>JAJJWW010017767.1:0-419118 GCA_023531295.1 Papaver armeniacum
AACATCCCCGTTGCAAAAAAATTGTAACGGCCCTGAGCTGTTACCACGTGGCAAATTGTAACGGCTCAAGCTCAGATGAGGGCCGTTATAAAAAATTGTGAACGACCACAAAGCCGTTACAAAAAAAAATGTAACACCCACTTTTGCAACAGGCGAGGGCCGTTACAACCCGTTTTTGTAACGGTCTGGTTCTGTTTCTAATCCCAGAATTTGGTGTAGTGAGGGTCTTGATAGAAACCTAAGGTTAAAGGAGAATCGACTCTAGCTATGCAACTAGTAACACAAAGAAGTGTGGGGATTAGGTTTCCCAGTTGCTAGAGTTCTCCTTTATATAGTTTTCAAATCAGGGTTTTCAATTTAAGTTACCATGGTAACAAATCATTCAATATTCACCGTTAGATGAAAAACCTGATTCGACCAGGCTAATATCTTTCAACCGTTAGATCGAACTTAACTTGTTACACACAAATGAAATGTACCGTCATTTGGGTTGAAGTAACCGTACCTAAACGTGTACACCATGTTGGTTCAATAATAGTTAGCCGAAGTTAGCCATATGATTACTCTCATATCAACCTTGTTCATCTTAACCATAACTAGTTCAAATGACTCAAATGAAACTAGTTAAAGAGTTGTTCAATTGCTATATTCTCATAGACATATACAAGAACACAATTGAAGCAAATCGGTTTGATTCACTCGAATCAATTCATGAACATTATAGCCACGGTTTGCAAAGATTGCATTCCTTATTATATAAATATTTATGTTCATGTATACAACCGATTTTAGAACTTTAACCTTCAAGTATGCAAATGTGTACGCATACTTGAAATACCCGGACCAAAATTGGGTTTCGCCAGTACGCAAACGGGTATGCGAACTTCCAATCCCAGCAGAAATTCTCGGACATGACTTCATGGCAGTACGCGAACGGGTGCGCATACTTAGGCTCCCGGATTTCTCAAGCCAACAGGTACGCGTACGAGTACGCATACTATGGTTCCCGGACATGGATTACATATGGGCAAGAGTACATAACATGACATATCCAATAATGGTTAAGCATTCTAAATTCTTATTTCAATCATTGAAACTTTCTTAGAGGATGACAATAGCCGTTTTCACACACTATTAGCATCAAAGAAATTTTCAAGTTATTGAAATAATCATAAACATTCCAAGTCTACACCAAATGATTATATCACAAAAACCATATAAGATGTTACTCGACAATTTTCACATGACCATCTTTTGACTTGCGTCAAGAATATAAGATGAACTTGGTCGAGGTGAAAGCTTGCCAACACATATTCCGAGAAATATGTAAGCGAGTTAAACTCAGCTCGAAATCTCAAATGTGTATAATAGAAAACTACATCGTAACACGACTTATGTCTCAATATAGGATATAGAGTAAAAATAGACCTTCCAAGTGATAGATGAGTTTCAGTCTCCACATACCTTTAATTAATGAAGTTCCACAAGTTGTCCTTAGTAGTTCTTCGTCTTCAAATGATGAACGCCGTGAAGTCTAAGGCTCAACTACACAATCTATGTCCTGGTCCGAGACATCTATAAGTAGACTAGAAATCAAGACTTATAGTTTTGATCACTAACATTGACAAACATGCTTGAGATAGCAAGGCATGCGAGTTCGACCGAGCAGTGCTCTAATAGTAAGTTTGTAAACCAGTCTGCGTACCTTGACTCAGCCGATTCACGAACTACTTAAGTAATTGCACCTTATGCATTTACCAACTATGTCAATTATGATTCAACCGCGATTAAATTATTTCTCTGAGATAATTTTTTTGTTAATCAATTCTCTAATTAACACTAGACTCATTTGATCACATGATTGTGACTCAAGATCAATGTCTTTGTGTTCATAGAAATGATTGTTAAGCTTTTAAGTTCCAAATGGTAGTTTCGGCTAACCATATTGAACATAGTCTTATAGACGGTTCATTTACGGTTTACCTAACCAGAGTGTATATCTTGTTTATGTGAATAAGATTCAAGGCTTTCATCTAACGAAGAATATTGTTTGCTTGGTTCCAAAGCTATCTTAGCTTAAACCTAAAACAACCTAGGCTTTGAAGTCTATATATATAAGGGGAACTCCTGGCAACTGTGATCTTTAAATCCCGACACTACTTTTTGTTGTGTTCTAGTTGTATCTAAAGTCGTTCTCTCTAGGAACCCTTTTAGGGTTTAGCGACTATCAAAGATTTTACTGGGATTCGTGAAGAGAGGACTAGTTATATTTTACTTTGATAACTTACGTATCCTGATCTTGTTTTGATTGTTGATTTATCACTTGAACAAGATAGATAGTAATCACAAAGTTCACTTCGTCTCAAACTTTGTGATTCCGCAAGTTTTATACTTGTGAGGTGAATAATAATCTAGGTTGCACTTCGGGTTGCATAAGTCCGGATTTTGAGGATAGCTAGAATTTTGTCAAGTCGCTATCGATTAGATCACCTGGATCTTACGTTTGATTTGATCATCCGTTTCGATCGTAAATCAGGAAGTCATTTATATAGGCTTAATATGTGGGAGGCAGATTTGGTTTAAAGTCTTCAAATGAGTTGAATAAACTCTTAGTTGGTGTGAGACCTTCTAAGGGAATCAATTGCGTGGAGTCCTGCTGGGATTCAAGAGGCGTAAGGAGTGACACTGTACCTGAATCAATGGGAGACTGAGTTCGAGATCAACTACATTCTTGATCGAAGTTAATTGGTAGTAGGCTAGTGTATGTAGCTGCTTAATACAGTTTGGTGTTCAATCTGGATAAGGTCCCGGGGTTTTTCTGCATTTGCGGTTTTCTCGTTAACAAAATTTCTGGTGTCTTTGTTATATGTTTTTCCGCATTAAATTGTTTATCTTTATAATTGAAATATCACAGGTTCTGCTTTGATCAATCACAGTAGATAGGTCCGATCTTGTTTGTTGGATAAGACTTGATTGATCATTGGATATTGTTCTTTGGTACCGTCCAAGAACTATCTTTGATATTAGGTTTACTGATTTAATTCTGTAAACGTTCTAATCACAAGTGAGTTTGAGATATAAGTCTAGACACTTGCCTTGATTGATTTTTCACTCTTGGAGTTGTGTTGAGTTTGTCCATACATATTGCCTACGAAAAAGTTGGTGGTGTGTTTTGGTACCCCCATTGATTTCAAAAACAAAATTTTGGATTCCCCGCCTCATCACCAAACTTTATGAATGTGGAATGGGTGCCAATTTTAGTGATTTGAAGTATACTAAAGTTGTTAATAATAGAAACATAAAACAAATGATTGGAGGGCAAAACAAAGGATAAACTATTTGTGAGTCTTCACAGACCTTTGATAATAAGAATGAGGATCTCATGATCTATATCAGGCGTACTGGTAATCAACTAAACTGTATTCGGAAACAGTTGGTCTTTACTTATCGAAAGGATCCTGAAACTCTACAAGGTATTTTGGATATTGATACAAAGTTTTGGAGAGGGGAAGGATACCAAGGACCAGGAATACGCCATGAATATCAAGAGTGGTACAAAAATAAGGAGTAATCCACTTCTTATCTCTTAAGAATAGGCTATTCAAATTGTTGATTTATTTTTATATTTTATATAAGGTCTATTCGAATAAAACTATCAATTATTATGAATTAATAAAATTTTATTTTATAATCTTTGTTTCATTATTTGATAGTTCCGATTGCTAGCCTGTGTGAATGATTATATTTTATTCTATTTGTTTTCGGATTATGAGATGTTAGTTTCAGTTTTTATTAACCAAATTATTCGATCTCATATTGTGTTTCCCTTATGATTTGTGTGGTTTTTTGATTTAGCAGGATTAAGTTCCAGCCCTTGTTTGTAGGCTTTATCAAAGGATCATAAGGTGATACGATTAAAACTCATGTGTGAAAATTTACAATGTTGATATCAATTTATGTTTACATGTGTTGTGTTTAGTATTACATATGGGTTTTTCTAATCAAAAACAAAAAAAAAAAAAAAAAAAAAAAAACATATGGTTTGGGTTTAAACTTTTGCTATTGGTACACATTAGTTAAAAATGATTCAACCTTTCTATGGGGAGAAGTGGCTGCGGAAATCGAGGTAACGATTTTTATTGTTAGTTAATCGTTTTTCCTATTTAAGAAAAGCTTTATTTTATTGCATATATTTTGTTTTTACTTTTGCTTAACAAAATTTCAGTACAATTGATATGTTCCATTATGTTGTTTGGATTGATTATTGTGATTCAATTATTTCCGGTTAAGAAAAACTGTGTCAATTTTATTGACTTAATGATTTGGTATCTTCTTTATTATTTGGTGTCAATTGTTTTTACTTAAAAAAATTCAGTGCAATTGTTGTGCTTACATTTATATTTATGTCAATTGCTTCTGGTTGAGAAAAACTATGACAAGTCCATATTTTGGTTTGCATCTATTGTTTTGCTTGACAAAAATTTACGTACGGGGTCATTTGTTTAATCCATTTGATTCCGGATAAGAGAAACTAAGTTAATTTTGATCTTAGTAAGACTTATGAAATGTAGGATTCAGTTATTCAAGTCTAACGAAATCCTTGACAAGAAAAACTAGTTAACTAACCTAGTGTTTGTCTTGTGTAAAGAGAAAGGTCTAAGTTATTTTATGGAATAATTAGAGCCTGATAAGATAAATGGAGTTAATTATGATCTCTATATGTGTCTTACAAAATAAGCGATTGTATATACACAATCGGTTCAGTTAATAACTAAGTTATCTTAGTTGATTTGTCAGACTATGGGAAAATTGCTTCGGGAAATTATTTCCTAGATAACTCACTAAGATAAGATTACTTTTGTAGTTTTGGTTTTAGTATTGGTTATCTAAAATAATATGTGAAACCTTCGTGCTTAACTCTTATAGGTTGTACAAGTCTTATGGATTTGTAAGATCCTTTCGGTTTGCTCTTTCGTTTGTTCGTTTCTTTGTCATTTGTGTGACAAAAAGTAGGAGAAATGTATGGAGTAAAAAAGTGATTTATAATCACCAGGAAGGGATATATGTGCTTAAACGTTATATCCAACGAAAGAGTAAAGCATAGATTAAGGGGGAGAAACCTATCATCATGTAGTGTAGTATTTCACACTATAAAAGGGGAATAACAAAAATGTTTGGATTGAATATATTTTCCTAGCTTGCGTTTAGGGGGAGTAAAGCTTTTGTTATTTAAATGTCAACAATGACATTTATTGTTTTTGAATATGTGCTGGATATTGTGATGTTGAAACTTGGAATCAAGCGTATGAAGAATCAACTATTTTGTAATTCGTTTATCTCTATATGTAATTAATAGAGTTTTGTCACTGAAATTGACAAAGGGGGATATTTTTAGAGCATAGCTCGGTTGAACCCACCAAGCGTTGGTATGTCAAGTTTGGTCATCATATTTTAGTACAAAAGTCATCTAGAGTCGCTTGATTAAATACTAGAGTCAAGTTCGTTTAGGTTAGACTAGAAAGTCTAGGAACGTTGAGACATACAAGTATTACTCCGAAGACCTGAAGAATGAGAAGAACTAACTACTGCGACGAAGACATCATCCATCCACTTGAGGTTAGTAATACTGACTTGACTTGCTTACATTGCTAACATATCTTTCAAGTCATATTATATTAAAAACATAACATGCGAAGATGTATATATATATAATACTCCAGTGATTAGACTTGGTCATATCATTATGATCAAAGTGTCAAGGAATATATTGAATTACGAAGTATAATGCTTATAATTTGAACTTCGTAAATACGACATCAACATAATCTATGTATTTGGTTACTTGATTATGTGTAAGATATAGGTGTGATTTCATCCTAGAAAACTATTTATTATTATATGGGTTTAAGGAAGTAGATGTATGAACTTGATTCATAATCGAAAGGGAAATCATGATTGGTCCGGTTTTTCATTGAATATCTTTCGGATTTCCAATACAAGATGACAAGGTAGAACCTATCTTAACTTATGTTGAGAATTGAGGTATAACCGGTCATATCTTATATTGTGTAGCATGTCGTAATCGGTCACAAGATACTTTGTGAAGCAAGGTGTAATTGGTCAGAAGCTACATCGGGAAGTTAGTTGTAATCGGTCACAAACTACTTTGGAAAGCAAGGTGTAACCGATCACAAGCTACTTTGGGAAGCATGGTATAACCAGTCACAACTTAAATTGTGAGTCATGGTATTACCGATCCCGAGGAGAAAAACTGAGTTTTCAATATTCACATATCTCTTTATGTATTGTCTGATTTTACAATTAGGGTTTGCTGAGAGAAACTTCTAAATGTCGAAATTATTTGAACATGTACATAACTCTTATCACTAATTGTTCAAAGATATTCCTTGATACTCAAAGTGATCCCAAACCGAAATATTGAAAAACATTTAATTATGATTTTCATAATATATGTTTTAATTATTAGTAATTAAAATATATCCTCTGGAAAATATTGGTGAACATTTAATTGAAATAAGAAAACCGTAATTAGGTACTTTAATGAATATCTTGAGAATACTTTCTGTTTTGGAATTTCCTTGTTGTCCAAACAACCTTGGTCTATGAATACTTGAGTTTGCATTTCTTGCAAACTATCCTAAGAGCCAGGCAAACTTCATTCGTGTTGTTTTTGGTGGAACCGTCTATCCGAAGAGAAAAGTACCCTAATTAGGCGAAATCTCTTACGACCGCTCGTCTAAAGACTTCTGTGGGATCAAGAATCTCTACGAGTACCGTTGGTGGGAAACTAGGTAATTTCATTGTTATTTTAGTTTTCGATTATTGACTTGATTGACCAACGGTTGTTGAAACTTAGATTGCACCTAGTTTGATTATTCTTGAGAACCTTCTCTTCTGACATAAGGGTCACTTAAACTAGATCAAAGTATCAACGGGATCCTTAGAACCATTTTCCGACCTAAATACATCTTGTGATAATCCATTGTTAACAGACTTCGTTCTGTGTGTGATTGATCACAAGAGGATTCAATTTTGTATTGTGCAGGTTATTGAAAAGGAAATTGAAGATTTAAAGATAAAGAAGATTTTCTTATTAGTTTTCGTATCTTGTGAATTTAGTGCATGAACTTTGATCGGATCGGATCCAACTAAAATCGGGTTTATCTTTGATAGACTTGATTGTGTAGTTGTGTAAGATCGGCATCGCTTTATAGTTACTATTGAGTTCTATATTGATTTATTACAAATCTAGAAATTGGTTATTTCGGTAATCAAGTTTTAGATTGATCTAACAAGACAAAAGAGTTTATTAGTTTAAACGGGAGAGCCTTTGTCAACAACTCACATAACTTTTACCAATGATTGATAGAGTGATTACCAAATAGATTCATTCCTTTTCTGTTCAGAATACGATCCAAAGAAGTAACTATTCACTGCACGACTCTAGATTTCGAAGGCGCAGGGATACTGAGGAAACTAAGTATCTAGGGGTAGTTTACTTGGTCTCAACTATACGAAGTTGGTATTGGATTTTTTATCGTGGCTTAATTATGATAGTATTCAAAACTGGACTAGGTCCCGGGGTTTTTCTGCATTTGCGGGTTCCTCGTTAACAAAATCTTGTTGTGTCATTTACTTTATTCCACGGTCATAATTTGTTTATTTTAATTTAAAGTAAATTACACTTGTACGGTAATCCGAATTACTTGACATTGATCACAATAGTCAATCGGTTTTTACCTTAGTTATTGTCAAGTAAATATCTTGTTGTCGTATTGTCTCGACCTCGTCCATACACAATCACACAAGGTACATGCCTTAAGTTGTATTTTCTCGACTTTGTCCATAGACGATCAATTAATATTAGACTTATAAGTTAATATTTAAAAGATTATGGTGTATTTGGGTACCCTCGTCTTTTCAATTGTTAGACAAAAATGAAAGACATTGTTGAAGCATCGATCGGTTGAACCCACCAAGCGTTGGTATGTCAAGTTTAGTTTCATCCCTGCTAAATTGAAAGTGCATTTGGAAACTTAGAGTTCGTCATCATATTCATCTTTTTTCTTTGGAAGGATGTTAGAAATGCCATCCCTGCTAGGGTGGTCTACAATCTAGAATGCCTATTTCAATTGTGATATTTTTTTCATGATGATTTCATTATGCATGCTTTTCCCTTTTTATAATCATATTTGGCATACTTGTCTTTTTTGTATGCATATGATTTTATAATTATCTGCTTGATTGGCTTTACTTCTGGCTTCTTAATCTTGCGTCTTCTTTCTCAGACGAATCTAAATGTCTCTTTGTTGCTATGCATGGGTCTATCTGGAGTAGAAAAAATAATTTATTGTTCAGTGATAAGGATGAAACCCTTGGTGCTATTATTAGTAAAACTAGAGGCATATTAATTACTAAAAGTCTTGTCACCCCACATGGACCCTTCCCCGATGGCATCAAAAATACAAAATGGATGCCTTCTCATTTTTTGGTTGGACTAAATGCAATACTGATAGTGTCTTCGTTGATATTTCTTTGGAAAATCGTGGAGGTTTTGTGATGCAAGACTATCTTAATAAAGCCTCATTTTGTGTTGATATGGTACTCCCACATATGAATTTTCAAATTATGGTTTCTTGTAAATAAAGTATCCTTAAAAATTAAAAAAACATACCAAATATATTTGAGTCTTCAAATCTTCTGCTAGACTTCTATAAAGTGTATCAATACCTTCAATCTAGAATTAATTCTCCATGCATCAATGGTGTTTCCTGTATTTCCCTTTTCATCTTATTGCAATGCCAGGATCGTGATAATTTTTTATATGGAACCTATACTCATATGTCTGTCACGAAAATGGCGTGAAAAATTGTCTCGTGATGTGGCTTTGGTACAAATTTACTAGTGGAAAATATTGGCGTGATACCTATGTAAAATGTTCAATATAACACGGTGTTAAAAAGGTATGTCAAACTTTACAAATTCAAGTCTGGTGGCTAGCTAACAAGGGATGTATAAGCAACCAATTTCTTGGTAGATACTTGGTGCTCATTGATGGGAGTTTTGATCACCGTCTTTTATCGTACGATGTTTGGGTTACTTCCCTCTATTGTTCAAGAAAGAGTCCGAAGATATCCTTGGTGATAATATTTATATCAGATAAATCCTAGAAACCACAAGATTCAAGTAGTTTAAGTTATATTTGAACGATGGTGGAAAACTACAAACACATTCTTTTTCAAAGATTTTGAATGCGGTAAGTTATCTTTTCTTGTAATTAAATTTTTAGATTATGTTTTTTGTTTTATAAAATTCGAAAAACTCTAGTTATGATGAATATGCTGTTAGATAGGGAGTTACATCGTTAGATTTGTACATGTTAACGGGAATTCCATGTGAATGAAGTTTACTTCCATTTAACAGACTAAATTGGGTATTAGAAGATGGATGGAAAGTAAGACTTCCTTTATACTCAAACGAAGTATAAGGAAGGATGCATATAGACAAACAAAAGCATATGGTTTAAAAGTGTCTAGGTTGAAAAGAATTTGCAACGTTATGCTAGGAAAATGACTGAGAACAGTTTAGAAAATAATCAATATTTGTTCCATACGTATTATAAGAAGCTCGAATGTTTATTTGTGTTGTGGACAATAGGCCAATGTCTTTTTCCAAATGCTAGCTCAATGGTGTTAATCGGTTTTCTTAAAGCATTATAATATTTAGAGAAAGCACCAACATATGACTGGGGGTCTCTAATCTTATCATAACTTTACGTATCCCTCAGTAATTGGCACTACACTAAATTCTGGGATTAGAAACAGAACCAGGCTGTTACTAAAACGGTTGTAATGGCCCTCGCCTGTTGCAAAAGTGGGTGTTACATTTTTTTTTGTAACGGCTTTGTGGCCGTTACCAATTTCTGTTGTAACGGCCCTCGTAACAGGTGTAAGCCGTTACGAATTTTCCACGTGGTAACAGCTTAGGGCCGTTACGAATTTTTTTTTGCAACAGCGCCATCGTAACGTTGACGAGCCGTTATGAACTTTTTTGTAACAGCAAAAAAATTACTACCAGTTAACATTGAACGGGTCAAAATTAGTCAATGCTGACCAATTTTGACCAGGTCAACATTTACCGGCAGTTCATTTTTTCCCCGGAAACACGGCTGAATGCAAAAATAACTACTAAAAAAAACATTTCATTCAATTCAACCAAATCCAATCACACATTCAACAACAATAATAGTCATATTCTTTCAACAAGAACAACTTAAGAGAATACCTAATTTTCGAGGGAAGACAATGTCTGGTTAGACACTTAAGAGAACTTAAGAGCATATAAGATAAAACTAACATATGCAAAACTCACATAACTGTCTTTGCCTGCTCTAGCTTGCATACTATTTCTGTCTCAAAATCTTTTGTGGTTGGTTTATCAGTAACAGCTTTTACGAAGGTTGCAAGGACTGATAAGAGGTTGTAAGGACTGATAATAGATCTATCACATAAGCCACAACTGCTCCCTGAAATAAACCAAACATAATTTCCAGTGTTACACATCAGCTATGATTTTGACCACGTTATATGGAAAATTGAGAGAGATAAACATGATAAGATAATTACCTTCATATCTTTGAGAACCGATGCTTCATCAATTGGCGGCATATCAACGGAATTTCTGCTACTGATTACCTTCAGCTGGTGGTAGTGGAACGGTGGTGGACTGAAGTGGTAATTGCCGCTGACTTTTGGCTTAGCTCTAGAAGGAGCGGGTGATGTTGCGCTGCTGCTGGCGATGCACTTTCAGATCATCATCTGTCAGAAGTGATGATTTATTACAATTATTTTACTTTTTTGTTAAATATAAAAAAAAATTATTGAATGCTAACAAAAAAGAAAGATGTATGAAATATGCAATACAAATTAAGGAGTTATTTATATTTTGGTGTTGAGTCATAAGTAAGATACAAATTACATTTACCTTTTATGTGAACTTTTCATACTTTACATGCTTCATTACTCCATCAATGATCCAGTCGGCATATGATGTATTAGGAGATGTCGCAGCAAAAAAAAAAACTGAATATCAGTTACAATACTCTATGTTCACAATACGTACATGCTTGAACTTAAAACCAAAGCTTAAGTATAGGTATGAGAGTTCAATTTAGAAACATCCTATAGCTAGAGGACCATTTACAGTTCATTTATAATTTAAAAAATGAGGGTTCCTCTCCGTGATCTTGCAAATGGAACGGGATGTTGGGTTTCTAAATGAGCTAAATTTTTAGGTGGACTAAATAGATAAAACCACTGTATGAACGATCCGACCCTACTGAAAGATCAAATATGTTCTCCCGAAAATGAATTCACACCTTATATAATTCTATGAGTCCATCCAATCCATTCTTTTATCAGTGGAAACACAAGCGAATGGGGAAGAAAGATGAAATGTGAGTGAAAAAATCAGAAGGAATATTAATGAAAACTTCCAAACACAAAGACAAGAAGATGATCTTCCAAGCTTTGCATCAAAACCACTTACCAAATTGATGATCTTCCAGGCTTCCCGTTGGCATGTATTCATAAACCAAAAGACTTTGATCTCCATCAGTGCAGTAGCCAAACAAAGTGACGAGATTAAAATGGTGAAGAAGGCTAACATGAGAACCTCCACAATGAATTCTTGATTCCCCTGGATACCATTCTGATCAAGTTATTTGACAGCAACAATCTGTTTACAAAATTTCCTTTTCAGACAAAACCCACAAACTAATATCATTGAAAAAGCTCCACAGATACACAAACAAGCGATAATTTTGAATCAAATAAATAATTAAAAGGTGCAAATACGTGAACACACGAGAAATCAATAACAAAAAAGAGTATCTTGTCTGGCCTGTTTTTAGACTCCCTTTATAAACCCTTCCAAACCCTCCTTCTCCAATCAAATTAAATGCCTTGAAATTTCTAGTTGCAGTAGCAAGTTCTCGAAAAGTGTAGCTACAGGCAGTATGACGTTTTGGGGTGTTCTTAATATCCTTGTCCTTACAATTGGTTGATGTTCCCTTCTTATAGATTTATACAAAAAATTGTAACAAAAGAGAAGATAATTGAATTAGACTTAAGTGTGAACCATAAAACCCCAGATCTTAAACATCAATTTCACAAATCTAAGAGCTTCATAAAGTAGCTGTATTTTCCAATGTGGACAGTCAAACTTGACAAGGAAAAACATTCTCACCACTATTACTCTCGAATGATACCCTTGCTTTCCCATTTCCTGCAAATCGAAAGAACAGTCCAGTAAGAAATCTAACATAACGAAACCATCAAGTAAAATTCACAACTAAGTTTGAAGAAAAATTTGAACCTGATGGACTAGCAGAATAGCGTGAGCGAGATCGAATTCTGTTACCGTCTTCAATCTTACTAACATACTTTCTTGAAGGACGCAAGCAAGAAAAACAACCCATCCAGAACAAAATTACACAACCAGTCTAATTCATCAACAATAAAAAAAATGAGCACAAAACCTAGCCTGAAAACCAATTTTCCAATAGGAAAACACTAAAAAAAAAAAACAGAATTACACTCACCAGATTAAAGTCTTTCCGATCACCAGAATTGCATGCTTCTAGACCGTTCTCATTAGAACCACCGTTTCCTTATCCTTCATATCCTCCATCCATATCACAGCAGAAACTCCACAATTCCATACTTTCCCTGCATTTAAATCCAACTTTGATCTTGGTAAGACAGTCACTTATATAAACTCAAAAACACAAACAAAACCATGGACATCTTATAAATTCAAGCATCTTATCATATAAATGTTACTACTCAAGCAGCTTCCTACCCCGTGAACTACTCTCCCACTTATTCTTCACATCTATAAAATCAAAACCAAAAACATCAAATTATCAATCCACTCTATAAAAAACACAAATAAATAAGTATTAGAATATACCTGCAGCTTCCATTCAGCTTCAACTGCAACTGGCATTTAGAGCGCCATTCTGCAGCTTCAATCACTTCCATGCAATGTTCATCTAGTTTCAATAAGATGCAACTCATTCTACTATTCCCGGCAATTCACATCCAAACAGCCACCATTCCGCAACTCATTCTGTTATCATATAATACAACAGCTCTACTCTTTGACCTAGCAATCCTTCCTTATGACCTCTAACTGCATCACTAGAACCAAGCACCCATTTCAGCTACCTCCTTCCATCCTTCCTACAATTTCAATTCACCACCTTAGTCCTAACTCAGCTGCAAATGCTCAAACAAGTACCTATTTCAGCTATACCTCCTTCCATCATTACAGCAAACAACACATTAAATCATCAAAAGAGTTGGCAGGCAATATTAGCTTCTTACTAACTCCCTCTTCTTCTGCAATAACAATAACAATAACAACAATAGTTGCAATTAAAACACACACAGTCATATATCAACAAACAAAAGACTAATTTTTTTTTACAAAAAAAAAAAATCTCACATGTTGGATCCTTAGTTGCACATATTTTTTCTTCAGCTCCTTCTTCTTCTACATACAAAATACCAATCATATCTGCAAATCTTCATACATGTTCACTCCTCTCTCATCAGTAACAATATAATCAATCGAACTCTATCACCATCTTCAATTATTTCTTTTGTAATCCTGAACACAGAAAACCCTGGTACCTAAATTGGGGAAAAGAGTAAACCAAAATTCCCTGTGAAATAAAAAAAAAACCCTAAACATCCATCCATACTTCAATTAAGAACAAACCCCTCAAACATTATTCGGTTTATAAATTAATTACACACAAATCAGAATTAATCTGAGGAACCCTAAATCAACTTACCATTTCTGCCAAGTTGAATCCACACTTGATTTAACAGCACCGCCATGAATCACATGCATTCTCAACAGATCCATCATCTTCTCATGATTTATTCACCTCAAGAATAAACCCTAACCCTAACTCTCTCCCTGATTTATCACCTCTCATAATGAACCTAAAACTCCTACTTGTTCTCCTTCGTACATAAACAATTACACCATCACCCTCATCATCTATACAGATTCATTCATCAACAATCGACGATTTTTGTGATGAAACTAGGATTTCATCGCCTGAGAGGAGAGGAGAGGAGAGGAGAAGAGAGAGCAGGAACAGGAGCAGAGAAGCAAAAACTGAAAATAAATCCCAATCTGTCGAACTGCTGAGATATTCTCAAAAGCACGCATGTGAATCGCACATGCATGGGAGGAAATATCCTCTGGTATAACTCATCGTGGGTGGAAACATAATACCACGCATGTGAATGGCACACGCACATTCTAAAGGTGTTACGACCCAAGTGTGACCAAGCGTGTGACTCGCACGCCTATAAAAATTTCGTAACGGCTTAGCCTTGTTACAATTTTTTTTAAAATTAGTAACGGCTCCTGCCTGTTACGAATTTTTCATAACGACCATTTGTAACGGCCTCAAAGCCGTTACGAATTGTTGTAACTAATCCGGGAATTTGGTGTAGTGTGCTCAAAGTGTGTCAAAGATAGTTTTAATGATTTTTGGGGAGTGTTGGAGGTAAGAACCAATATTTTTCACACTATTTAATTGTTTATTATTTTGACATGGAAATTTTACTAACCAACAATGTTATTATTTTCAGTATTAGTGGTATACATATTTCCGTGTTCTGGAACCTTCTCTTACCAATCCCACCAATGTTTTTCCGGTTACACTGAAGTACAATTCCGATAACTGGAAAGAAAATATTGAAGATGGTCAACATACTGCTACTGTTAAAAGGCTTCAACAGTTGTGTAGAACAAGCCTCAACCTTGTCTTCATGCCGTATGAAGCAATCCTTGAGTTCGGAGAACAACAAGCTCAGAGAATGCTACAGCTAAGCCTTAAAAGGATTGTGTTACACAACCATATTTCTAAAAAGTGTGTTTGGTATTACGATGAAAGGCTACTTCTTAAGTTGGATAAAAGAACAATGATATCCATCAACCCCTATCCAAGTGAAGAGATTTCTCAAGATGATTGGGAAAAATTGATAAGGGAAGGTCATCGTTGGGAAGAAGCTGAAAATTTTATCCAGGATCCGATGAACATAACTCACTACCTATATTAGTTTAACACTATTTTCAAGCGCAATACTTCTATGTAATCACAAAATTTGGATCGGATGCATTTCTCAGCTTTAGGTAGGATGCCACTTGGTGATGACTTTCTTCCTTCCCAACCTCCACCAGAGACGGGCGACGCATTTGCATATCCTACTCAAGTGGGTTCATCATCGAATATGCCACCATTTTCTTAGGATGTACAGACCCTATCCATTACATCTGGAAAGATTGTTACTTATCCATGTTTTTTATATTGCACTTGAACGGACTTATCCATACTATGGGGGGTCAATGCTACAATCAAGCAAAGATTTAACCAGGTTGAACGATTATCATGCTTTACTACAGGGAATCAGAGATTCTACTTGGATGAGTTGCAAAAAGTGAAGGAAAGCATGATGTTTGACATGAGTCCAGGATTTACCAGTCATGACGGTACAGGTACAAGTCATGGTGGTAGTAGAGGCATAAGTCCTGCTGGTAGTAGAGGCATGAGTCATAGTGTTAGAGGTATGAGTCCTAGTGGTAGAGGTATGAGTCTCCCGCTTTCTTTGCTATTTTTCTTGTGGATCAAGTCGAGCAAAAGGGCAAAATTGAGTCGTGGAAGTGAAAAAGAAGTTTGAGAATTGGAGGCGGTTGTCCGAGTTCTATGCGGGTGAAGATTAGAGGTGGTAACTCCAATTAGGGTTTCTGTGGTGTTTACGATTTTGGATCGAGAATAAATTTATACTCCAAATGAAGTGTTAGATACTCATGGGGTTTAGGCTTGATAGTACGTGAAATGTTAGGTCTAGGATTTAAGGAAGGAATTGGTGGTAATTGAGATGGACATTGTCATGGATACAACTCCTGGAGGTTTTCTTAACCAATTTCCAACAAACACTATGACTCCTGGCGATAGTGTGAACATTGAATCAATTAGTCAATCGAATTTGTATACCCCAATTGCCTCAACCACATCCGTATTTCAACCATTTCATCAAGCACTAACATTTCAACCTTCACGCATTTCAAGATTTGTATCATGTTGAGCCTGGAATAAGTTGGATTTCCAAATATGGGTTTTAATTCAATAAATTAGTTTTCTCTCATATTATTTTATGATTCACCATTAATATTGTTACATGATTTGAATGCTCGTTTAATGAACCATAAATATGATTATATTACTATCAAGGTTATGATGATTTCCATGATTTGTTTACCTTTATTGTTTGCTTTTATTTAGACTCAACATTATATATTTTGAGTAGTAAGAAAGTGTAATTATATTTGTGTCGGTGACAACCGGTCACTCAACCACATCAAGTATTTCAACCACTAAGTTAGTCTGAACCAGTTACTATCAAGGTTATGATGATTCTGATGAGACTCAACCACTAAGTTAGTCTCAAACCAGCTCAATAACTGATATGTTGAACAACACTCTTGATCCAGAGAACTCGTGCAATTGGATCTTTGATCAGGGAGGAAATGGTCAAGGAAATGAGTAGTTTATGGACGTAATTTAATTTAAATTAGATGAAATAATCAGATATCTCGCATGAAAGAATGTCTCGGTTTGTTTGAGGGTTTACCAGGAATGCCAACCAACACCTAACAGTCATTCAAAACCGTTAGATCAATGATTATAGTTGGTTTGGTGCGATTTACAATTTTAGGATGATTTTTTTTTTTTGTAAAGCCGTAACAATTAACAAAAACATCCCAATTACAAATCAAGATAAACAACCTGGCATTTTTAGGGGAGACCCCAAAAGAATTAGGGGCGACACTAAAAGACAAAAAAGGTCACCCAAACGTACATCTAAGCTACCCCTTATCTTCGATTTTTCAAAATGGCCAATATGCCCTTATATAATCGTGAGCCTACACCATAATCGGTATGGCTTGTTTGAAGGTTAAAGTGAAGAATTTGTCTTGTAGATGAAATCGGTAGGTCAAATTAAAACTATACCAACCGATTATTATGTAGATACTTCGGCTAATAATCCCTTTTATAATCGGTAGCTTATCCAACTTGTAAGACTACCGATTATAAGGAGCCCCATATTCAACCTTGGCCAAATTCCATAGGTTTTGAGTGTACACAACCAGCCATAACCACTTGGTTCGTGTTTTGGATGCAGCGTTAATCGGGAGTTAAATATATTACCAAACCATCCGATTATGGATTGCCCCAAAATGAGTTTTTTCTAAAATCCTTCATGTAAGGGAATTTGAAATATACCATAATCGGTTTATTACGGAAGAGTTAACAACTTAACAACCTACCGATTATAAGGAGCCCCAGATCGAACCCTTGCCAAATTCCATAGGTTTGGAGTTACAGAGCACTATAAAAGCATTTGTGCAAGTACTAACTTGAGCATAACCATGTGGTTCGTGATTTGGATGTAGCCATAAGGCACCGGACGTCAAGTAGGTTACATAACCTACCGATTATAGGTTGCCCCAAAATGAGTTTTTTCTAAAATCCTTCATGTGATGAATTTTGAAATCTACCATAATCGGTAGTCTATCCAACTTAAATTAAAAAACAACCCCTACCGCAATAGAAATGGTAAGGCCGCATCGATTAAAAATTAAAAAATTGGTATGTTAAATAGGTTTTGAGTGTAGTATAACTCATGTGTGTATGTAATCCATGTTGGATGAGAGAATATTGTTAGAATATTGAAGAGTATAAGCATGACCATGTGGTTCGTGAGATGGTTGATTATTCTTGGGTTTTGGATGTCAAGGGCCATGGGATCAATTGGTTATGATTTCCGACCTTTAAGAAATTGTTGGTCATGTTTTTGAATTCGGGGTGAGAGTTTATTCTTAATTAATCTCGAGGACCCTTCAATAAAAGTAGGTTATCCTTCAATACCTTTTATTCCTAAATAACCTTTATTTGATGATGTAATTTCTAATAATAGGTTGCCCCAAAATGAGTTTTTCTAAAATCCTTCATGTGATGAATTTTGAAATCTGATTTGGACAATGTCTATCCAATTTAAGAGAAACTTGGATTAAGAGATTTATCTTTAAACCTACCGATTGTCGAATCGAATTCCCCGTATATAAGCCAAATTCCATAGGTTTTGAGTGTATATACGTTGCACAGAGCGTTGCACCAAAATTTAGGCATAACCATGTGGTTTATGATTTGGATGTAGCCATAATCGGTAGGTTAAAGGTGGATTCAAGTAGGTTACATAACCTACCGATTATAGGTTAGCCCCAAATTCAAATTTTGAAAGCTGGACCATAATCGGTAGATATTCTAACTAAAATACCTAACTAAAATACCTACCGATTATTGGTTTCTCCACATTCAACCTTCGTCAAATTAGCCTGGCATTTTAAACCAAATTTCAGAAATAGCCGTTGGAGTTTTTGGGAAAAAAAAAGAGCCGTTGGATCCTAAACCTATATAAAGAAACTTATATCTATCACCCCAATTGCACCAAACTCTTTCCTCTCTTCAGTTCTAATTTTGAAAACCAAAAACATGGATATTGCTTTTTCCGAAGAAGAAGATTGTGCTATTTATAGAGCGTGGGTTGTGGTAACTGCTCATGATCGTGTTCACAAGCTCCACAAAAGGGAATCCGAAGAGTAGTTATGGAACCGTATTCTAATGGTATTTGAGGCGTTAGATGGTAATCGAATTCGAAGATCATCCATTGACATTAAGATGAGAAAGAAGGCGGTCGACAAGGAGATTGAAGATGAAGAACGATTTGTTAGGGACGCTTTTTCTTGGTGGACGTATGAAAAATGAGTAAGTATCTTTATAACTCCGACTCACATTAACATAAGTTATTACTAACTTGTTACTCATTCGTAATTTCAGAGAAATCTTGCTGATCGTCGGTATATGGACCTCTACGGGAAACGATTTGAACATGAAGGATGTTACAAGATCAAGATGGATAATTTCTGTGGTGTTTGGACGTTATGATCTTTTTTAATACTTTTATGGTCAATTAGGAGTATGGATTTAGGTGCTTTTGACTAAATTGTAAGGTTAAGGTCGTTTGAACTTTATGTAATGGATGTAATCGGAGGATTATTAATATAAAAACTTTCCGATTATAAAGAAACGAAAGCGTATTTTGTTAAACAAACTACCGATTAATATATTCGGTTATCTTATGTGTCAACTTTGTTTCCGATTATGGTGTTATTTGGTTCTAGGAAACATAAGTTCTTTCACATAGAATAATAGGATATTAACAAAAACTAAACCTACCGATTCATTTTATTCGGAAGTCAAGGTGAACATTTACCTTCCGATTATGGTGTTGTTTGGTTCCAGAAACCATAGTTATTTTTTGGTAGAATAATCGGAAATTAACAAAACCTAAAACTACCGATTAATAATATGTGGAAGTCAAGGTGCACAATTACCTTCCGATTATGGTGTTGTTTGCTTCCAGAAAACAAAGTTTTTTTACATAGAATAGTCGGAAGGAACATAACAGATAAACCTACCGATTAATATTATTCGAAAGTGAAGGTGCACAATTCGCTTCCGATTGTGGTGTTGTTTGGATACAGAAGACAAGTTTTCTTTACACATGATAATCGGAAGGCAAAGTATATTAGCAATCTTCCGATTCTGACAAAATATTTTGCAAAATCCCCAGAATCGGTAGGTTAATAACGTATAATATTACCGATTCTGACTAACAAATGCAACATCCCCAGAATCGGTAGGTTCATATATAAACTTATCTTCCGATTGTGTTCCAAAATTCAACACTTTCATGTCTCTTCATGTGATTCGCTTGCGAGTCATCGTTAAATGCATAAACATAGCAACATAACCATTCATAATCCATAAACATAACGTAACAACTAATAATCCGACACAAACTTTGAAAACGACATAATCCGACATAAACAAAGTTAAATCCGACATAAACAAAGTTATCCATAAAGTTAACAAAACACCGAGAGTTTAGTTTTTTCTATTTGCTTTGACTTTGCGAGCTTTACTACCTCTACGACTTGGACCAACATCATCATTGGTTTCATCAACTTGAGTGTTCGATGACGCCCGAGTTCTTTTGTTCACCTTGGTTGTAGGTTTCTTTTGCAATTTTTCCCCGAACTGAGATGCATACTCCTCATTGTCAACGTTATCAATCAACTGTTGGTGTTTTTTTATCTTCTCAATTGACACAGGCTCTCCGGATTTTATGCAATCGGTGCACCATTTGGACAAACGCTTGAACCTGCTCATCTGATTTAAAACATAGCATACCATCAAACGGTTATTACTCTATTTTGACCCATAATATTAAACTAAATTAATAAAACAATACGTACCAATCTATCAAAACCCGCAGGTTTCTCTTTGAGGATACTCTTGTACGAATCGGGCTTTGCTTTAAGATCGCGTATTACACGAAGATGAGAAACATTCCGGTACCAATCCATATAGTTGGGAGCAATGTAGTCAATTTCGCCTGTACCGGCCGATATATCGGCGATATTACCGATACCGGTGGTTGAGCGAAACGGAAACCACAATATCGTGATACGATATTCCGCCGATATATCAGCCGGTACGAAAAAACGATACAACGATTTTCGGCGATATTCTCTTCTTTGCAGGCGAAAAAACTTTTTGCAGCCGGTAGAAATTCATAAATTGATCTCCATTTGAACCTGCTGGATCCCGTAAATCGATTCCAGTTAATAACGGCATCGATAAAGCCGAGTTTCAAATTGATAACGATAATTGTTTCATGTACTGTAACTGGGGTTATTATCTGCAGCTTTATCTAACATCTCAGTCAATCAAAATCCGAAAAATAAAGAAAGAAGGATATAGAATGTGGTACCCAAAGTAAACACCGAGAGCACATGGCAGAATGAAAACTAAGCAGCAGGTAGTATGGAAAGACATATGAGAAGAAAGGAATCTAAGGGAGGCGGTGAATAGCTTTCCAGATGAGAAGAAAAGAGTATAAAGGGAGGCGGTGAATAGTGGGGATGGTGGAGAAGAGAGAATATATAAGGAAGCAGTGAATAGTGGGATGGTGGTATTTTTTTAGGTTTTACATCTGAACCCTTGGATTAAAAAAAATGCGAATCAATTTTAAGTAATGTCTCTGTTTAAATAATTTTGATATCTATGATGAATCAAATGATTTTGATTAAAAATGCAATGTCCCTATTTAATTATCATTCTAGATAGTGAACTTTAAAACTGTGAAGTTGCTCCCCTTTTTCCAATTTGAACTTCATATGGGCTCTTATGTTTTGAATGAACTTGTTTTGTTTTTCTAAAATTGATGCATTTTTATCTTGTCTAATTTTGTGTGAAACAATATAAATTATAGATTTAAATTTAGAACCGATATTGCATCGATATTTGAAACCGAGATCTCCCCGATACAATGTTGTACCAGTATACCAGTCCTCGGCCGAGACAAACCGGTATCCGATATTAACTACATTGGTTGGGAGCATTTTCAAAACCTTGGTTGGCTACCCTTCATTGGTTGATCAAGTAATGTGCCCTTCTATCCCAATGGAATTTACAGGATGGTGAACCCTTGTGAACCACCGTGATAGAATCTTTATCAGACTTGCAGTGCTCCAGCTCCAAAGTGAAATTGTCTTGGATTTGGTCGTTTGGTATACCTTGTACAAAACCGTGTTGTCGCATCACCCTTGAGGCATTGTACATCACATATACTGCGGGGTGCCACAACGGTCCAAAATAAAGTGCCAAATCGGACCGACCCGCGATATGTCCATCATCTCGGTCTTCCTTGTATAGATCAAAGCATACGTCTTAGGCATTAAGTGAATCCAAAATCTCCCTCAAACGAATCAGCTGCTTCTCATTCGTCCTAGAATGGTTGTCATCGAAGACGTACTTTGTTCCTCTAGGGTCACCTTTCGCCCACGCCGGCTTTTCAATGGCCAATCCCAAGATAGGGAAGTGGTCGTAGATCCATGTCTACATTGTCATTTTTGCAAGTATTAGGAAATTGATTCTTCAATGGTAGAAAAATAAAAAAAATAACCAAGTATGTAGAGTTAATAAACAATACCTGTGGTAGACTCACGTTCCCGACCACTTGGCTAATTCCAAGCCTCGACGCCTTTCTCAACTCTTCCATCAACCACGCATGGCATGTCGTGCCCCAAGAGTACTCATGCATTTTATCGAGAGGATCCAGAAGTTGTAAAAGGTTGGCGTCGACCCGATTGCCACTGGTATTGGGGAAAATGACACATCCCAATACACAAAGGAGATATGCGGTGGCCGCGTGGTTGACTTGCTTGTCCGTTAAAGTTCTTTTATCTTCTTTATCCTTAGTGCCCTTGAACATATCCATCAGAGTACCCATGTTGAACTGTCTGGTTCTATACTTCATGCATCTTTTGAACTCAGTTGTTGATGTTTCTTCATCCCAACCCGAACACTTTTTAGTTAGAGCGTAAAGTTTGGTCCATTCCAACTGCTTTGTGAACTCATCCCTAACACATTTGCCATGGAAATGGAGTCTAACAATCTGCAAAAACATCATCTGGGGTAATCGTCATCTCCCCAAACGGCATATGGAAGGTGTCGGTCTCAGGATAAAGTCTCTCCACAAACGCTGATATAGCCACCCGGTCATGTTCCAACATAGAGTTCTCCGCAGCATCAGGCAACCCAGAATTTGTAATAATTCTCTTGAACCTTTCACATTCATCCTTCAAAGGCCAATCCTGCATTTTAGTTTGTGCGGCGGTCGGTTTGAGTATACGAACCGCATCGGAATGATACTATTAAACACATGACAAGTTAAAATAAATAAATTAGAATAACTATAACTATAACCCTTAAAACTATTACGAAGAAAAAGATAATAGGTAAATAAAATGGAAATGATGATTACCTCGGTTTCATATATTACTCTGGCCCAGGAGTCTTTGTATACATTGTCCTCCATCCTCTGGCAGCCCAAGGATTACGCCTTCTGGAATATCCCTCACCTTCAGTTTTTGTGGGACAAGGTGTTTCTCTTTCTTTCGAGGAGGATTTTTCTTTTCGGCTTTTCCTTCTTCTTGCGCACCACTACCTTGTCCTACTTCAGTTACCCTATCTTCGGGTGCTTCTAGTTGAATTTCTGGTTGTGATTGTGGAGCACTTGGTTAAACACCTTCTTGAACTGGTTGTGATTGAGAGGCACTTGGTTGAACACCTTCTTGAACTGGTTGTGATTGAGAGGCACTTGGTTGAACACCTTCTTGAACTGGTTCTGATTGAGGGGCACTTGGTTTAACACCTTCTTGACTTGCTTGTTGAGTTCCATCTTGAGCACTTGAAGCGGCTTCAACAGTCCTAGCTCTCCTTGCACTAGCTGTCAGGTTCTGACGCCTTTCCTTCCTTGCACTAGCTGAGACAATTGCATCTTCGATTTTTTTACCTTGCCTATCCCTAAACAACAAAACAAAGTACAACAGGTTAGTAAATTATATAATCGGAAGTTAATGTAAAACCAACGTTCCCGAATATACATATTCGGTTGGTTGATTTAACCAAATGCCTCCGATTACTCTCAATCGTAAATATCAGTTCACCTAAAGCTACCGAATACGTATAATCGGAAACAAAAGAAATTTTTTGGTGTTCGAATATGATTATCTACACACAATAATCGGAAGCCAAATTTCAACATAACCCTCCGAATACCAATAATCGAAAGGCATAAAAAATCCACCCTTCCGAATGCATCACAATCGGAAGCCTCACAAAACTAATTTCTACCGAATATGCATCACTTTGTGTCTAGAAATTACTCAAGTGGTTCAGCCTAAACAATCGGAAGGAAATTACAAAATATAGCACCCGATTATTGTGTCTCTAATACTTGTTCTTCATTAGTATATTCGGAAGGCAAAAACACAATTAGCTTTCGAGTATGATCGATTTAGGCCTCAGTAATGAAAAACGTTCTATAATCGGTAAGCAACCTAAATATTTACCATCCGAATATGACAAATGTTCTCGTGAAATGAAGAATTCGACCACAATCGGAAGTTTAAAACAATACCTAACCTCATCGAACTGGGTAATAACTGAAAACTAAAAAAAAATATGGATTCGTCGAATTGAAGCAATATAAACCTAATTAATGGTAGAATCTTACCTAATCGGCGCCATTTCAAGTTTCCTGAGAGTTTGGGTATCAATATCGCCTATATTAGGGACTTCATCTTCTTCGTGTTCTTCGGGTTCATGAGTTAAAACCTCTTTATTACGGGCATGCAATCCAATATTCGGATCCTCACCCCGCATTACATTTTTGGTTCGAGCTTTCTTACGTTCCTTTTCTTTCATCTTTATAGAGAATAATCGACGATGATTCGATTCGACGATGAACGATGTATAGCGAGGAGAAGGGGAGAGTTTTCCTCTCTGCAATCGGAAGGAAAGAGGAGAAGAGGAGTTGAAGTGGAAGTTGAAAAGAAAATGAAATAGAATGAACTTTGGTTGAATTTGGTTTTATCTGTCAAACGGTTATTAATCGGTAGGTAATACCACCTAATTAGCTACCGATTGTTTAGTAGCCAAAAATCGGTAGAGGGGGTTACTTATAACCAACCGATTATTGGAAGCCCCAAATTGAACCTTTGCAAATTCCATAGTTTCGAAGGTACAGAGCCGACCATAACCATTTGGTTCGTCTTTTGGATGTAGCCATAATCGGAAGCTAAATAGGTTACAAACCCTCCCGATTATAGGTTGCCCCAAAATGAGTTTTTTCTAAAATCCTTCATTGTAGGAAATTTGAAATCTACCATAATCGGTAGGAATTGTTACTTTTACCATCCCGATTATGGGAAGCCCTAAATCGTTAGCTTAGACATTTTTTATTCGTCAGATTATATATGAGCCCCAAATTTCACCATTGCAAAATTCTTAAGATTTCTTATTTCTATACTTTAACAATCGGTAGTTTCGTGAGGTTGTTTTTCCTACCAATTGTTATAGAAGCCAGATGCGCGTTAGGCACAAAATCGATATTAATCGGTAGTATAATATCGTTACTAAGCTTCCGATTGCTTTGTAATAATCGGACACAAAATAGCTTCCGATTATGTAAGGGCATTAACGTATTCTCCGCGTTTTTGGACATTCCTTAACGGTGTATATGGGTTGGGAATAAAAAAGTCGCCCCTAATTCTTTTGGGGTCGCCCCTAAAAATTCCAGGATAAACAAAGCATAGCCCTTAAAAATAGAAAAGTTGATAATCCTGTTGAACATAGTGTACTTAACGTCAATAATTGCAGAAAAAACACTATAAATTCTCCATTTGAATCATATTTTCTTTTTGAAAGGAAATTTATAAACAGTACCCAACTGTATTATTTATTAATATGTGGTTGGAAGAGTTTAACAATCTAACTAGCTACGTACTACGTACTACTGCTACCATACCCCTTCATTATTTCTATATACAAAGTGTGTGCTTTCATTTTCATGTAGCACAAGTACACTTCTAACAAGTCATGTAACATGTCGTCTTCATCTTCCTCATCCATCAGAAATTGTACTCGAGTCGTGAGAAACAGTATCAAGTTATATAAAAACAGTAAGATTTTGCTTCTCATGCAATCAAACGTATTGATCAGATATTTAACTATTTCCTAACGTGTGGACATTACCATTTAAACTCTAGATTTTTAGCCTTAGATAGTAAACTAGGTTGCAAACTTGCAAGGGTTTGGGTTCTGGTCATATCCTCGTAGGCATCATTGTATCAACACTGACTGTGAAACCGATGTCTATCAGTAAATCAGATTATTTTATCGTTATGACACCAAACTTAATTGTTGGAGACAAATGTGGTTATGCTTAGAATTCACTGGTCATATATGAAGTAAACAAAAGAAAAATGTGCCAACTGCCAAGTGATATGTTTCTTAGAGAATAAATATATCATGTCGGATTGTGAATTCAAGGAGCACATGGATCTTTTGGGGTAATAGAGCCTTAACGCATACGTTAAGGAGATATTCTAAACGTGCAAAATGTGCAAATTTTAAGGTCTCAAGACAAATATGAGTAGGGTCAGGAGATGCAAATATGATAATCTTTCACTTTCATTAATGTCTTGTCATAAACATGTGTTCCAATTTTTCTTAACCCTTTACATGTACGAGGGAGCCAAAATTCTGATGATTAGGGCCGTTAAATGCGGAAGGGTTTTTTATGATGTCTAAAATGAAACCATTAACGAAGTTTATAAAGTAATTGATTGTTGCTTTGATGCGTTTTCCAAACAGAAATTTTCCCAGATAAACCTCTTAAAAAGCACGATTTATATTGGGGATACCCGATACCATATTTGTTCACCTTAGTCCTGTTCTCCAGACCAAGCTTGATGATTTTTCTTGACCGCGAGTAGTACTCTCACCTCACCGGGGCCGTACGTATAATGCTACATACAAAAGGATGAACACCGACCAATAATGAATAATCTGCCGCGTTTTGCATATTCCGATGCAAGTGTTGGGGTGTTATGCTAATTTTAATTTCACAAAATTGGTTAAAAAGACCAAAATAAATAATTCCTGGGTGAAAAAGACATTTATGATTTTGCTTGAAATACATCACGTATAATTACATACAAAAATGATAATAATTGCAAGTGTTGGGGTGTTATGCTAATTTTTAATTTCACAAAATTGGTTAAAAGACCTTAAATTCAAATTCTTTTTCTTATTTTTAATTTACATCAGGATGCATCCAGTTTCATCCTCGCTATTTTTTAAGTTTAAGCCAGGATGATTCCAGTTTCATCCTTGCTATTTTTTTGTGTTCATTTCACCCATAATAATTTTTACTCGTCCATTTGAACCATATTTTAAATTTTTTTGGACAAATGACCCATTTTCCGTTTTAATTTCATGTTGGCTGTTGGATATCAAATAACTGAAATAAGTAACCATAGTGACCAGTAGGGGTGAGCATGGGCCCATATGGACCGGTTTTCACCTCATCCGCATCCAATCCAATATATTACGGATTTTAAATTTGGCATCCGCATCCAATCCAACATCCAACGGATTAGCATCCAATGGATGCACGGATTGAGGCCCTTAATTAAAAGAAGTTTAAATATAGGCCCCAAATTATTAAAAATTTCATGTGACATGTGTAACGCAAAGTTACACTTGTATATAGATGTGTGCTCGTAGTTACACATGTGTACTCGGTTAGTTACACATGTGTAACTACAAGTTACACATGCTTATATGTGTACTTATTAGTTATACAACAAAACTACACATAGAAAATACATGTATTACTTTAATATTCATTTACAATAATTTGTTTATTTATCAATAATAGTAATTGCTTGTTATTCACAACAAACGAGTCAAAAAACTAGATATGTAAAACGAAATCCTCGAAATAAGCCGTTATATCTTAGAAATAAGCCACGATATCCTACAATAGAAATATTCTCTTCCCTTCTTGTCTTCCTCGATTCCAAAATTCTTGGATATCGAAAGAAAATAAACACCCATGGGATTAGGTTGGGATGAAGAAAAAAAAAAGAATTTGTAGAGCATATGCTATGTAACCAACTTAAAGTAATTAGAAGAAAAAAACTATGAAGAGAGATGTGTAATCAGAAATTACACATGCATATGGATATAACTTGTGTAACAGTAAGTTACACATGCATCCGACTAGTGCAATAGTAATTTAATCACTAAAACCATAAGTTACATATTCAATCATGTGTAAGTAAAAGTTACACATCTAATTAGCATGTTGGTTAAACATCTAATTAGCATGTGTAACAAGAAATTACACATCTATTTATCAAAAATGTACCTTGACTCTCAAATGGAAAGCATCTTAGGCTTTTATTACATCTACCACGATGCTACTATTGCATAATTTTTGCACAAATCCATGTCCAAATGAAACACATGAATATAAGAGGGACACGTACCTTTCAATGAAGAGATATCATCCATAACCAGAAAAGTTTATATTTATTTAGAAATTACTTCCATAGAAATACATATTAAGATACATACTAGAAAATATTAAGAGTAAGCGATTTACCAATAGTTTGAAAGGTTCTCAGACATTTTTGCAGCCAATCCAATTGTTCTTATGAGATCGATAGTAAATGTGGGTTGGTTTGCAGATGATAAATCCATATTTAAACAACTTCCTAATGTGTTTCCCTGCACAAAACAACACAAAACTAGTAGATCAGCAGACGAGTTTCAATTAGATCAGCAGGTATGCCTCTAAGAACTGCATATCCCATCAAATTATCATGTGTAACTATAAGTTACACATCGAATTAGCATGTGTAACTATAGTAACTAGAAATTACACATCTATGGGTATTTCAAACCAATTATTAGTTAAATTATTTGTGAATCAGTTCAAACCAACATCAAAAGTAATAGTATTATGCTCTCTTTTTTTCCACTGTATCTTTCTTAATAGCCTATTAATGTGAACAAGAATATGAATTCTTATGAGGTTTATTAGTATCCGACTCTACTACCCTAATAGATACCACCATTAACAATTAGTGCGGATCAAGTTTCAAATCAAATGATAGTTGAAAAACAGTTACAGTGACTAATAAGAAGAAATCAAAGACATTACTGACCTGGATTGTCAAAATTCATCATTAAGAAGAAGCCTCTTCCTAATTTCTTGCGCGTTATTCACTTCACGGAGGAGAAAAATGCGTGCACTTTCCTTTTATGTTAAATGTCAAAGATTCGATTCCTGCAGCAATGACAAGCCTATCGTATCCAACCTTGAATCTATAAGGCTCCTTAGTTAGTCCCTGCTCATTAGGTAGTCCTTGATTGCCGACAGTCTCGTAGTCGATAAAAGAAATAGGATTATGTTTCAACATTATTACATTTTGGAATTTTGATGAACGTGATGTCCAAGCCATGACCACCAATATTAAGTAACAAAAAGTACAAAATTTTAAATTAGAAATGACATGACCGAGTCAATTCATAGATTACACCATAAAAGGGTGCAAAATGAATGGGAAATTCACACAATCAACATATCCACTTGTATAAGCCTATAGAGAATAAAAAGAGTTACCACCACACAAATGCAAAACCAAAAGTGAGTTTTCCATCATCAACGACTTTGTAGAAAGTGAAGATGGTATGGATTTATACGATTTAAAACAAATGAATATGATTAAAAAACATAGATCTATTTTGTGTCATCTAAACTATAAGGACTTTACATTAAAATCTCATCTATCGGCAAATCATTCACGAATTCAAACAAAAATAATGAGATCTTGATAAAATCGCTTCAAAAAAACCACATCAAAACCAGGATCAACTCAAAAAATTACATCAAAATTCAGATTTATCACCGCTTCACACAAATCTGCTTCTTCTAATAACAAACAGGCAGATAATTTAATTAGTTTTTGCTTTTTGAAAAGAAAACTAATTAAATCAATACCCGAGATATCTTCTAATCAACTAAAAATACAGATTAAATAGACGTAGATCATATCTATTAAGTTCAATCGAGTTGATTGAGCTCTTAAATCAATTAAACATCATCAACAGAAAATCATAAACATCATTTGAGATCGATGAAACTAAAATAAAGACGACGATCGAAAACCCTAAAAATTTTCAGAGCATCGAGAGAAGTGAGAGAAAGTGAAAATGAAAATGAAGAAATGAAACCTATAGCCTATTTCATTAGGTATATATAGTAAAGGGCATTTTTGGGAATTTCCCCCAAACCCTAAACTTTATTACCAAGCCCCGAAATCTAAAGTTCGGGCCTAGAAATATTAAAAAGTGAAAGTATGGATTTGATAGGGGAGGATCCATTTAGTGGGGCTTCTATATATTGAACCCATATAGTAGGGGGTTCTAGTATTTTTCACAATTTTAAATTAGAAATGACCCAGATAGATTACACCAAGGGTGCTTGTCCACTTGTAGAAGCCAGGAATAAAAAGAGTTAACAAATACTATCCCACACGACTTTGTGGGATGGCTTCCCGCAAAAGCGGTTTCTAAGACGTTGAATGAGCAAATAAACGGTTAGATTTGCATTCAGTTTATGACCCACCACTTTCAGTTCAGGACCCACCATTTTCCCTAAAGGGTTCAAGGCTTCTGGATCTGGGTTTTAGTTGTGGGACATAGTGATCTAACGACTTAGAAACCGCTTTTGTGGAAAGGCATCCCGCAAGGTCGTGCGGGATAGCACTGCTCGAAAGAGTTCGCTTTTTTTTTTTTTTTTTTTGGATCTAGAAGTCAATCTAATTTTCTTACTACCAATCTAATTTCTGACCTTTTTGATTTTAGAAGTTTGAAAAATAACTTCCTTTTTTTCCGAAGAAAAATGTTATATTAAAGCAAAAACCTTTACAAAAAGTAAAGGGAGTTACACAAACATAAGAGTCTCCCAAGTACTGCAAATGAGACTAGGAGAGACAAAGTTAAAAGTATCGAAATCACAAGACCATACAACTACGAGTTGTTTAACAAGATCAATAATCTCAGTCTTCTCCTTCTTTTTATCTCCAAAAATTCGTCTGTTCCTTTCCTTCCACATTCTCCAACAAATAAAAGATCTAGAAAATGACTATACTCTCTCTCCTCCGAGTTTTGCTCTGCAACTCGGGGAGACCGAGTCAGTCCAATTTCTTCCATTAATCTTTTATGGTCTTCTGTATTTACGTCATGTTTGTATGTAATCATTGATCATCATCTTCTTCAAAGTCTCTTATAGGGATATCTTCAAAAACAAGCTTATTATTACAACCTTTACCAGCCTTTTCTTTATCTTTCTCATAAATTTAGATCTGAAAATACTCAAGTTTTTCTTTTAGATGAATCTTAAGTCCTCATCTATTCTATCTTGTTTTACCTCTGATTTCTTAGTCTCCTGTTGATTCGGAGGTTGTTTTATCGTACCTTTGTGAAATTACATCTGTTGTTTTCTCTTGAGTTCTTCAATTAGTTTAAGAAGGGTTTTTATTTTCAATCATGGAGGACGAGTTGTTATGTTGTGTTGTGTTGTTTGAAAATAAAATATTCAATCAAGATATAGCACTTGGATGATGGTAATCACAACAGGGTTAAAGCAAGATATAACACTCTTGTTGTTTGTGTTGTTCGAAATAGCACTCGTGGAGATTGATACCAAGCAAGTCTCTCAGTGCTATTTCGTTCAGGGATGTCTTTGTGGATGGGGAGGAAGTCTCTGATGATCTGAATCTCAATTTGTCCGATAAAATTGATGGAATTCCTCAAACAAGGTACTTTATTGGCTCTGTTCATTAATGTCCTTTTTGGACCCACACAAACTGTCTCTGGCTTTCTAAAGCTTTATCTGTTCACGTGACTGTTATTATGGCCTTGTCCTCTACTCAACGACAGATCCTTTTAGATTATTATCTATTCTTCCTCCAGCAATGTTCTTTAATTGCTCTTGTATTTTTCTGGCTTGCTGGTGAGATAGATATTGTAATTGCTCTTGTCATTTTCTGGTACTTCTTTGTTATATGCTATATGTTAGGATGGATGGTGAATATAGAGGTAGAAGAATATGTTTCTATTGGAGAGGAGGGTTACAGTACTCAATTAGTTGAAGATTGTAGTGGCCTGGATCATACTTGGTACTATTGTTATACATATAAGAAAATGAAGAATGGTCAGTATGATAAGGAGTGTTGTGACTTAGGTGAAGCTCAGAAAGTTGCTCTTGTTATTAGAGAAATTCAAAGAACTTCTTTTCTGCTAGTAATCTCTACAATTGTTGCTTCTAGACAAGTCAAATTAGATTTTTATCTGTATTCTGATGATTGGATAGGCTTAACTTTGGTTGCTCTTTTGGAGTATGGAATAAGTTGTATGATTATGATTAAGCTGGAAGGTGAGAGTGCTTGCTTGAAATACTTCATGAGTTGGTTCAGTATTGGCTTTAGTAAGGGGAGTAGTTTATCTTTGTTAGTTATGCGGGTTCTTGTTTGTTTAATTCCTGAAATAAATTTTAAGGAAATCGATATTATTTCTTCTTGGCTTGGTAGTAAGTTTACTTTGCCATGGTTTGGAGCTGGTCTGTGGATTCCTTTGGATATTCAGTGGGCTATCTATCTTTTTTTTTTTTTTTGCCGAGGGCTTTTAAAGTTCACCATTCAAGCAATTGGGATCTTAAGCTGGATATAGTTTTACACTTATGTTGGATATACCTCGACGTAAGACCTTTAAGCCATTTCACTCCTTCGGCGAGGGCTTGGGTAGTAAGTACATATATTTGGTGTAAAGACAAGGTATATTCTGTTGTTGGTTTTATTTGGTCTACTTGGATGTCTAAAGGGTTTTTCATTCCTTCTCGGTGGGCCTTTCAAGATCTATTAACCATTTTCTTTCTCTTGGATCAGTCTGTTATCTTAAATACTTGGGATGATTTATGGAATTTTAGTTTGCACTTCTATTGGATATACCTCGACATTAGACCTTTAAGCCATTGGACTCCTTCGGAGAGGGCTTGGGAAGTAAGTAAATATATCAACTACAGGTGTAGGTTGTATTCTGTTGGTGGGATTGCTTGTATTTGGAAAGAGTATGTGTTTGAAGTTCTTCTTGGATTGTACCCTAGCTATTTGGTCTTTGGCAACTGCAACGTTGTGGTTCTATCATCAATTTCTTTTGGGTTTGATTTTGTTGCTGATGTTTGTGTTATTAGCTGCAAGTTTTCGGATTTCCAGCACTATTATTTCTTATATTATTACTATCATTCTTCTACTGAGAAGCGTGACATTTTTCCTTTATGCCAGAACTCCTCGGAGGGCTTGGGAGCGGTATGTTGTGAGTCGATCTTCTTGTTGGTTGCAATTTTTTGTTTCCTCCAAGTCGTCCGGGCACTTACCTATCTTGATAGAATTATCGCATGGTTCGAGTTGTTCTCCTACAATTGGTTTGTAGTTTTGGCAACCTTTTTAGTCGTGGATGAAGCCTCTACAGTCTTTGATGTTTTCCTCTCTTATTTAGTTGCAACATGGAGCAGGAACATCTATCTAGAGATTTTCTTATGTTGTCTTTTATTGATTTTTTACATCTCTTGTTGTTATTTCTTTTTCTGGCATGTCTATCTATACCAGCCTTGTTCTCCTGCTTGGCTATCCCCACCAGTTTAGACAGACTGTTTGCCTTTTTGAAGGCCTTTGATTAAAAAAACGGAAGAGAAAAAAAAATCTCCGACAAATAGCATAGTGGATAATCCCTCAAACTAATTTACCTCTACCTCTCAAAACATCAGTAGTCCAAGCTTCAAACAAATCAAATAATGATTTTCGGCATTGGCCACGAAATCTGAAAAGCTTTAATGAAGAAGCTTATTGTGACATGACCACGCATTAAGAGGACTTGTATCTTTGCGATTTAACACTCGCCATGTTAACTTATATCAGTGTGATGATATAACGGGTCACCTGAATTCAAAATTGAATTGTAAAAAAAAGTAAAAAGAGAAAAATAAGTGGAAGGGTGCACTGATTTTAAGTGACGCATTTGAATGGGAGAAGTGTTGCTAGCCATCCATATCCACAAAAAAGAAACGAGTAAGCTGGTGTAACACATGCAATAGCACAACACACATAATGTATTATGATCGATGTGACATCCTTAAAGAAAGAAGAAGAGCTGGTGTACGATTCGATGAGTGACTAGTAGAGAGAATTATGAAAGAAGGCACACAAACAAAACCCTAGTTGATATCAAAAATAAAGTTTGACGTTTACGTTGATGTCGTTTGCCTTCAGCTCGGCTCAGAAGATATATAATACACTTTAATGGTGGACCCCATTTACATTACATTAGAGAACCAACCCCACCTTTAATTTCAGACGTCCATTTCATGATTTTCATCTTCCACACCCCACCACCACTACCAACATCATCACCATTGTCAACTCATCTGGCTTTTCACAAAGAAAATTAAAATCTCTGTGTACTGTATTTCTTTCTTTCTTTTCGTTCATACAAATATCTAACAGTATCTTCTGTGCAACCATATTACCTACTAATGACATCAGTTATATATATGACATACAAAGGACAACTTCTAGCTAGCTATAGGAGGACTCATGAACCACATGACATATCTTTTCAGAAAAGGATATTGGAAAAAGGGTCATCTACATGGGTCATGGATGATCTCTAGCCAGAAGTTGGACTCACGACATCCTAATAGCTCACTGATCGAGCGCTCTTGCGGGGAAGATGAACATGGCTGAGCGATTTGTCGAAGATGTGGGATGTAAAAATGCATCAGTAGGAGCGTTCCGCTTTAGAGGTGTGGACGCATCGGAAGCGAGCAAATAAGGAATGAAAAAAATTCATAATAGCAACAAGCTATAACAAATGCGCCACTATATAGGATGGCATATGGCGATAATAAGTTAGTTTGAGTTGTCATTGGTTACTTTTTGGATTTTAGAAATTGTAAATATCAAAACAAATTAAAAGAAAAAGACGGGTGAAATAGCGAAAAAAAAAAGTAAAATGGTTAATTTCAAAACAAATTTTAAAAGAAAAAATTAAATTTTTGTTTTCGATTTAAAAAATCAGCTTCTTCTCAAAACAAAGCAAAAAAATTAACATTTCTGACTTTGGTAGCCAAAGACGCTCTTACTTAAAAGAATGGTCGTAGCAAATTTTTACTCATGCAGTAGACAGTAGTTTCTCTGGCAGTACTGGTGTGATATACCCATGGCATTGGCATTTGGCAAGTTGAAATTATGAATTCTAACAGTACTGGTTTATGTCTGTTTATATATATGCATGGGATGATAGGGCCGTTGCCTAAACAATCCCTCTCTGGCAGGACCATGATATTTCCATCTTTTGGACTTCCTGTCTCAGTTATGAGCTAGATAACTAAATTGGTTGATGAAAGCTTCGCTTAACATGGACCACTCACTCTCTTCATTATCATGCAAGTACACACATCCATTATGGGATCTAGCTATCCATCTAGCTAGTTTAATTGATACTCTAATATGCTAATAATCAAGAATCAAAATGCAAAGAATCTTATAGCCATATAAACAGAGTTTTGGCAAAATGAAAAGTATTTTACATAAGGAGTGTTTTTCAAGTGTAAATTAACAAGATTAGACGGAACAAGGCTTTGTACTACATACATTTAGGTATTCTTTGTTTTTATAATGTTTTTTCACCTTTGGTACTGTGGAGCAAGGACCTTAAAATATATCTATTTCCATGTAATTTCGGTGAAAAGGCTACTTAACCATATTTATCTAAGTACTTAGTTACAAGGATACGGAAAATGTATAAAAGAAATTTTTTTTGAAAAAAAAGTTTTTAAAGGGAACAGTAAAGTACATTCATTCATTGATGGTAGTATGGACCTTAAATGGTCCACTCCCTCATGTCTCCATCCATCTAGCTAGTTTCTTTCTTTCTCACATCCAAGTTTTAGGATCTTTATGACCTAGATGTAAAAAGGCCATGCTACCTAGTGGCATTGAATTATTTACATTTTTGATTTCTGTTTTTCCATCTTGCTTGACATTTTACAAATCTACCCAATGGTTAAATACTCTAGTAGGATTTTAATGTTAACGAGATTCGAACTTAGATAGCTCGTATCGGTTCATCACTGGATGATCAGACAATTGTCCGCCAGTTTTTTGTTTTTAGAAAGAGAAGGTTATATTAAAAGAGAAAAAGAGAACCAAGGAATAATTCAAGGTCAATTACATACACATTAGAGTTTCCCAATTACTCCAAATGAGACTTGGATCAACATACTTGAAAGTGTTATTATCACAAGACCATAAAACTACCAATTGCTTGACCAAATCAATACTTTCTTGCACACACTTATGTCGACCTCCAAAAACCCTTCCATTCCTTTCCTTCCACAAAACCCAACAAATCGCATAATGCAATATTTGCCATAACTGTCTTCCTTTACCACGTAGCACGTTGCTGGTCCAAGCTTCAAATAATTGAAGCAACGTACTTGGCATAGGCCAAGCAATTTTGAAGGATGCAATGAAGTACTTCCATATCTCAAAAGAATACGTGCAATGAAGAAACATATGACTCGCAGATTCCTAACATTATTGCATAGAACACACTGTTCACTTTCTATGTCAACACCACGATGGCGCAGCATATCCCTAGTTGGGAGAGAATCATGAAAAGTAGCCCACAAAATGAAACTAACCTTGTTGGGAATACGAGACTTCCAAAGAAATTGATTGAAGCCGCACTCATCCAAGACGCCTATGAGTTTCTCATAACAATTGGAAGTACTAAAATTGTCCGGCAGTTTGTTTAGCATAAGGAAACCAAAAGCACGGACAGCTAGGATTTGATTATTTGTTGATTTGGGTTAAAAAAATGTCTAATCCCACGGACATTCATCTAACTTCACCAAAAAGCACATACAAAGATACAAATGCGTTTTTTCTATGACTGATCAAATTTAGCTCGGTCAGTCTTAATTTGGTAGCATTTTGATTAATCTTATTTAGGCGGATTCTAACTAATCTAATTAGAATATAAGTAGGATCTGACTCAACTAATTGAGTAAAAAGTACAAATAATAGGTAGGCTATTGCGCTTTGTTGATTGTTGAGTTCGATAAATATTAACGATGTAACGGTTCGTTCTTTTTCAAACTCAACTGACTCGTCTAAATCTATGTTATTGCATCTGAATCTAGCTTATTATAATTTCACAGTTAATATGTAGTTGATTGTAAAATCTTTTTGAATCTAAATGTATGTGTTGGGCGAGTCAGGTACAACACTCACACACCTCCCAATTAGATGTACGAGCAAAGTTAAACCTCGAGTCAGACATTTGAAATATGAACAAGAATAAACCATCAGACATCTTACTCAGACTGAGTTAGATGCCAAATCATATTCATACTCCAAGTAAGGTTTAATAGACCTAAGGTGTAAGACTAGCCATAATCCAAACATACTAGTATATAGGAAAAAAGGAATGGGGCAAGCATATGATCTGTGTCCAATTAACTAGTTATGTACTTACAAAATTATACGAGACTCATATAAGCTGGCGTCAGAGGTAGTATGATTTGAGTCGGACCTGGAATTAGACATCAGAAAACTCATATTAAAAAAGAAAACGATCTGACATCTGACTCAGACTAATTCAGACACTGAGTCAGAACCAAACATGCAAGGTGGAAAACTAGTCAGATTCCAGATACACCGGGAAAAAAAAAAGAAGGTGCCTAGCATCTGTTTCCAGCCAAGTTAGAATCAGCAAAAGAACAAATGTACCCCGTAAGAGTCAATTTAGATGACTAAATTGGTCCTTACCAAATAGATGAAAAATTTGTTGAGGCAAAATTTCATGACAGCCGTCTGATAAAAGATCAGACGTCTAATTTTGTTGTTTGTCTATACATAAAAGCAACATACAAGTACATTACAACCGTTGGGAAGAGGTGATATCTAATCCAAGATAACTATTGCAGACTGTAAGATTACATTCGTTCATAAGAATGGAAACAAAAAAACTCAGTACAAAATCTACTGAATGTAAATACGAACCCTAATTTTATTTACTTCTTCTGATCATCCAATGGATTTCGTATATCTTGTTTTTGGTCTGTACTACTTGGACACACATTGTGGTCCCTTCTGTACCCATCATTATTAGTATTATTATTACATCTCTTTTCAATTTTTTACATTGAGAAAGAAAATTTTGGATGAAACCTAGAATGAAGATTCAGAGTTTAGTTACTTCTTTTTTAGCTTAGGGTTATATTCTCTCTTCATAAGCTCTTCCTTATATGAATCAAAGAAGACACTGTTTTTAAAGACCAACACAATCCAAATAACAAAATGATGAAAAAAAAGATCCAAAAAGAAAACTCAATATTTCAGGGTAATCATAGGATTTTTTGAAGTGTGTATATCTATTTTGCAAATTGGTAACGTCTGTTGTTGTTAACAGTTTTTTTTTTTTATCGGTAAAGAATTTGGTGCTGCCGAGATTTGAACTCAGGTCACTGGTATCATCACCCAATAACTTTACCACTGGTCCACTTTACTACGGTGACACCGGCTTGTTGACAACAGTTTAAACACGACATCATCTTAAAATTTAATCAAATCAGGTTAGGGGGTGATGATTTCTGTAATGAACAAATCAATCTTTTCCACGAATGAAAGGAAATATTATGTTTAGCCTAATAATGTGTGGTTGTTAAGGAAAAACTTGTCAACTAGACATATTTTTGGATAACTTATGATATTAATGGTGGGTTCAATATCAGCTTCAAGAAACAAAATTCAAAAAGAATGGTACTCTTCTGTGCATGCTTGACTTTGATGGTTAATGGTCATCTAATTTTCTAAATTTGGTTCCCTATTAATTTGGATCATGACCATTACTAGAAACTTGAAAACGATTTATTTGCCTACAATCAACTATTTCAACAACAAATATCAATGTTTGCACCTAACTTTCAATGAGTTTAATGAAGAAATTTTATACGCGGAAATATAAATGTACCTAAGATTTGAGTTTAAGGCTTAAGGAAAAGGAAAATGAAGAAGATTGTTTGGACATTTATAACTTATTTCATGTTACTTAGTTAAGTATGTTTTAGGTTTTCTTGTGAGATGATGCATTATATATGTACCATTTCTTGAAACTCTCAAAAATGTATTTGGTTTAGCTGAAAACTGAATTATTTGATGGAAATGAGTCAAATGACCATGTGAATTGTGAAGAAGGTATAGATGAGGACCCATATTTACTTGCCCGTGGAATAATATATCATGGTACTAGAATGGAACCGACATGATATGAAAGTGTGGTACAATCTTAGTATAATTCTTCTAATCACTTTATTCTTGAATTTAGATATCTTTGTAATTACAAATGGTGGTGTTCGTATGTTATACTATATTCTTTGTCAAGATCACTGTCTTACCTTGATATCGCATCTATATCTCTTCACCAAAGTAAATATCAACATGGTGTTGAAACCAATATTTACCTAAAACCACCATAATGTAATAAGTAGTAATACTTTTGGTTTCTTTCCATGGAATCTTATATTTTGACCAGTCTAAATCCTACGTCACACGACTGATGAGAATAGGTTTGACGGGCAATAAGATTATGTGAAACCCGGGATACATGTATTTGTATATGTAGCCACTCCTCTTAAGAGCAAGCACTATGAAGAGGTATTTTTCAATGGATTTAACTACATTATAACAACAACAAAAAAAAGAACCATGGATGGTTAATAATTTCTGTACAATGTAATAGGTAGCCAAAGGCTGGCTTATGGAAAACTAAGAACCTGTTTGGTATAGTTTTCAAAAATAGTTTTCCACTGTTTTAAAAACATACCATTTTTTCTTTGTTTTCATTTTCTAAAAATTATTTGGTGAATTGTTTTCGAAAACAAGGAAAATCAACTAAATCGGATCAAATGTAAAGATTTGTCAAGAGATAGTGATATTAGCCATGACTCACTTGTAGTCATTCACCCGATCTCTTACTTTGTTTTGAAAAGAAAAGAAGAAAAAAAAAAGAAAAAAAAAGAGAAAACACAGAAAACAATAATTTGTTGTTTTCATTTTTTGGTTTTCAAAAACAGAAAACAGATAGAAAACATTTTCTGAAAATGTCCCTAGTACCAAACGCGTTTTCTCTTGTTTTCTGTTTTCTTTGTTTTTGAAACAGAAAACTGTTTTTGAAAACTATACCAAACAGGACCTAAGTTTCCGTAAAATAGGTTTTTGGGTGCACCATAAGCATATTTCTGCTTTTTCTGATGGTGGACCCAAAAATCTTTTAGACGGACCATATGGCCACGCATCATAATACTTTTTCTTTTTAAAATGAATTTTGGGTTGGCTAATAAGACTAATTGTAGCTGAGACAAGAGCTTAAATGAATTTTGGGTTGGCTAATAACCCTAATTGTAGGTGAGACAAGAGCTTTCATAGTGCTTACTCCTACATAATGGAATTTGATGCGCTCCTCGGCAAATTCAAAAAATTGCAGCCAAAACCCCATGCTCACAACCGAGTTCCTTAAAAGTAGAAAACATAGTTGTGAGTCACAGAAAATGCCTTAATTGGTTTTGCACTCAGAAACAAGGGTTGACGTGAAACTATTATAATACACATTCTTCTCTCGACTAAATCATTACGCATTTTCCTGTTTTTTCTTCTTGATTTATCTTTTAAGTTTGAGTCTCTCTTCTTTTTTTTAAATTTTTTTATTTTATGGGCTTTTGTTCCTTCTCCCTTCACAAACATAAAAGTTAGTCCCTTCATGACAATGACATGGACACTACCCACCGACCAGACTGGTTATCAAACGAAGTTACGGTGCAATTTACATATTTTAGAAGAAAACACCACTTACCTAGTCTAATAATTCTAGACTGGTTTACCTATCTATTATATTTTATAATTATGATAATTTAGAGTCTCTGGATACGGTTTATCAGACTTAGTTCTTTAATTGGTATCCAAACACTAAAACGGATGATACAAACCCAGTGTAAATTGCCCGGTAACCGAAAAGTGGACCGAACTACCCATACTCAATCATTCATAGGAAAACCGGCATAATGATAATTTTCGAACTTCTTGACCGTTGAATATTAAGAAGCGAGTCGAGTGCCCGAAAAATAAAAAAGAAATGTAAATAAGAGACCAAGAAGAGGGCATTTGCGTAATACAGTAAAAAACGTAAGCAGAGAGACAAATAAGAAAATATTGTTGAACCTAGTTAAGGTTAGGTCACATGATTGCTGGTAAGTTAAGATCAGGTAATAATGTAAGAACGCATCCATAACTCGACACGTGTCCAGTCTAGGGACCTCACATAATAAATGAAAAATTCAATTTAATTCTTATAGACCCCCTCCTCCCCTTACATAATTATTATCCTATTCCTCTTTACCCTCCCTTTCACATCAATTCCCCGCCCTTCTTCACAGACAATGGGACAAATGAACAATTTCCAGTGAGAGAAGAAATAGGGCAAAGATATAGATACAAGGAGAGTTGTTTGATTTTCTTGCTGCTTCCCTGATCATCAATCAGAATCAGAATCACCAAAACTTCCAGTTCCAGTTTTAGAGAAATGGGGAGAGGGAGAGTTGAGCTGAAGAGGATTGAGAATAAGATAAATAGACAAGTAACATTTGCTAAGAGGAGAAATGGTTTATTGAAAAAAGCTTATGAACTCTCAGTTCTCTGTGATGCTGAAGTTGCTCTTATTATTTTCTCTAATAGAGGCAAACTTTATGAGTTCTGCAGTAGCTCCAGGTAAATTGAAATTATGATCATACATAGACCAACAACTAAATCCTCATCTTCTTCTCCTTTTTTTGGTTTGATCGGCGATGATTCTGTTTTTAGATCTAAAAGTTTTCTGATTTGGAGTCCTTTTATTTGTGTTTAGTTAAGATTAGGTACTCATCGTTCGACTTCTTTTTCATGTATTTGTTCCTCTCTTTTTTTCTCTGTGGTTTGGATTGTCTCAGCTTTTTTTAGTATTCCTTTTCTTTTTTTTTTTGTGCGGCTTACGTACTGATCGATCGAGTTCTTTTTTTCTTCACATGATACAATTCTAGATCTGAGTCTGACAATGGTAATGTCGAAGTATACAAAATTTTCTCGAATTAGAGTGAAAATTACTTCATTCTAAAGGATTTTAAGCGATCTTGTCAATAACCTAATAAAATAAAATGAGATGAACTAGTTTTAGTACTTGTTAATTTTTTTCTTGCTACTTTTTGAGTCAATTAAGCATTGTTCAGTTGCTTCATTTGCTTAATTAAACATAAAATTTGAACCGATCTTCTACGAAACATAGATTAGAAGATTTTACGGAACTAGTACACTTTGAAGTTTCGTAGAAATGAAATTTGATTAGATCTGTTTTCTCTTCTCAATAACAGAAGATTTCTGTATTTTATAAAATCTATCTCTTCTATGAACTTTATCTTGGTCTCATCAAGTCAATCAATTCGTTCTCTGATCACATGAGAGTAGCTAGTATACTTGTTTTATCCGGATATTTGCGTGTTAGGGTTTCCTGTACATTGGATTATGTGAGGTTTCTTTGTTTATGTCTGAAAAGATTTTTTTTAAGGATCTCAAGAATTTAATAATTAGTACTGCATAGGTCAGATCCGAGGTTTCATTTGTTACTAGGTTTCTTTGTAAGAACTCTGATCATAATCTTTAGAGTACTAAAGAAAGATTCATATCCATTATCCAGTGATTTTTAGAGTACTACTTCAATTCATCATGGACATAATCTTTCCTTTATCAACTTTACCCAAAAAATAAAGAGGGAATTTGGATGGGAGAATCAAGAAGTTTGATTAGACATTCCTCCACCATTTTACACAACCATCTATGCAACTTCTAGCTCTTAATACTAGTACTACTTCTGTACTATATTAATGCTACTACTACTGCATACCTCTTGTGTTGCCAAATCTATCATGTCTTCACTTTTAGTATTCTTGTTCTTGCTTGGATCTTTTAGTACTAAAGACTATTGTAGTGTGGTTCAAGACTATTATCCAATAAACAGTTAGGTGATACTATCATTCTTAAAAGAATATGAAAAATATATGGATGCACCACTTCTATATGGACTGCATATAGGCTGTATTGGTGAGATTTAGTTGACCACTGAGATCAAAGGTCTTAAAGAAAATTAAGAGACAAAGTTTCATTTTTATGTATGTAGGCTTCAAATGATCTTTAAACTTGGCTTAACTGTCTCTAATCTAACCAAATGCATGGGTTTAATAAGCATCCTCATTTGAAAAGAGAAAGCATTAAATAATGAATTACCTTGTAGGGATGTGTGCTCACCTGAACCTCCTTTGGAAAAATAGTTTCATAAAAGCCAACTATAACTTGATAATTTTTCAATAGTCTTTGGATATTAAGATTTTCTTGGAATCCTTTCAAAGATGATGCACTAGTTGTACCCATTGTTGATATCATGAATAAAACTTCTTCCTTAGTTTTGTGTTTCAACAATTTTTGAATTGTCATATGAATATAGGTTAAAGTATTCAGTTGGACTTCCATATAATGTTGTGTTTGTACATTACTATAGCGTACCACAGTTTTCCCTTTTAGTTCCCTTTTGGAACACGAAGTCGACGCTGGTTAATACATAACTTTTATTTCCTTCTAGCATAGATGAGCTTGGTGATCCGGTGATTTGCGTCAAATAGTTTTACAACAGTCTTGGCTACATCATTGAGCGACAGAATGAATCAATCTTGTCATGTATATGAGGTTTTAACGGCTACTATTCGATATATTGAACTCTCTACAATAATAACATTGTTACTTGTCTACCCAATCTAACACTTTAGTATGTGAGCCTCGTATAGGTCTCACATTCTTAAAATTTCAGCCACCCAACATGTGGCTGTAACCTATATGCTCACTCTCGAATAATATGGCTTTACTTAAGAGAGTAGGACTAGTCTACTACTCTTTAATTTTTCATCCAAAAGCTTAATTTTACAATGTTATTCTCTCTACATGTATGCTGCATATCTAGTCCTTAACATGAATTATAGTACATGCATGTATAGAATTGTCTCAATTAGCCTGAGCATTGTAAGCCTTGATTGTGCCTGTTTAAATTCTTGCATATGTCGTTTTGAATTTCGCTTGTTCTAGAGTTGTTCTTTTAGGGTCGTCATGCAGTCATTACATGTCAATTACTGGTTTAGAATCAGTGCACAAGTGGTATTTTATGTTTTTTAAATTTTTCAAATATTACTTGTTCATATGATCACAATTTGGCACCAACATATATCTTACAAAATGTGTTGCTTGTTTCCATTTTTAGCATGTTCAAAACCCTGGAGAGGTATCAAAAATGCAACTATGGGCAACCAGAAACAAATGTATCTGCTAGGGAGAGCCTGGTAAGCAAATTTGTATTATTAACCCACTTCATACATGTTGCCTTGTTTTCTTTAACGGTAGTTATCACAATATATTGTGTGTTTGCTTTTGAAATTCATCACATGCGTGTCACTGTACTTGCTCAGTTATTGAGCATAAATTCATGAAATACATCTAGCTACTATATGCTATGTTCAGTCAAAACTTAAAAGAAGTATCTGAATAGAAGGAGTCATACATGAGCCACAATTTTTACCATTTGTGCAGCTGTGCTTAGAAATACATATATGCATAAGGCCATGAAATCTCTTTAGAAACCAATATATATATATATTCCTTTGACATAGTGTGATGGACATATTTGTCATTTTAGAATTAACATAAAATCTTAGTATGATTGATCATTCATCAAATCTTCTTTTGATTTATTGTTCTATATTTATTTTTAATTTGGATTCAATAGCTCTAAGATAGAGGCACTGTTATATATCCAATTTAAGGATATCTCTAAATATATTTGAAGCAAATAACTAATGAATTTGGTATACACAGTTCAAAATTAGGTATAAGCAAAAATAGATGCTCATGATGTACTATCTGTCTAAATTCCTCAAAACCTAAAAACAGAAAAATTGCAAACACCAAACACATAAACCTCTAATGATTAATTAATGTTCACACCAAAAAGTCTGAAAGCTCTTTTCTCCTCATCTGGTTGTTGCTGTGGTGGTGTAACTTCCATAATCAAAGCCCTTTTCTCCTCATCTGGTTGTTGATGTGGTGGTGTAACTTCCATAATCACATTGTCTTCCTTATTTTGCCATAGTTTGATAGTCCTTTCTGAGGGTCCAGTTTCAATAGTATTCCGGCTAAACCCTAATTGTAAATCTAGTCTATTATCTTCATCTCCATTAGATGCTACATCGATCATGTAAAAGGGGTTGTTGTCTTTGAACCATTCTCGACACTCACACCTATAAAATGTAACCACGTCATTCTTCTTCAATTTCTTGTCTTTCACAAATCGGTTCCAACCTCTGGTAAACACATAACTTTGGCTAGACTTCCAATAGCAGTATCGGAATTTCCAGAGCTTCATGTCTCTATCCATGAATGGAAGTTGAATGTCGTCTATCACACCACCATCCTCTTCTTCTAAAGGTGCTTCTGAAACCTTTGGGAAGTACTTGACGGCATACTTTTTAGGAATCACAAGCCTGTTGAGTTTCCCAACATCGCTTGGAGTTAATTCTTTCTGAAACAACTGTTGGCACTTTACAGACCCATCGTTAGCATTTCCTCTGAACAAGTTCACACCAAAACCAGATTCCCTATCCTGCTTCTCCGAAGAGTTCATAAATTCATGCAACTTTGTTTCATATGATCCATCCTTGAGCATAATCAATACTTCGTCTATTGAGTATAGTTTCTGGAAATCAGGTTCCCGTGAGGTGTGAGTGGTCAATGGAATGTTCCGATGTGAATCTCCACTTCGAAGCTTAACAGCAGCACTATCATAAGCCTTAGCCGCATCCGATTCTGATTTGAATGTCCCAATCCAAATACGCTGATGGTTTGAATAAATTTGTGCACCCCATCGGCCATTTGGCTGCAATACAACACCCTTAAATCTTGCAGAAGGTTTTGTGCCATCTTGTTGTCTATGACGTTTGGTCGACAATCCACGAGGGCTATTGCTATTACTTCTGTTATAATCTGAACCTTCTCCTCCTACAGCAGCATTCAATGCTGTATAGGGAACCATACTCAGCATCATCTCTTCTTCCATTAAACAAGTTGATAATGAAATCTAAGAAAAACCACGAAAACAGATTCAAAACACAATCTAAGCCTGTTATTTAATACGCATATTAAATAGCAACAACAGAAAAGTTACAAACAATGAACCCTAATAATCTTTAATGAGTAAAGATATATACATAAGAAATTAAACTTACATTGAATGCAAAAGACTGATCTTCAGGGAAGAAGATAAGCAAAAACTTTCAGACAAAGCTAAATGTTGATGAGAAACATTTCATAGAGATAGAGGAACTATATATTTTATCTGACATCAGAGAGATTTTGAAAAATATATGATATTGAAGATTTTATTCATGCAGAGAAGATTGAGAAAATCAAGGCAATGAAAATATAAACAGATATTTGTGTTGCATGAAAATGGTAGTTTTGTGTATCATTTTTACATTTTTAGGTACAAAACACAGTGGCATTACCTTAATTAAGAAGAAAAAAGTTAGTAAAAGCTAATTATTTCTGTTTTCCTTACATTTTTCTATATTTATCATTTTTGTTTCAATTTTCAAATTGTCAGATAATTATTTATTTAATTATATATTTGGCCGAAATCAATGGGAGAGGAACCTAATATTTGATTTATTATTGTCTCAATTGAGGTGGAATGAAAAAATTATGACCGTTAAGTACTAATCTAAACCATCTAATTAAGTTTCCTAATTGGAATGCATTTATCATCACCGTTAACTAAGATATTCTAGAGAAATATTAAGAGATATTCTATTTTCTTACAAAGGGGTTTGTTGACAATACCAACAGAAAATAAGATTAGGTTTCTTCAGAAATATTAGGGATTTCTTTCCTTTTCTGTGCAGTAAGTTTCTAGACAGATGTATATTTGAATAAAGACTACAATGCCCTTAAATCACCTGTTATATTTCGTATTTATTCAAAATCAGGACCATTAGCTATTTTGGATGATATTCACCCACTTTAACAGTTGTGTGTCCATACCTCTGGGATTTTAGAGTCTTTGGTGTCTATGATATGTTTACAGAGTTTTGATGCCAATCTTTGTTGCTTCTAATGGCAGGAGCACAGTAGCCACCAGGAATATCTGAAGCTTAAAGCGCGGGTTGAGGCGCTACAACGGTCACAAAGGTAATTCATCCTAAATTTGTGTTGCCAGCAAATGAGGCTGCAGACTTGACTGTGTATTGACTATAACAAATTGCTGCCTGAAAGGTGTTAACAGTACTATTTTTATGCTGTAGGAATCTTCTAGGTGAGGATTTGGGACCGTTAAGTGGCAAGGAGCTTGAATTTCTTGAAAAACAACTTGATTCATCATTGAAGCAAATAAGATCAACTCGGGTACATACTATTACTACTACCTGTGTATAACTCATTAATTTTAGGTGCATACAACTAATAGTACTTATATGTGTGCTTACTCTTAATTTCTGCAGACTCAATACATGCTTGATCAGCTGACAGATCTCCAGAGAAGAGTAAGATCAGCATATAACCCATATATGCCCATTTATTTACTTAGTTATTTACAGTGAAAAGGGATCTTTAGTCTATATCTTACCTTAATTGACTGTTTTGCTTACAGGAGCAAATGCTAAGTGAAGCTAATAAGAGCTTGAGAAGAAGGGTACTATTTTCATACCGATCTTCTACTACATATTTCAATCCTGCATCTGTTTTTATCAGTCCAATGCAATGACTTTTATCTGATAATTTGGTGTTCCAGTTGGAAGAAGGAGCCCAAGCAACTCAGCAACAATGGGACATGCAGCATGGTGTGGGGTATAGTCGACAGCAGCAATCTGGTCACCAAGTTGCTGATCAAAATGAACCGTTTTTCCACCCCATTGAGTGTCAACCCACTCTACAGATCGGGTATGCACAGGCTTAATTACACTATTTTTCTTTTTCTTTCACCTCTCTTCAATGTTAAACGCCTAAAGTCATTTCAATGTCCATATGTAGGTACCACCACCACCAAGATCAAATAACTGTAGCTCAAGGGGCACCAATGAGTTACATGCCAGGATGGTGAGCATGAACACTGCTAATGTTAGCTAGGGCACCTCCTTTAGCTAGCGGACGACATAATATATGGTTTGTCGTTGATCTTCATAAGTGCAAGCTAGCAGATTTCTTTAATTTTGTAATAATATTGTTTGTTTGATCTAAAAAAGAAAAGAACAAGAAAAAGGATAGGAGTTGCTTCCCTAAAGATGACACTTCTTTGTTTTAAGCACTGTATTAATAGTTTTGTTATTGTTGTTGTTGTTGTTTTCTTTTTTGGCTCTTTAATTGTAAGTGTTTAGCTAAATTTTACATGCAGTAACTAAATCCTACCCTTCTGAACAGTAATTGTATCTAAGAAGATCATATTTGATCATTTATGTTGTAGATTTCTGTTTCATCAAATATGTTTACGGTTTTACATTCAGAATCCTTTTTTATAAGAACTAGTGCACACAAGAAAGAAATTGAATCTACATATAAAAACTTTATCTGTAGTCCAAGACAATCTTTTCCCACTAAAATTTGTTATTTCTTCGTTAAACATGTTCCTGCAGTAAATTTTAAATTTTAGGGGTGAGCATGGGCCGGTATGGACCGGTTTTCACCTCATCCGCATCCAATCCAATACATTATGGATTTCAAATTTGGTATCCACATCCAACGGATTTGCATCCAATGGATACACGGATGGATGGATTGGATACGGATAATCCAATGGATTTGTTTTAGTTAAAATTTATAATAAAGAAAATAAAGCCAACACAAACGACTCCTCATAAAACCTACGTATCCTATACATGTATGGGAAGATAAAAATTCTATGTATAACACCCCAAGCAAACACCTTGAGAATTCCTAAATGATCCATAATATTTTTTAGAACTATATAAATGCACATAATTTAACGGATATGGATGTCTAACGGATTTTCAAAGTTGCATCCGGGCCCAATCCGTAATATGTTGGATTTCAAAAATTCCATCCGCATCCAATCCATTTACAGATAAAAGAATATGTTGGCTTGGTTTGAGGACATCCATTTTTCATCAAATAAACGGTAAAAGGTCCAAATTTAAATCCGTTGGATTACTAGTGAAAATTGTAAATGCTCACCAATAGAAGTCCTTAGCTAAGTTGTGCTTTTAATTTAAATAGAAGGGTAGCATTGGGCGAGATGCAACTTTCATTTTGAGGGATGGACACTCGGCTCGGACTTGGAGGGTAGACTTTTTTTTAATTGGGCCAAGTGAAAAGAAGCCGAACTTTGGGAGTGACCTTTTTGATATTTGACCATTTTTTTTGTTTAAAATCTAAGTGATCAATTACCACAAAAAGATTGGAAATGAAGTTAGCCATTTATAATTTAGCTTTCTAAAAACCAAAAATGTCCATCCCTTTTAGTATTTCTTGACAAATTACTATAACTCTTTATATATCCTATCTTTTCGTTTTTTGGCATCTTACAAGAACAATAATTAAATAACCAAACTTTAATATAACATATCTAAAAAATCAAGACTTTGAGTTTGACATATTTTCATTGAAATTTGAAACAAAACCAGACAACAATTGCTAGCAAGATTTTATCTCGTTGGAAAGGTTATAAAAACTCTACAAAACAACGAAAATAACAAACAACAATATTAAATTTAAAGTTTTTGCACCGTAAAAATTCGGAGGTATTTATCATTTTAGGCTTTTTTTAAAACAATTTTAGAAAATTAAATGTATATCCATTATGCAAACCACCACAAAGGATACATAATACTTTATGTAGCAAAATTTTGGTTTATGCATCAACTAATTTTCCGTTGCAATTAATAAAACGATGTACTCCCTCCGTTTCAAGAAAAATGATACTTTCATTTTAGGCACAATTCTAGAAAATTGAATGCATAGCCATTATGCAAACCACCACAAATGATGCATAACACATCATGCAACCATATTTTGATTTATGGATCGACTAATTTTCCGTTTCAGAAAAAATGATACTTTCACCCCGTTTCAGAAAAAGTGATACTTTCACTCCGTTTCAGGAAAAGTGATTTTCGCTGCTTTGAAAAATGAAACTTTCTGTTTTTGAAAAAGTATCACTTTTTTTCAAAAAAAGTATCACTTTTCCAAACGGGGAGAAAGTATCACTTTTTCAAAGTAAAGTATCACTTTTTCTGAAACGGGGTGAAAGTATCACTTTTTCTAAAACGGGACGAAAGTAATCCTAGACAAACCCATCTTCAGATTCTTCTTCGGTCGGCCTTTCCACCGTGGCAACGGTCGTACTAGTTTAAATAGAAGCTAAAATGAATTATATGTAGAAATTAATTATTTCACCTTGTGGATGAACTAAATATACTTAACCGGGTGGTGGAGTATAGGATACAACTCACACCTAAAGGAAAAAATTTGAAACATAGGATCTTTTATACTCTCCGGCCAAATTGAAAAAGTGAAAGTAACATTTTTCCAGAAACAGAAATAGTATTATATTAAGAAAGCAAAAATTGAACTAATTACAATACAATCTGACAATGAGCGTTATGTGGAATAATAATTTGACCATGAGGTTGAACATTATCCTTGAGACAACATATCAAAATTTATTTGGTTTTTTTCTTCGTATAATTCGTTGTTGTTTTGAGGTACATGACGATGTTGATATTCAGGAAGGAATTAACAACTAGGATGCAAGTATAATTGCTAAAGTTTTTAGAGAAGACCCTATGTTTGTGGGTTCAGCTGAAAGAGCAGCGAGACGAATTTGGCAAGATGTAGGTAATTTCTTATTTAGTTATCATGATACAAACATGTATGCCATCAAATTTGAGAATCCTACAAATAAAGATTATTTGTTATGAAAGAGGTATTCTTGATGTGACTGCGCACCATGGCAACAATGCCAAATCAAGCCGCACCCTGCGCACCATGGCAACAATGCCAAACCAAGCCGCATATCGCGCACCATGGAAGCAATGCCAAACCAAGCGCACCACAACGCGCACCATGGCAACAATGCCAAATCTCCAAGCCGCTATGCCTTTGGCCCACGCCAAACAAAGCGCCCTAGGCTTGCAAGACTTGCAACTAGGTCAACATGGCCGCACGTGCCATTGGCACATGCCAACACGCACCGCAAGCCATATTTCTAAGCCGCTATGCCTTTGGCCCACGCCCAACATAGCGCCCTAGGTTTGCAAGACTTGCAACTAGGTCAACATGGCCGCAGGTGCCATTGGCACATGCCAACACGTGTCATTGGCACATGCCAACACGTGTCATTGGCACATGCCAACACGTGCCGCAAGCCATATTTCCAAGCCGCTATGCCTTTGGCCCACGCCAAACATAGCGCCCTAGGCTTGCAAGACTTGCAACTCAGGTCAACATGGCCGCACGTGCCATTGGCACATGCCAACACGTGCCACAAGCCATATTTCTAAGCCGCTATGCCTTTGGCCCACGCCAACATAGCGCCCTAGGTTTGCAAGACTTGCAACTAGGTCAACATGGTCGCACGTGCCATTGGCACATGCCAACACGTGCCGCAAGCCATATTTCCAAGCCGCTATGCCTTTGGCCCACGCCAAACATAGCGCCCTAGGCTTGCAAGACTTGCAACTAGGTCAACATGGTCGACGTGCCATTGGCACATGCCAACACGCGCCGCAAGCCATATTTCCAAGCCGCTATGCCTTTGGCCCACGCCAAACATAACGCCCTAGGCTTGCAAGACTTGCAACTGTCAACATGGCCGCACGTGCCATTGGCACATGCCAACACGTGTCGCAAGCCATACTTCCAACCCGCTATGCCTTTGGCCCAAGCCAAACATACCGCCCTAGGCTTGCAAGACTTGCAACTAGGTCAACATGGCCGCACGTGCCATTGGCACATGCCAACACGTGTCGCAAGCCATACTTCCAAGCCGCTATGCCTTTGGCCCACGCCAAACATAGCGCCCTAGGCTTGCAAGACTTGCAACTAGGTGAACATGGCCGCACATGCCAAACACACACGCCGGTAGCCTAACTTGCAAAACCGTGCAACCTACCATCAAGGCATTCCGCACATGCCATTGGCACATTCCAAACACACGCTGGTAGCCTAACTTACAAACCGTGCAACCTACCACCAAGGCATTCCGCACATGCCATTGGAACATGCCAAACACACACGCTGGTAGCCTAACTTGCAAACCGTGCAACCTACCGCCAAGGCATTCCGCACATGCCAAACACACACGGTTGGTAGCCTAACTTGCAAACCGTGCAACCTACCACCAAGGCATTCTCGCACATGCCATTGGCACATGCCAAACACACGCGCCGGTAACCTAACTTGCAAACCGTGCAACCTACCACCAAGGCATTCCGCACATGCCATTGGCACATGCCACACGCGCCACTAGCGGCGCCACTTGCACTCAAGATGCAACCAACACTCGAGACATCGACACAAGGGGGATGCTTCTTTAGGGTTTTGGTTTGGCGGTCACAAAGATGCAGCGTACACTACGCTCTCACATTAAGAAAGCGTGAAAAGGAATAAAGCGGTCAAATAAAGAGGAAATAATGGTGAAAAAACGTTTTCGCCCATTAAAACATGCGGTTACCACCTCCTCCCATTATTTCACCCTTTACTCTCTTCCTTCATGAGGCCGGGTATGCGTTTCAATCTCGACTTGTATAAATAGGTCTTACCTATTTCCACCTGCATAACGGAGTCTCGGTCGGAGAAATATACTACACTTACACTCTCCGAAAGGCAACTTTGCAAGCTCTCCCAAAAAAAGCTTTCATCTCTTGCAAGCTTCCTAAGCTTTCACTTTTCGATACAAGTCGAGATACTACTCTCCTTAACACCTTTCTTTGCTTCCCTCCCCAAATCAACCCTTCTCCTCCACTTTGGAAGCAAGTCTGGGAACTGCCATTTCTTGGTTTAGGCCAGGACTTGTGCAATTGATCTCTCGAATCTATAAAGTGCTCACGTGGCAAAGACATTTGTTTAGGGAATGAACCAGTTTCTCACTCACCCACCGAAATTACTCAAATCGAGGAACGATTTTTACCCATAAACAATTGGCGACCACAGCGGGAGGATCGATTTATCGGCTACAATTTCATCTTTGTCGATCTCGTTCTTCGACCCGGATGTCCGAGATGGTAGGGAAAGCGACTCGATCCGAATCAAGCTGCCAGACGACCCCGTTACGGTTGTAAAACTACACCGAAAACCGGGGACTCGTTGAAGATGCTACCTGATGATGGGGGACTTGCGACCCGGTCCGAGCTCGAGACAACCGGTTATCGGTTGTTAAAACTACACCGTAAAACCGGGGACTCGTGAAGAAGCTACGATGATTGGGACTTGCGGGGATGCTACCAGCAAAGACACCGACAAGAACCGCCTTTTACATGGAGAGGGCGTGTTCGCAAAACCTATGAAGTGAGTAAATTCAGATTGGGCAAGATATACAATTTATTTTTAGGTTTTTAGTAAAACCGTCATACTACGAGTCTTGTGCCTATTGCTAGCACACACTTTCATAAAAGCAATATTCTTTTCCCAAAACATAATCGAGTCATATTACCAAAACCATTCATCCTTAAATAATCCAATACCCTAAAAAAGCTACCACTGTCTATCAAAGGTCAAGTTTTGAACTGCGGACATCCAATATGTCTTTCAAAAAAAAAAAAAAAAAGAACCTAAATGAAAGTTTAACAGAAAAACGTTCAAGGAAAATCGTCCAACAGAAGTCTGCTCTTCTTGGAAAAAGTCAACTCTGCGTCCTCAAGAGCCGCTCTCTTCATAGTCAACATCTTGGAAAGCTTTTCGAGTTCCATCTCCTGTCGTGCAATCTCCTCGGCGGAAAGGCTTTCGATTGCTGCATCTTTCAACTTTTGGATCTCGGCAAGGCCTTCGACAAACCACGAAGTATTAAACTCCTTTTCTACGCACACGTCGCGATGGTGCTCCCAGTCGGCAATAACGTCTTCAGAAACGGTGTGACCAGTTACCTCACGCATATCCTCAATGGAAGATAAAGCCTCTTCCACACGCTTAACCAGCGCAAATCGACTAGTAACTTTCTTGTTTGTAGCCATATGTCCGTGCTTCTCCCAGTTACGGTGTACAACGCCTCATGCTTAGCCAAGCACCTTTGAAGCCGCCAACCAAGCACATGACCTGGATAAGGAACCAAGTACGGGGATAAAAAATGGCGCCTGCAAGTGGCCTCACGACTCGCAAAGGGTCTTCTTCCATGTCTACGGCAACAACCATCGAGAATCATCCACCGCTTTGAACCACGCCTCGTGCCGGCAATTGGCTAACTCCCATCTCCAAGTCACGGCGGTGGTCACCAAAGGCAAGTTTTCGTGTGACTCCACCCAGAATCGTCCTCCGAACCGGATTCCTCCCGCAAACTTGAGTTAGACATTTTTCAAAAGAAGAAACGAGAAGAAGAAGAAAGAAAAGAAGCGCGAAACTCAGAACCACTTCCCGAAGAAGAACCAGTCTTGCGGAGGAGGAATCACTCTCGCTTGTTGAACTTTCTTCTTTCTCCGACTCATCACCGCTATGAGTAGGCTCGGTCGCCGAATTCCTTGAAGAAAGCTGTCTCCCCGGCAACGTGCAAGGGCAGCGAAAGCATTAACACTACCAAAGCCCTGGAGGAAACAAGACACATATTCTCAGCCAAAATTCACGTGTTTTGAGACAAACCAATGAAGAGGCGACACATACCTGGTTATTGGAAGAACTGAAAGACACAAGAGCCGTGGGAGGATCTTGTGAAACCGTCCGAACCCGCCCACGGTTCTTCGTTCTCCGTTCCTTGGCACCGGGGCTTCCAATTCTAGGAAACTTTCGCTTGGGATCTCTCAACATTGGATACTCCTTCGTAACTGGCTGGGAAGGTTTGCAACGAACGTTTTCCACCACGTTATTCACAAAATCTCGAATCATAGTAAACTCGTTGCACCAAAACTCATTATAGCCGAAGGTCGTCGAAGTTACTCTTCCCATTTGAAAGAAGGAAAGACGGATACCGGCTTAAGGACACCGGGCGTCAAGGGCGACGCGTAATGAATCTTTAGGGATCACCGGCCGGTAAACAAGAGGCACCCTTGATCGAAACCCATGTGACGAGCAAAGCACGGTCAATATTATAAGCGGCCTATCCTGGAAAGATCCCACGAAGAAAGACGGTATATAACCGGGCGCGAGCAGCTCCGAATGAACGAGTTTTCACCAAAGACTCAAATCGTCATCGAGAAGATAAAGACGTGAGCGGAGACGGCTAAAGGTGTCCATTTGAATCGACTTATGGATCGGCCCCATGGACGAAAATTGATTTCATGCAACTTATCAAGAAAACTAACTAAGCTCACGCCAACTCTTGGACGCCCTTTGTTCACCCATCGAAGAATTCGAGAGCCCCCAACTCACGGAAGCGAAGGCGGCGGTTTCGGAGCATACTTCTCGAAGTGCTCCCATAGCCGACTTGCAGAAAAGCAACGTGCACATATGAATCCACTTTCATGAAACCATTCGAAACTTGCATATTCGCAACTAGGTGATCCGAGATGCACATCTGTGGAACCAAGGAACACTTGCCAATGGGAAGAACTTCACCCTTTGCCAACTTCAAAGCAATCTCTAATGACTCCGGTCTTATTCCTTTCTTAGGAATCCGTCATCAAAAATGTCTCTGGATAACTGCAGGAGAGCCAAAAATGCTGCGACATGAAGATCATCAGCTTTTCATTTCGGGCTCCAACTCGTCCTAAAACCATTGAGATATCCACCAACCGTAAGGGCACCTTTCATCCTCTTTCGAGGAGAATCCTTCGACTTCGCAATGGAGTCTTTCCGAGCAAAATCCCCCAACTTAGCGGCCAGGTCATCCCGCATCTTCACCTCACTTTCGGATAATTGGATTCTAAGATTCCCGATTCTAGGAAGATTCAAAGAAGAGAGCCACACTCTCCAAGGAGAAAGTTATCTCACCTCATCTACATATGATTGTATGGGTGTCCGAACACCATCCTGGAGATGAAAGCAACCAAGCTCGGGATGTCCTTCCTAACTGAGATTTCTTGAAGTCTTGACAGCATCAATGACTGCGCCGAGTCAAATTGGTATTTATACGCTCTCGCTCACCATGAACTCAACCCATCCGTCAAAAGAACGCAATGGACTTTGACACATCCTCAAGTCAATGTTGGAAGAGGAATATACCCCTTTTATGAAGACAGAACCGAATGGTGCTCTCGGCGAACCGAACGTGTCTTCATGTCATCCTCACCACCGGTTAGCAAAATCGACACGAAACCAGGTGATTCTTACGAGCAGGCGAGGGCTCTAGTGAAGAATTCATCATCTATGTTCGGCTTGGAATTATGAGCATCCTTCGACGAAGTGAAATTTGTTGTGTAACATCTTATCGAATTCCTTCATAACAATTTGGTAATAAGATGTCTGCACAAAACAAACGAAGAAAGGCGAAGTTATCTCCCTGACACATAATCGTACCCAAAAAAAAGAAGAGAAAGGGGTAGGAAGACGTATTTTATTCGAGTTCAAGACTATATACGCGATATTTTCTTGGGTTCGAGACTATATACGCGGCATTCTATACGGGTACAAGTGTGTCTAAAGTATCCTTCTTTGGGTTCAAAAATATATGGAGCATTTTTCTATTGGTTCAAAGCTCTGCGTGGTACTTCTCTCAAGAAGCAAAAATCATATATACAATATTTCTGTGGGTTCAAGTCATATGAAGCATATACACGAGTATTCTTCTTCTGGATTCATACGGGGTTCTCTACGGGTTCGAAATACACACGCAAATATTTTCTTCAGGGTTCAAATATTTCTTTCAGGACCGAAAATTCATATATGCAATATTTCCCACGGGTTCAAACAATATATGCAGTATTCCCTTGGTCGCATACGTACAATATTTTCTACAAGAGGCACGCCAAGGAATCATATGCAAGGATTGTGGAAGCGCCTACTCTTAAGGTTTATACCTATGTGAAAAAAAAAAAAAGAGAGAGAGAGAAGAGTACTCGAGACATACTGAAGTTTGGTTTCTCTTTGCCGCTAGTATGAAAAGAGTAAAGAATAAAGCGCGGGATGGGAGAAAGGGGCTTTATATATATATATATATATATACATATATAGGCGTGAAAGACTTTGAAATAAGGAAGGATTTCCCTTTTCACCAAAATCACGCGTGTAAGAAACGGCCCACAAAGGGTGCGACTTCCCAATGCCGCACAAGTCACTCCTACAAGCACGCACGGTTTCTACACCTTGTGCCCGTCCCACCGCCTAGCACACTCGGTTCCCAATTCACGCCAACTTCCCAACGTCGCCTAAGCCGCACCAGGCCCCACCATTGCGACTTCTCAATACCGCCCAAGTCATGCCCGCAAGCACGCACGGCTTCTACACTTCGCGCAGGTCCCACCAGCTAGCACACTCCGTTTCCCAACTCACGCCAACTTCCCAACGTCGCCCAAGCTGCACCGGGCCCACCAATTGTGCGACCTCCCGATTTGTGCAAAACTACCAGAGGCAAGGATTCCAAATCCCATTTATAAAGGTCAGACAAGCCTCCTTCAATTTTCCTTACGTTTTTGTGACAGTTTGTCACCATCTTATGCTTACCACGCAACAAAGCCCCTGTTCCGAGCTAGCTGGGGACTTAATGTTGATGGTGGTTTTTAGACAAGGGGTAAAATCGTAAAAACCCCATGACCTAGCGTTACCCGCAACACATTAACTAAGAGCATTTAACTCGGTATAAATAATTAATAGGGTATTTTTTTCAAAATACCGATTAGGGTTTTCAAATACTTAACCCTAATTCCAAACCAAGCCGCACCCTCGCGCACCATGGCAACAATGCCAAACCAAGCCGCACCCGCGCACCATGGCAACAATGCCAAAACCAAGCCGCATACTGCGCGCACCATGGCAACAATGCCAAACCAAGCCGTGATACTCGCACCATGGCAACAATGCTAAAACCAAGCCGCATATCTGCGCACCATGGCAACAATGCCAAACCAAGCCGCAGAGATACGGCGCACCATGGCAATAATGCCAAACCAAGCCGCATACTGCGCACATGGCAGCAATGCCAAACCAAGCGCCTCGCGCACCATGGCAACAATGCCAAATCAAGCCGCGCCCCGCGCACCATGGCAACAATGCCAAACCAAGCCGCATATCGCGACCATGGCAACAATGCCAAACCAAGCCGCACACCGCGCGCACCATGGCAACAATGCCAAACCAAGCCGCATACTGCGCACCATGGCAGCAATGCCAAACCAAGCCGCATACTGCGCACCATGGAAACAATGCCAAATCTCCAAGCCGCTATGCCTTTGGCCCACGCCAAACATAGCGCCCTAGGCTGCAAGACTTGCAACTAGGTCAACATGGCCGCACGTGCCATTGGCACATGCCAACACGTGCCGCAAGCCATATTTCTAAGCCGCTATGCCTTTGGCCCATGCCCAACATAGCGCCCTAGGTTTGCAAGACTTGCAACTAGGTCAACATGGCCGCACGTGCCGCAAGCCATATTTCAAAGCCGCTATGCATTTGGCCCACGCCAAACATAGCGCCCTAGGGTTGCAAGACTTGCAACTAGGTCAACATGGCCGCACGTGCCATTGGCACATGCCAACACGTGCCGCAAGCCATATTTCTAAGCCGCTATGCCTTTGGCCCACGCCCAACATAGCGCCCTAGGTTTGCAAGACTTGCAACTAGGTCAACATGGCCGCACGTGCCATTGGCACATGCCAACACGTGCCGCAAGCCATATTTCCAAGACGCTATGCCTTTGGCCCACGCCAAACATAGCGCCCTAGGCTTGCAAGACTTGCAACTAGGTCAACATGGCCGCACGTGCCATTGGCACATGCCAACACGCGCCGCAAGCCATATTTCCAAGCCTATGCCTTTGGCCCACGCCAAACATAACGCCCCTAGGCTTGCAAGACTTGCAACTAGGTCAACATGGCCGCACGTGCCATTGGCACATGCCAACACGTGTTGTAACACCCCGTGTTTTTAGCATGGCGCATGCTAAAAGATGCGCCATTTGCTTGTGATGAAGCTTCATCCAAAGCTTCCGCAGCGTGAAAAAGGTGGATTGGGTTAAGGCCAATACCGCGCCAAAAATGGCGTATTATGTTTGGCATTTGGCAAGGGACAATATTGCATCATCATGATGCATTAGGCCGATTGGGTAAGTGGCCTTGAGCTTACAAACAGTAATCATTGCGCATTATGAGAGTTATTGGCCAACAACCAATATCGCACAATCATTGTGCATCGACGGAGAGGGCTGGTGGTCGAGAGAATATTGCATAATCATTATGCGATAGGCCAAAGAGAATGTCGCATAATCATTGTGCAGCGAGACGGAACGAGTGGTGCACAATCATTGTGCAATGTAACGGAAACTCGGCAATCATTGCCGGTCATTCGTAAATTCATGGCAACGGCCATGAATAGTGAAGCATGTCAATATGCTCCCCTTTTCATACTTGTAGAAATTCCATTAAGACATATATAGGGAGGGGTAGTTGGTTGAAGGTGCATATGCGGACTATGTACCAAGTAAGCTTCATAGCTTAGCCGGAAGAGCATAAATGATGCCTAAGGCTCATTTATAGTTGCGTAGCCTTTCGAAGAGGGTATTTGATGCGTTGGCATCACTATGCCACTAGCGCGGACCCGATGATGCATAATCATTATGCATCTTGGCGGAATGGCCTATACGAACCAGGCCATTACCGTTTTTGCTAGGCCACGACCTTGCAAACGATTTGGTTTAATATTCTCCTGTCCTTCGAGGATGAACTACGGTCCGTGCTTGATCCCTTTAGAGTAGGGAAGGGTACGTAGGCAGCCGCAATGAGTTGCGGCATTGTCGGTCCAAAGACGTTGGCCCCTCATATCATCTAAGCTTGGTAGCTCGACGCAAGAGATGATTGTGGCCAGACTTGATGAGGCTTAGTTGCATGCCAGTAAGTGGATGCTCATACTTCCTATCAAGTTATGAAGAGATGGTAAGCGAGTTAACGTGGGAAATGGCAAGGGCTTGGTGTGGCCTACGCTAAAGTCTAAGGCTTATGCCCTGGACAAGACACGGCAATGTGACGGTTGCTCAGCTAGCTAGGAAATTCATTTATGAATTCCTACATAAAGGTAAAGCCGTGAGACGCATGAAAAATGCATTGGCATTGGCCTTATGGCCTTAAACCCTTTTGCGGGACAAGGGTAAGTTGGAACAGTGTGGAAGCTAAGTTAGCTGCGTCATGCTCCACGAGCATGCTTGCAAGGGCAATTGGACGTGCATTTGCCTAGCTTTGAGGCCCGGATCGTAGCTTCATCATGGCGCACCTGGGAGATTACGGCTCATGGGGCAACGCGCCAAAGGCGTAATTTTCCGGTCCGTCGCGAGATGGTATCGAGCAAGTTCCGAGAAAACTCTAGGGACTTGTGCGGAGTGGACTCATTGGCGAGTATTTTCCTTAACGGAAAAACTTTAAGTTGGAGAGTAGGCCAACTTATGCGCGGAAAGAGTTGGTAAATCGCTATGCCGTTACATTGCGAATCGAGTTGAGCTTGTATAAGTCTTTGTGAGTTTGCCAGCCCTCGTGGCACCCCGCTTACGAGCATCAGGAAGACCGTCACGGGACGGTGGGTAGACAATGGGACTGATCATCCCCACACGTTGGCACTGGCCAAGGGTGTGCGTTGTCAGGCCCGGCTAGCATCCCACTTACGAGTGGCAACCCGGTAAATCCGTCAGGGACGGTGGCTTGCATCCAACTGCACTGGCATTAGAGATTGGTCCTCACAGTGTTGCGTTGAGTTTTGCCTTGTCATTCGATGACGTCTTTCAACTTGTGAACCTTAGGGATTCCTGGGTGGTAGTATGGGATGCTATCTAGGATACCTTGTCGAGATATCCTCTTGGCACTGGCCAATTGCGATTCTTGGTTTTGTTGTGGGCACTTTTTGGATTCCGGGGCAGGTGGTATGGGACATGTGCTCAGAAGGTCTAAATTGTTGTTCATGACAACTTGAAGAAACCCGTGATTTCGAGCTTCAGCACAGGACTTTTGCTCAGAAATCCAACTCGAAGAGATTGTCCACAATAGCTTTGGTTTTGAATTTCGGGGACGAAATTCTTTTGAAGGGTGTGATAATGTAACACCGATGTGTTTTAGCATGGCGCATGCTAAAAGATGCGCCATTTGCTTGTGATGAAGCTTGGGATGAAGCTTCATCCAAAGCTTCCGCAGGCGTGAAAAAGGTGGATTGGGTTAAGGCCATCACCGCGCCAAAAATGGCGTATTATGTTTGGCATTTGGCCAAGGGACAATATTGCATCATCATGATGCATTAGGCCATTGGGTAAGTGGCCTTGAGCTTACAAGCCAGTAATCATTGCGCATTATGAGAGTTATTGGCCAACAACCAATATCGCACAATCATTGTGCATCGGACTGCAGAGGGTGGTCGAGAGAATATTGCATAATCATTATGCGATAGGCCAAAGAGAATGTCGCATAATCATTGTGCAGCCAGACGGAACGAGTGGTGCACAATCATTGGCTGTGAGAGCGAAACTCGGCAATCATTGCGGTCATTGAAATTCATGGTAACGGCCATGAATAGTGAAGCATGTCAATATGCTCCCCTTTTCATACTTGTAGAAATTCCATTAAGACATATATAGGGAGGGGTAGTTGGTTGAAGGTGCATATGCGGACTATGTACCAAGTAAGCTTCATAGCTTAGTAGGAAGAGCATAAATGATGCCTAAGGCTCATTTATAGTTGCGTAGCCTTTCTAAGAGGGTATTTGATGCGTTGGCATCACTATGCCACAGCGCGGACCCGATGATGCATAATCATTATGCATCTTGGCGGAATGGCCTATACGAACCAGGCCATTACCGTTTTTGCTAGGCCACGCTGACCTTACAAACGATTTGGTTTAATTTTTGTCCCTTCGAGGATGAACTACTCTGTGCCGTGCTTGATCCCTTTAGAGTAGGGAAGGGTACGTAGGCAGCCGCAATGAGTTGCGGCATTGTCGGTCTGGAAGACGTTGGCCCCTCATATCATCTAAGCTTGGTAGCTCGACGCAAGAGATGATTGTGGCCAGACTTGATGAGGCTTAGTTGCATGCCGATGAAGTGGATGCTCATACTTCCTATCAAGTTATGAAGAGATGGTAAGCGAGTTAACGTGGGAAATGGCAAGGGCTTGGTGTGGCCTACGCTAAAGTCTAAGGCTTATGCCTGGACAAGACACGGCAATGTGACGGTTGCTCGGCTAGCTAGGAAATTCATTTATGAATTCCTACATAAAAGGTAAAGCAGAGACGCATGAAAAATGCATTGGCATTGGCCTTATGGCCTTAAACCCTTTTGCGGGACAAGGGTAAGTTGGAACAGTGTGGAAGCTAAGTTAGCCGCGTCATGCTCCACGAGCATGCTTGCAAGGGCAATTGGACGTGCATTTGCCTAGCTTTGAGGCCCGGATCGTAGCTTCATCATGGCGCACCTGGGAGATTACGGGCTGGCAGGGCGACGCGCCAAAGGCGTAATTTTCCGGTCCGTCACACGTGTCGCAAGCCATACTTCCAAGCCGCTATGCCTTTGGCCCACGCCAAACATAGCGCCCTAGGCTTGCAAGACTTGCAACTAGGTCAACATGGCCGCACGTGCCATTGGCACATGCCAACACGTGTCATGAAGCCATACTTCAAGCCCTATGCCTTTGGCCCACGCCAAACATAGCGCCCTAGGCTTGCAAGACTTGCAACTAGGTTAACATGGCCGCACATGCCAAACACACACGTTGGTAGCCTAACTTGCAAACCGTGCAACCTACCATCAAGGCATTCCGCACATGCCATTGGCACATGCCAAACGCACACGTTGGTAGCCTAACTTGCAAACCGTGCAACCTACTACCAAGGCATTCCGCACATGCCATTGGCACATGCCAAACACACACGCCGGGTAGCCTAACTTGCAAACCGTGCAACCTACCACCATGCCATTGGCACATGCCAAACACACACGCTCGGTAGCCTAACTTGCAAACCGTGCAACCTACCACCAAGGCATTCCGCACATGCCATTGGCACATGCCAAACACACACGCTGGTAACCTAACTTGCAAACCGTGCAACCTACCACCAAGGCATTCCGCACATGCCATTGGCACATGCCACACGCGGGCCACTAGCGGCGCCACTTGCACTCAAGATGCAACCAACACTCGAGACATCGACACAAACTGGGGATGCTTCTTTAGGGTTTTGGTTTGGCGGTCCTGACATGCGGCGCACACTACGCTCACATTAAGAAAGCGTGAAAAGGAATAAAGCGATCAAATAAAAGAGGAAATAATGGTGAAAAACGTTTTCGCCCATTAAAACATGCGGTTACCACCTCCTCCCATTATTTCACCCTTTACTCTCTTCCTTCATGAGGCCGTGGTACGTTTCAATCTCGACTTGTATAAATAGGTCTTACCTATTTCCACCGGACAATAGGTCTCGGTCAGGAGAAATATACTACACTTACACTCTCAGAAAGACAACTTTGCAAGCTCTCCCAAAAAGCTTTCATCTCTTGCAAGCTTCCTAAGCTTTCATTTTCTGATACAAGTCGAGATACTACTCTCCTCAACACCTTTCTTTGCTTCCCTCCCCAAATCAACCCTTCTCCTCCACTTTGTGACCGAAGCAAGTCTGGAACGGCCATTTCTTGGTTTAGGTAGGACTTATGCATTGATCTCTCGAATATATAAAGTGCTCACGTGCAAGCACATTTGTTTAGGGTTTGAACCAGTTTCTCACTCACCCGCCGAAATTACCGAAATCAGCAGAAACGATTTTTACCCATAAACACCTACAAATAAAGATTATTTGTTATCAAAGAGGTATTCATCGTTTAGTGGTCATTTAGTCATTATGCATTACTGGGATCCCTCTGCAGATGTGAATCATCTAAATTGGACAAATATAGGAGGCCAAATTTGATCTCTGGGATCAACATCAAGAATATCAAACTCGATCGTTTGCAGAAAAACTGGGTAGGTTTGTTGGAACTTGGAACTATTCTTGATGTGTACTCACCTAATGGAATTGCTACACCTACCCAGAGGGTCAATGTCATAGTACAACTTACAGTGGATTCTCCATGGAAGAGGGGTGTAAAACTATAAAGACTCAATGTAACAAGAGAAAAGATAATTTTCTTTTGTGTTGATCAACCTTTTCATCTCTGTCCTAAGTGTTTTGTTCCTAATCATACGTCTAGACAGTGTTGGTCTATCGCTAACAGATTACAAGCAGAGTTTTGAATAAGTTTCAAAAATTTGTACGTCCCAGAACTTTGCCGGGCAACAATTTAGTTCCTCAACCTATTGCTGCTCCACTCCTTATTAGGGATGTTAGTCAGGTGGATCCTTTTATTGTTCCTTTTGTCATTAGGAATGGTACTCGGGTGGAGCATGTTCGTCCAACAACTTCTGCTACTACTTCTAGTGAGTCTACTTCGGATAAAGGAAAAAGAGTAATGGGTACAACTCCTGATCCTAGAGGTGGTAAATGGTTGAGAATGAAGTATTTGATGATGGAAGGTCAGGGTGTTATGACAAAGACAGTTATGGAGATGGATACTAATGAAACACATGTCATGCGCCTCTAACTACTGATGACCAGGTTCTATATCATCTCTTTCATTTTTCTTGCAATCTTTACCTTATGTGTTTTAATTTCGGTTTAATTGACGATCTGTGTGATGTGATTAAGATTATTTTGTATATTTTCATATTTAGTTGGAGGCACTATATTATGGGAAAGTTGGGAATATGTCCCATTTTCACTAATTCGTTTGGGGATCTATCCCATGACGGAAAATATTAAGGAATCTATCCTAGAAAGAGAAAACAACCGTTAACTCCTTGATATCCCACATGTGTGGAGTCACACATCTCTTTAAGTTACAGTTTTACCCCCAACTTCTAACCGACTTTTCACTGTATTATGTCCATCTTCATCTCCAGCAGCCATGAAAGAAATTAAACCAATTTGTGTTCATCTTTAATTAACGAATCTGACTTGATTGACGAAATCAAACCCTTTAGGATAAAATTTTACATGATTAAATCTTCTAGGATCGGTAAAGAACAACATTCATAGGAAACAAACATGAAGAATTTGTCTTTTAAGATATAAACCCATGGAATATAAACCCATGGAATGAATGACATGAGAAACAAACGCCAAATACTGTTATTAGAGATGACTCTTTGTGTAGGTGGTTCATTAATGTCTCTAATTGATTTAGTTTTAGAAATTAAATCAATATATTTGATAAGATCCCAGTTCCCGGGACTTTCAGTTCATGATGACAACATAAAACTCACACAACTCAAACAATCAAACAACTTTCAATAAAGTATAGAAGCAACCAACAACAACGAGAATCATAGTTTGGAAGAGAGAATCGAGGAAGGACAAAGATATATGTCGAATAAAAGAGAAGCATGGATTCTATTGGGTTCTCTACAGAGAGGAGAGAACTGAACTATCGTCGACGTCGTTTAGATGTTGAGGGTATAGTTGGAACTTAAACACTCGTGTAAACACACGCATATGGGATATCATAGATTTAACGTTTGTTTTCTCTTTCTAGGATATATTCCTTAATATTTTCCCTCATGGGATAGATCCCCAAACGGATTAGTGAAAACGGGACATATTCCCAATTTTCCCCTATATTATAGTGTATCAATTTTGGTGTGTTGTTGTGTTGCTTTCAATATTTGAATCATCTAGTTTCTTTCGTTATGAGAATTTTAGCGTGGAATGTTCAGGGATTGGTAATCATCTTACTAGAAATCACCTAAAAAGCGAAATTAGTACTCACTCACCTGATTTCATTTTTTTTTTTATCAAAAACTAAGCATGGTTTTCATAAGATGAAAGTAAGAGAATTTTGTTATCCTAACTTTTGTATTCAAAGTTCAATAGGATTATCTGGAGGGTTGGGTATCTTATGGAAGATGGATTTCACATAGAGTTAATTCAAGAAAATCGAAATATTGTGTCTTTCATAGTACAATGGATTTTAACTTGTATGTATGGTTCATTAAAAGACCAAGAAAAAGTAGAACTGTTAGAGAATTTCTTGATCGAACTCGCAAGCGTTGTTATCTCAACTTCTTTGTCAAGTTTAGATGATCAAAATTTTAGTCTTGATTTCTAATCTACTTATAGTTATGTCGCGGATTAGGATATAATGTGTAGTTAAGCTTTAGACTTCACGACGTTCATCAATTGAAGATGAAGATCTACTAAGGAGAGCTTGGAGGAACCTCATCAACAAAAGGTATGTGGATACTAAAACTTATCTATCACTCAGAAGTCTATTATATTTTATGTCCTAGTGAGACAAAATCGTATTGCTATATAGACTTTACATTGTACACATTTGATATTTCGAGTTGAGTTCAACTCGCTTATATCTTTCTCGAAATATGTGTTGGAAAGCTTTTTGGTTTAACCACGTTCATCATTATTCTTGACGGAAGTCAAAAGATGATCATGTGAAAATCACTTGGTAACATCTTACATGATTTGTGTGAGACAGTCATTTGATGTAGGCTTGGAATGTTTCGTATAGATCATTCGATCACTTGAAAATTGCTTATAAGCTAACAGTTTATGTGAGACGGCTATTTTCATCTTCTAAGAATGTTTCAATGATTGAAATGAGAGTTAAGATCTAAGGCCCATGTCTGGATACATTACGGCTTGTGTACTTAGTGTAAAAACTTTTTTGACGGAATTCATGACCGGAAGTTTGCATACCCGTTCGCAAACTTATTCAACTGTTTAAGACAGGTACTTATGTTTGCATACCCGTTCACAAACTGATTTAACTGTTGAAGTCCGGGAACCAAGTTTGCGTACTCATTCGCAAACGCTTTTAACTGAGTTCGGTCTGGAGCTAAAGTTTGCGTACCCGTTTGCAAACTGTCGGATTGTGACCAATGTTCGGAACTTAAGTTTGCGTAACCGTTTGCAAACTTAAGTGGTTCAAGTTCTAAAATCGGTTAAGTATGATTTCATACTCATGAATAAATACATTTATAAATTAAGGAATTCAATCTTTGCAAACCGCGGCTAAAATGTTCATGAACTGATTCTTTTGAATCAATCCGATTTTGCTTCAATTATGTCTTGTATACTGAAGCTAAATTTTGATTGGATTATTTGATTAATTTTACATGAGATGTTAGATAAATTGAATCAAGTTGAATGAGATTCTCTTAATAAATATATATGTATGCTTATTCCTTAGAATGAGTAGATGTATGCATTGATTACTAATCCAAGTTTGTTATGACATGAAAGTGTTGTAATGAACAAAAGTTTTTGTTTTTTGAATTCTTTAAATGCTTGTATCTCACTGTATGTTTTATTGCTACTTGAATAGATGTCGAATATGAACGTTTTGCCTAATTTGTTAAGAGAGAATCAGTTGACCGAACATAACTATGTGGATTGGAAAAAAAACTTGGACATTTGTTTGATTTCTCATGACTATAATTTGTATACAGGGTTGATTTTATTATTGTTGGATTACTAAAAGACCTGATGTGAGTAAATGAAGAAAAAAGTTCTATCTTTGTTATGGGTGGGTTGAAGATCGTGCAAGCACACCAAGGTGTTTAGAAGAAGAGAATGCTTCTCAATAAGAGAAAGATGACTTTGCTAAGTGGACAAAGGATAATGATATGGCCAAGTGCTATATTATGGGGTTTATGAGCAATGTATTGCAATATGAAGGTTATGAGTTTGTTGTTGACATTTTGGAAAGCCTCAAGGATATGTTTGCGGAACATAGTCGTCCCGCAAAAACTGAAGCTGTCAAGAAGCTTATGAACACCCATATGGTTGATGGAACTCCAGTTCGAGATCATGTATTGTACATGATGTCCTTTTTCAATGAACTGGATGTTTTGGGATCAACCATGAACACTAAAATGAAAGTAGACATGGTGCTCAATTTCCGTCGTTTGCAAATTTCAAATTGAATTTCAATATGTGTCCTTGAGGCTTCGTTTAAGAATTTCAAGTTATATCCAAGCTTCGTGATCCTCAGCGTGAATTGCTTCTTTTACGTGTTTGTATGGGTATCTCCACGCTGCTTTTCGGGCTTCGTATTTGCTGCCCAGAACATACTACAGACGCAGTTGATATCTTTGATAAAACCTTAACAGAGGTAGTAGAGGGTATTGTGGTTTGTGGAGGTCCGTTTTTTGGAGAGCTTCAGTGGAGGCTATCTACGCTGCCTATAAGATATGGAGGTCTTGGTTTATACACTGCTAAGGAGGCGTCGCAATATGCTTTCCTGGCATTGCGTGTACAATCCTGGGGCCTAAAAGATCGTATATTAAGGATCAGTAGAGTAGAAGGCATGGATGACAATTTTCATAAGGCTTTGTAGACACTACAAGTAACTCTTCTTGATTATTACTTTAGCAGCTTTACCAGTAAGGACACCGCCCCCCCTAAAGCACAAAGTAACCTGGAGAGTGCTCTTTTTGGTAAGGTAGTTAAAGACATAGATAGAGTTTATGAGTTATCGGACAGACAGAAAACGGTCCTTGGTTGCCTGCAAGCAGCGTATGCCCAGGATTTTCTTATGGCTATACCGATTGAGGGCCTTGGACATAAGATGTCACATGTGGAGTACCGATCAATTCTTAAATACAAGTTGGTGATCCATTTGTACCCTTCGGATACACATTGTCCTGCGTGCATCACTGGATGCTTAGATATGTATGGGGAACATGCAGTCCATTCCAAGGTAGATCCTGGGTTTAAATATAAACATGATCGTGTGAGAGATACCTTGTATGACATATTGTGGAGAGCTGGTATTTCAGCAAAGAAAGAAGCGTCTGTCAACTTTTTGACAAAACCACTTGAAAGGAGATCAACGCTCAGGACAGCAGACGTTCTTATTTTTGGATGGACTAATGGCAAACATGCATGTGTTGACCTCACTGGTGTTTCTCCGCTAGTAGGCATTGGACATGGAACCTTTACAGTTGGACAGGCAGCATTGCGAGCTTCTTCAGGTAAGATAGCGAAACATGAGAAAGCGTGCATTGATAATGGAATGCTTTTATTCCCTTTGCTTTCGATACTTTTGGTTTTATGGCTCCAGAGGCGGTTGGACTTCTCAAGAGAGTCCAGAAAGTCATGCACAGTAATGTCATGACTCCCGGTTCAAGAGAGTTTGTTTTTAAAAGGATAGGTTTCGCAATTCAAAAAGGGCTTGCAGCGCAGCTTGTTGCTTGCTTGCCTACTATGTAAACTGAAAATTTTCTTTTTTAAGTTTATTAAACAAAACAAATATGTGTAAGATGGAGATGGCTCTCCCTGAGCTGCTCCAACAGTTACAAACAGCTGAGGGGATAATTAAGGAGAAAAAGCCTGCCGGAACACTTCATATTGGGGAATCTTCTTCTGGTTCATCTGGGGCTAAGGGAAAGAAGAAGAAATTCAAGAAAAAATCTAATAAGAAACCAGCAGCAACTAACGCTCTTGGAGTCAAGAAAGGAAAAGGTGATAAACCTAATGGGAAATGTTTCCACTGCCACCAAACTGGGCATTGAAAGCGGAACTGCAAGGATTATCTATAAAAGAAAAGGGTTGCAGGTAATTTTGAATCCATAGTTGTCGAAGCAAATGTTGCTACTAACATACCAAATTCTTGGTGTGTTGATTCTGGGGACACTAGTCATGTATGCAATTCTTTGCAGGGGTTCCAGATAACCAGGCACCTACATGAAGGGGAAATATATCTAAACCTTGGTTCGGAAGCAAGAGTTGCTGCCAAAGCTATTGGAGAAGTCCGACTTCTTTCTAGTTTTAATTCCAGTAGTAGGAATAAAAGTTTGGTACTTAAAAATTGTTTATTTGTACCAGATCTTAGGAGGAACTTAATTTATGTTTCTTGTCTAGTTAAATACGGTTTGAAAGTTAAATTTGATTCCACCAAGGTTTTAATAATTAAAGGCAGTTTAATTATTTTTTCTGGTTTACTATCAGATGGTTTATATCTTTTATCTCCTACTATACCTTGCATTTATAATAAGGAAATAATTACATCTTCTTCCTCAAATAAGAGGAAGTCTCCTAGTGTTAATTCTACATATTTATGGAATCTTAGACTTGGTCATATTAACCTTAACAAGATCAAGAGATTGGTACAAAGTGGACCTCTTAGTTCACTAGATATTGAAGCATGGTCTCTCTGTGAATCATGTTTGGAAGGTAAAATGACTAAGAGATCTTTTTCTGGTAAAGGAATTAGAGCTAATGAGATATTAGAATTAATACACACAGATGTATGCGGTCCCATGAATGTTAATGCAAGAGGTGGCTTTGAGTTTTTCATTACTTTTACTGATGATTGCTCGAGATTTGGCCATATCTACCTTACGCAACATAAATCCAAATCTTTTGAAAAGTTCAAAGAGCATCGGATGGAAGTGGAAAATCAAACGGGTAAAAAGATTAAAGCTATCCGATCAGATCGTGGTGGTGAATATCTTTCTAATTTGTTTGGAGCATACTTAGTGGAAAATGGGATTGTATCCCAACTCACTGCACCCGGTACTCCGCAACAGAACGGTGTAGCTGAGAGGAGAAATAGAACCTTGCTAGAAATGGCGAGATCTATGATAAGTTATACAACCTTACCGATTTATTTTTGGGGATACGTCTTAGAAACTGCAGCATACATTTTGAATTTGGTTCAAAGCAAGACTGTTACTTTAACACCCAAGGAATTGTGGACTGGCCACAAGCCAAGTATACAACACATTAGGATATGGGGGTGTCCAACACATGTGCTGAAAATCAAGTCTAGAAAGTTGGAATCAAGGTCACAAGTATATTTGTTTGTAGGATATCCAAAGGGCACTAGAGCTGGTCTATTTTATAATCCGAGGGAATAAAAGGTGTTTGTTAGCGCAAATGCAATTTTTCTGGAGGAACATTATATGATGGATTACAAGCCTCGTAGTAAAGTAATTCTTGAGGAGTTATCCGAAATGGAATCGACGGTAACTAGTAGTGTACAAAGTTCACAAAGTCCATTCATAGTGAACGACGTGGCTTCCACTTTTTCGATACCAATTTCAGGGGTACCTCACTTGAATAATCCTCACACTAATCATAATTCAGTTGGTACACAGCAGATTGGTGATAATACACCAGGTACAAGCACGTCAACAACACCAATAGTACATCAAGAACGTAAACGTCAAGTTCAAACTGAACTAGCACAACGCGTCCCTTCGAATAATGTAGATACACTAGTTGTTCGTCGTAGTGGGAGAATCAGAAAGCCTAACCCCAAAGGTTTTACATTTAGGAGAAACTTTGAAGTTATCCCAGATGAATCTGATTCGGATCCAACTATATATGATGAAGCAATGCGTGATAAAGATTCAGAAAAATGGCAAGTGGGTATGAAAGATGAGATTGCTTAAATGCATTCCAACGGAGTCTTTGATATTGTAGATCTACCATCTAATATTAAACTCATTGGATGCAAGTGGGTTTACAAGAGGAAAATAGGTCCTGATGGAAATGTTGAAACTTTTAAAGTGAGATTGGTGGCAAAAGGGTATACTCAAAAACAAGGAGTTGATTATGAGGATACTTTTTCGCCAGTTGCCATGTTCAAATCCATCAGGATACTTTTAGCTATTGTTGCGCATTATGACTATGAGATTGGCAAATGGACGTCAAGACTGCATTTCTTAATGGCAATCTTGAAGAAAAATTTTATATGGACCAGCCATACGGTTTCATATAACCTGGTCAAGAACACATGGTTTGCAAATTGCGAAAGTCCATTTATGGACTTAAGTAGGCTTCTCGGAGCTGGAACATCAGATTTGATGAAGCCATTAAATAAATTGGTTTTGTTCAAAATCCTGAAGAACCATGTGTATACATGAAATTGAATGGAGTTGTGGTAACATTTTAGGTGTTGTACGTAGATGACATCCTGCTCATTGGGAATGGTATATGTGCATTGGCATCAACTAAGATTTGGCTATCAAATCATTTCAGTACGAAAGATCTAGGGGAAGCCAGCTATGTTTTAGGAATTAAGATTTTAAGAAATCGAAAAACTAGGACATTAGGTTTATCCCAAGCTACTTATATTGACAAAATTTTGGTGTGTTTTTCTATGCAAGAATCAAAGAAGGGATTTAGTCTCTATAGACATGGAGTTCCTCTTTCTAGAAATCAATGTCCAAAAACATCTGAAGAAGAGGAGCGGATAAAGACTGTCACTTATGCTTCTGTTGTGGGCAATCTCATGTATGCCATGCTATGCACTCGACCAAATATTTGTCATGCAGTAGGCATGGTTAGCCGTATCAATCTAATCCTGGTCAAGACCATTGGATCGCGGTCAAGCACATTTTAAAATATCTCAGGAGAACTAGAGATTATGTGCTCGTGTACGGTGGTGAGGATTCAGTACCGAATGGTTATACTGATTCTGATTTTCAATCGGATGTTGATGAAATGAAGTCAACTTTAGGATGTGTATTTACTCTAGGAGGTAGAGCAATGAGTTGGAGAAGTGTGAAGCAGAAATGCATTGCTGATTCTACCACAGAAGCCGAGTACATGGCAGCTTCTGAAGCTTCCAAGGAAGGTGTTTGGTTTAAAAGATTCCTAATGAAACTTATTGTAGTACCAGAAGCAAAGCAACCACTTGTTATTTACTGTGACAATATTGGTGATGTTGCACATAGTAAGGATCCAAGAGATCACCAAAAGGCGAAACACATTGAGAGGAAATATCACATAATCAGGGATATAGTTAAAAGAGGTGACATCGTTGTCACCAAAATTCCAGGTGCAAGGAATCTAGCAGATCCTTTTACGAAAGTTTTACCTCAAAAGGTTTTTTAATCACATGTTACTGGAATGGGCGTTAGAGCTACTATTGATTGATTGTTTTTAGTGAAAGTGGGAGATTGTTGGGATTAATGCCCTAAAACAATAATGGTGAAATTTTCAAGTAGTTTAATAAATGATGTTTGCATACATATATTGTTAAATGAATTATTATGTGATTAGCTTATATGCAGGGATATGAGTTATCTATCAATGTGATGAGATCATACTGATGGGTCTACTAAAAACTCTTTTACTATGTCAGTAAACAAAGAGTACTTCTTTATTGTTATTTCATAAAGTTCTTAATTATGAGAATTGATGTATACCTTACATGTTCGTCATATCCATCTTGTCTCGTTAAGCAGTGAGGTCGTAAAATGATCCAATAATCTGAACGAGATGGATAGTTATGATGACATAGTAGGATTACATGGTTCAATATGGAGTCCATGAATTATGACATCCCCTCGTATTACGGTGCAGTAATTATTATTCTAAACTGGCCAGTGATCACTCAAATTGTTTGAGCTATCATTAGATTAATATTGGTTGTCCAACACATGTACTAGTCGAGGATATAAGACATAAACAATCGTAATGACACTGACAAGCACGAGTTGCTATGCCATGGATTATTTATGGATGCCAGGTACAATGGAGGGATTGTTATGTGACTGTAACAAGGCTAAAGGGTTTATTAATAAATATAACATGAATTAGAGGGTTCATAGTGGAGTGATTTGTGGTTAATAGTCGACAAAACTGATTACGTGAGACGTGGTTTTGGTTTTGACCGAATATTAAGCTAATTAATATTTAACCCTAAAAGACCTAACCGTTTTATCTTAGTGGGAGAAGTGGAGTAAAAACTGCTATGTAAGGATATGGTAGATTATTTTCTTGTTGTGCCCACGCTAGCATTGAAAATATCTCCTCTTCCTTCTGATAAAATTGTTAAGACTTTTTAGGTATAAGAAAACCCAAGAAGTAAAAGTATTTTCCATTATTAGTATACAATTCTTGTTTGAAGTTTTGGTAAAGAAAACACGGGAGCAAGAAGTCAAGGTTGGAACCTTTGGGTCTTCTCAATTACTGCTAAGAAGGTAAGTTATTCAACCATGTTCTTTGTTTCATATGTATAATCAAAGTAGATGGATCTTCTAGTTTTAGGAAAAAGTTTTGAATCAAGTCTTACGCTGTGTATTTGATATGCTTGTTTCCTAACATTCCAAATAGGGCTGCCCATGGTTCGGTTTTCTACCCGGACCGAACTGGTCCAAACCGACAAAAAAAACCCAGAAAACCAGAGACCGAAAAATCCAAAAACCAAGAAACCCAAAAACCGAGAAAACCGATTCTAGGTGGTTGGTTTTGGTTTGATGTCACAAAAGAACCAAAAATCCAAAAAAAAACAAATTAAAGAAAAAACCGAGAGTTAGAACCAAAAAAACCGACAAAAACTATAATAATATATACCGAATTTTCCATCATAGTATAATATATTTACACTTCAATGAGTATATCCATAAATAAATAAAATATTATTAAAAATGTATCTAATATTGAATTATATATGTATAATATATATGATTTTAATGACTATATGCATAAATAAATAAATTATAGCTCAAAATATATCTTATTTTGATGATTTGCTTTACAATTTTGATTTACGAGTTAAAAATGAAAGTCTATTAAAAAAAAACCAAAAAACCCAGAAAAACCAAAAAACCCGGTGGGACGGTTATGGTTTCTAATATTTTAAACCGAACATGGTTTGGTTTGGTTTGGTTTTTGGTTTCTTACAAGTGATATTGGTTTGGTCCTTGGGTGTGGCAGAAAACCAAACCAAACCGAACTATGGGCAGCCCTAATTCCAAATGTCACAATTAAGTATGACCCGTACTAATGTACGATAACTTGTGTTTTTTCATAGTGAGTTATCAACCGCACCATATACTGTGATTATTTGACATTTCTCCAAAGAAATAAGTTCGATTTTCACTTAAAATAGATGCCAAGATGAGACTAGTGAAAATTCTAGTTCTCAAGTGTCTAGATGAGACTTGCGAAAATACCAATTGTCAACTTGTGAAAATTTGAATTCCAATTTCAAGTGAAAATTCCAGTTTTCACCGTCCATGACTAGTGAAAATTACAATTATCATTTTCAATATTCGGTTGTGAAAGATATAGTTTTCAATTTTAAATATATGCAAATTGTGGTTTTCACATGCCATTATAGTGAAAGATTTAGTGATCACTTTTGACTGTGGTGGAAAAAGAACATCTATCACCTTCAACATGAATAAGGCTGTCAATAAACAACAGCTCCACAATTCACACTGTGTAGAAAAAAATTGGGAAAATTTCGATTTTCACATGAAAGAGAAGTGTGAATATTCCAGTTTTCACTAGTAAGAGAACCGTGTTAGTCGCAATATTTTTTTATTTCTTCAATCAATCAGCGACAACCACCGGCTTAGAGAATTATGTGTTCCAACTTTCTCAAAAATTTAATGAACCTTGTTAATATGATATGCTAGTAAAAATGAGAAGAATGAAGAATAAATGGCAAAATGAAAGAGACGTTATCAGACAACGTTCGTGTCAAAAAGAAAAAAAAAAAGAGACGTCGACCTTTCCAATCAAGAATATAAAGCACAGTTTGGATAACTTTGCCTATGTAAGTGGCGGTTCATATTTGTCCTCACAAGAGATAAATCTAGGGATGTAATCGTTTGTCGTAAGCAATGGTTGTTATTGGGATTAGAAATGTATCTAACGGACAAAATTTGTCATGATGATAATTTTTAAGGTTTCACAATTCTTCATAATAAATACTCTATTATGTCATTAAGGTTTCATAATTCTTCGTAATAAATATTGTATTAATTTACCATAATAATATTTTATTAAATATCATATTAAGAATTATAATATATAAATTTTTCTACTTATGATGATAATAAATATATTTATATTAGCTAATACTTAGGATTAGTTTGGTATTGTTAGGAGCTTTACAAAAGTACTTTTCTGATGTATGTTACAGTGCCGAGCTATGTAAAAACAAAGCAATTGAATGGTTTTCAATGTATGTTACTGTGCCGAGCTATGTAAAATAATAATTTAATGGTTGGAAATTATAAACTAAAGCTAAAACTATTTAAAAAAACGGTAAAATGGTGTCCGGGAGAATATCAGGTTCAGCTATAGTTAGTGAAAATATGACAAAAGCAGACATATGTAAAAATTATTTATTCTATTTTATTGTGCTTGATAAGCAAAAAATTTCTACCATTAGAGTACATATGTAATATTAAATTTACTAATTAGTATTATTACTAAAAAATACTATTTTTCTTAACCACTTTTCAAAAATCAATAATTGCTTAATATTTATTTTTGATAAATTAAAGTATATTTCAATGATACGGTATAACATAAAATGTAGTTTGAAAATAAAAATGAATTATCTTTAAAGAATAAAATATAAGCAATAAAAATTGGTGATATATAGATTCAAGGATAATTTTTGTCGTTTATGAAAAAAGATGGGATAAAATTGGAAAATAAAATATGAAATTAAGGTGAACTATAACATTTGCTTTTGAAGCTTTAAAAAGACCCTTCTCCCCCTTTTAAAATTGATAGATTTTGTAGTTTGTTATAAATATGTTTTCAAAGTATTTTTCTTTTTAAAGAAAAAAAAACAGTACCAACTACCAAACTTGGTTAGATTGGCGAACAATTATATAAGTGGACCATAGTGATGGTGGCAAGTATTTTTGCCCAGTGAGTAAGTTCGCATCGTCTCACGTATATCTTGATAAATGGCTTAACGTTATTTTTATTTAATGATGATGGATAACAGAGTTTATTGTTAGTATAGTGTATTGTTATTGTTATTAGGTTAAGTACTTAAAAATTTGACTTACTAACTAACCATGGTTTTATTAGTTTTATGCAAAGAATAACCTCACATTTGGAAGTGTAATGTCGTAGAATGTAATGAACAAACCCTCTACCAATAATGTCCTCACTTAGTCATTGCGGTCATCTGACAGTATGGGGTTTTCAATGGTCACCGATGCGGTCATCCAGCAACAGCTTCTCAAGAGGTCACCCATCCCAAGATTACTCAATCCCGAAAAAAACTAACCATAGATATTTTTAGCCAATTATGAAGCAAAATATGATGAAAAGGTTAGGAAAGGACAGACCATTACCCATATTCCATTTGACGAATCCTACCTGCCAGGTCGGAGTACTATAATATCACCAACTTAATTTGGAGCTGTCCTCGGCTCCAGAATATGTTCAATCCTAGACTCTGGCATTTTTTCTCACTCATGAGACTCTTTCCCAACACAATCCGTTCATCATACTCTTTTACCCTAGACATGTAAACCGCGGTCGACTTTAATACCATTTGTAAGGAATCAGTCCTCCTCCAATACTGTCCCCACTTATTCATTGCGCTTATCCGATAGTGTGGAATTTTCAACTGACATTGATGCGGTCATCCATCAACACTTTTCTAGGAGGTAGCCCATCCCTAGATTACTCTCGCCCGAGAACGCATAAATATAATGCTTTTTACCAACCCTGGATCCGACTATGTTGAAAATTCTACAATGTTAGGAAAGGACAAGCCATTACCTATATTCCATTCGGTGAACTCTTCCCGCCGAATTGAATTACGTACATAATATATCTGGAATTTTGAAAAACTAGAACTATATCGTATCTGAGTAAAATGGTTGGTGACCGTTTGTCAATCCGTCAAAAATAATTTCACTTTCTACTCTATAATATATGAATGAAGTATATGATAAGAAAGAGTTCGTATCCACAGAGAGGCAATTGTTGTTATTAAACTAATCAATTTCTTAAAAACCCGATTGGTGATGTTTGTTATTTCTAGCAAATAAAAGTAAATTCAAAATAAAGCAAATTGTAGAAAATAATCAATGGAGAGAGATATTGGTCAAGGAATTCATCTTCAATCTTAGACATGTGCTTGCATATATGATTAGAATTACAATTTAATCTCTTGTGTTATCAAAAGCCTAGAGAATCAAGAAAGCAAGATAATCTATTAATTTCTCAAGTTCATCAACACACACATTAGGGCTGCATATGTGAATTCTACCTAAAGAATAACCTAACGCCTTGCGCTAATCAAGTTCAATTCCTAGGAGCATTAAGTTTCAGAAATAGGCTAATCAATGCAATTGTCATGCGTTGCGCAAAACAATTCGGACAATGGTCAAACTCTACATATGAGTACGAGAGTGTATCACTACAAACCGTAAACATATCATGCTACTTGTATTCAAGGTTATCGCTTGATGAAAAACCCTAAAATAGCTATGGACTAAGATGCAAGTTCAATTAATTGGCCACTTAACTAATCAAACACCATAATCCTATCACAATACTTCAATCATGTGATCATAGAAACCGCAGAGAATTGAACGATAAACAAGAGAGAAAACTAATACATAAAGCAAACACAAGTTTTAGAAATCGGACTACATCCTTAACTAATAATAGAGAATTTAGCTACTCATAGCTATGGTGTTCATCACAAAAATATCAAAGGAATAAAGAAGAAGATGAACAAAAGCAAACCCTAGTTGTGTAACCAAAAACGGCTCTCCAAAGTTCCAAGAAAAAGATATGAGATAAGATGATTTCCAAAAGTTGTAGAATTCCTCTTTTAATAGCCTTTTTCTCCTTCCAAAACTAGGTTTTGTCTTCAAAGTCCATTAGATGCAAGTCCACCAAGCCCACGGGGAAAGAGAAACCCATGTAGAAAATATGTCCAAAAATCGTCGCTAGGAAAATCTGGGATTGTGGCCGGAAATCGGCCGGAAAAGTGCCCGGAAATCGGCTCCGGTGACCGGCAAAGTCCGCCCGGTCACCGGTCAACGGGTTGGATCGGTCGGGTCAACGGGTCAAATCGGTCAGCACCGAGTCAAACCGGCCTAGGAAGAGTCAGCGTGTGAGTCAGATCATGAGTTAGCATCTTACTCAGCTGGATAAGCTGAGTTACCAAGGCCAGAACCAGTGCAACCTTGCAATTGTTCAGCACAATCATTGTGCTTCACGGCTCCTTGGCTAGCCATCTTGCCAGACCGTCTTGCTGATGCACCATCATTGTCTCATTAGTTTACTTCCAGCCATAATGGCTACACTGCAAACTAGCATCCTATGAGCCCTGCAACTAACAACCTCATTCCTCATACTACCAAAGATATCACCTCCGACCACCACCACTCGGTGCCACTTCCATACTCCTTTTTCAGCTCTCATTACCTGCTACTCAGCTGCACTCAACAACTCCAGCTGCTTTATCCTATCTAATCTTCTTTGGTAGCTTCTCAGCCTCGGCCTGCAATGCACCTGCAATGCCAGCTGCAACCAACACTGCAGCTTTTCAGTTCAGCTGCAAAACCCATTCAATCCCAGGCCAGTAATCTCAGGTGCTTGCATATTAGTTCTTGGCTCATTCATTCAGCACCTCCCTTCTATGTAACCTGCCATTTCCATCTCAGCTTTGATGCACTACCAGCACCAGCCAAAGTCACACTCCACCTATTGCTGCTCCTTCCTCTTTGCAACAGCTACAACCACAGTTTGAATACCAGCACCAATCACCCATTTCATCTTTAACCACAGCCTCAGGTTCAAGCCAACAACACCATTCCCTGGACTGCACCTGACCTGCAATTCAACACTATTCATCATCTGAGTTCAACACCAGCAATGACTCCAAGCCACTGCAACACTGCCATCACCAGTGCCTTACTGCTAAACAACTTCCTTGAGCCTTGACTTCATGACTTCAACAGACCCCAGGATCAGCATTGCACCAGTTACTATACAGCTCTGAAACATACCAGAGCCATTGCCATCTTAATTCAGTCAACTTCTATTCTGCCAATTCCCCCATTCATCAAGTCCATTTCTTTAGCTCAGGCCAAGCAAAATTTCAGCTCAATAAACAAACTCAGGCCATAAAAACACCTCACCACCTTAGCCACAACATCTAACACCAGCTGAATCTTAGCACCTACTGCAATTCAAATGCAGCTTCCTGCAAAATCTCAGCCATTCATATCAAGCTATGACATCTTGCCAGCAAACTCCTTCACAGCAGCTCCATTATCACCCCTGCAATTCCACAAGGCCTAGACCCATTGTAACTCCAAATGCTCACTACCTCCATCACAATCCATGACTTCAGCTCCCTGAGTTCACTCCACCTTCACTGAGATGCATCATCTTCTTACTCTTCCAACCAAACACAAATTCAGGGCCAACCCATTCTCTTTAGCAGCTCAGACCATCTTTGTGTTTCCATCTGCTCTGAACCACCTCCAACTCCAATCTGAGCCACATCACCAACACCAGCTGCTCACAACACTCTGCCACAGATCACAGTATAACCATCCAACTCCAAGATTGATCACTTTCACCTGCTCTTCCCTGAAAATCATTCCTAATCCATTTGACTGCACTTCTCAGAACAAACCCATCTGTCTTTCTGTTACAGATTCACCATCAGAATCATCACCAACACAGAAACATCTCACACAATCAAACCCTAGCTCTTTCTCCATCTGAAACAATTCGACCCCATCCCCGTCCGCCGAACCGATTAATACCATCCTCTTGTTCTTCTCAATTTCAATACCCCCAACACTTTGTTTCCGATCTTCTCTTTTCAACCCGTCTCTCAGTTTCTTGAATTAGTGGCAGTAGCAGCTGCTTTTCTCACCATTTTTCTTCTCTATGCCTTCACCAGGAGCTCATCAACATCGATCTGGTATCGGAACCAACAGCAGCAGTGATTGCTTCCTCCCTTTCTCTCAGTTTCTCTCCTTCTCGATCTGGTTTCAGGTGAAGAACTAATAATTGGAAAATGAATTTTCTCAATTTTTGGTCCATGTAAGAAGGGTCATTAGCTCTAGCGCCCAGAATTGGATAAGAGCCACCTCAGTTTATCTTTGGCTTGTCAGTCCTGGGGAACTGACAAGCTTAATTGTTGACTTTGCTTACAACCTTCTCATACGGACCCGGAATGACCTCGTTCTTTCGCCGATAGCTTCGCCTTTTTGCTCCAATTGGGATGATTTCCGCTTCTTTTCCTCCGTGCGACTCCAGAGTACCTAATAACTCAAAAACACGCGTAAAGTACATAATTCACAAGAAAAATAGCAAAGAAAGCATAAACTCAATATAGTAAATACGGTGTATTCTACACCTATCATATTCCCCCACACTTAGACTTTGCTAGTCCTCGAGCAAATCAAACAAAACAATAAAATACAACAACTCCGTGTCGTCGAGGCTACGGTCACTTTTAGCATAAATAACAAGCCTTTAAACCCCTAGGTGTCCCTAGTGGACGAGTTATAGTCTCGTGAAGGTTTACTAGAGATATACCTACAAAACCTATATTTCAAACTCCGTCTATTCGTGACAAATCAATGAACGAATCCAAATTGACTACGAGGAGGAGGTACCTTGCAAATTCAATTCAATTATTAGTAAATAAACTCTAATTAGATAGTTGAACAAGCCACAATACTCGGAAACTAACAAACCACAATCACAATGAAAAGCTTAAGAAGAGGGATATAGATGTAGATGTTGGCGGATATTCACAAGTGTTCGATGTTTCCCATATCTCGTCTCGAAGGTCATCGCTAAGATGAACCTAATCCTATTGGATTGAGCTACTTAGTGTCGAATGCTACATCAAATCAATTGGCATATACAAGGGAACCAAAAGTGACTTTATTCAACACAATAATAATTTCTTCTTTTTTTTTTTTTTATATGATTGGATCAAACTGGATCCAATTTTTTTTTAGACGGCATGATTAGATCTTTTGGATCCAAGCGCATGCTTCTTGTCAGCAAGTACATGATAGTTGCCTTGGATCCTGCATTCCACGCTTGTTTAGGCGACGGATACAGGGACTACGTTTCACACATACTGCTATTCCCAAGTGTCTTTTTATTCCGTTTTGGTCTAATTGATCGGTCTTTTTTTTTTTTTTTTTTTCATATATTTTTTTTTCATTTTTTTTTTTTTTTTTTTTTTTTTTTTTTTTAGTAACTCAACCACTCTATTTCATCCTAGCAGTAATAACACGTCGATTTTTAGTGACCCACCAAAGCACTTAGAGAATAATAGATAAATATGGAAAAATAAAAATAGAATGTGATATGGTGATATTCCGAGATATGGTAACAACTATCATGTTAATTTGTGATTTCTGAGCTATGTTCGTCCCCTTTTTGTTAATTGGTTCCTCAACTCCTGCATTCAAAATGATTCCATCCACTAATGGTGTCATCCTAAAGGCACAAGTTCTAGATTTCGGAGTTCAAAAAGCACAATTTTTTTTTTGTTTTTTCTATTTTTCTGATTTTTTTTTTTTTTTTTTTTAAAAGGCATAAAACAAACTAAAACATATAAATGCTCCCCCACACTTAAACTTTACATTGTCCTCAATGTAAAATTGAATCATCCAAAGAAGGTTCATGGTGGGAAATTCCTAACAAATAATATAAAGATAAAAGCAAATACATAAAAGTAAAAAGATAAGGATAAAGATACAAATCTTTTGGGTTGCCTCCCACTTAGCGCTTGTGTTTAAAGTCGACGGCCCGACGTATCTCCTTGTTTGCTAAGACTCCTCCAGAGGGAGCACTTCCACAAGGTTAACTCCTTCCACCATTTCCGAAGAGAAGTTCTCATAATATGGTTTCAACCGGTGCCCATTCACTTTAAGTTCATTACCTGTAGCTAAACTACGAATTTCCACTGCACCATGAGAAAACATATTAGTCACAATAAAAGGTCCGATCCATCGTGACCTTAATTTACCCGGAAACAATTGCAAACGAGAATTAAACAAAAGCACTTTCTGCCCTATGCAAAATTGTTTATTAGAAATCATATTATCATGAAAAGCTTTCGTCTTTTCCTTGTAAATCCGTGAGCTTTCAAATGCATCATTGCGAATCTCCTCTAACTCTTGAAGTTGTAACTTCCTTTGCTTTCCAGCACCATCCAACTCCATGTTGCATTGCTTAATAGCCCAAAACGCCTTATGCTCTATTTCCACGGGTAAGTGACAAGGTTTACCATAAATAAGCCTAAAAGGAGACATCCCAATAGGTGTTTTATATGCGGTTCTATACGCCCACAAAGCATCGTTGAGTCGCATGCTCCAATCCTTCCTTGTAGGATTCACCGTCTTTTCAAGAATTGATTTCACCTCTCGGCTGGAAACTTCGGCTTGTCCATTAGTTTGCGGATGGTAGGGAGTTGCAATCCTATGCGACACATTGTATTTCCTTAACAAGCTTTGCAAGAACTGTTTTTGAAGTGTGAACCTCCATCGCTAATTATAGCCCTTGGAATTCCAAACCTTGCAAATATATTAGCTTGCACAAAATCTGAAACAACTTTAGAATCATTAGTTGTGGCGGCCTTAGCTTCCACCCATTTCGAGACATAATCCACAGCAAGCAAAATATAATAATTCCCATTAGAATTGACAAAAGGACCCATAAAATCAATTCCCCAAACATCAAAGACTTCAACAAATTGAATAATAGTTTGCGGCATTTGATTTCGAGCACCTAGATTGCCGGTTCTTTGACACCTATCACATGTGATACAAAATGCATGTGCATCCTTAAACAAAGTTGGCCAATAGAAACCACATTCTAATACCTTGAGAGCGGTTCTCTTACTCCCAAAATGTCCTCCACAAGCATATGAGTGGCAAAAAGACAAGATAGAATTAAATTCAATTTCGGGAACACACCTACGTATTACTTGGTCACTACAATGCTTCCATAAGTATGGATCATCCCATATGTATTGGTTTCCTAACTTCTTAAGTTTGTCCCTCTCAGCAAGACGAGACAAGTCTCTTTGGGATTTGTTTAGACACTAAGTAATTAACAATATCGGCGTACCATGGTTCTCCAAAGGCAATTGAGAAAAGTTGCTCATCCGGGAAACTCTCACGCAACGGGATAGTCTCCTTGTCCACAGCAAGTCGGCTCAAATGATCCGCAACGGTGTTCTCAATTCCTTTCTTGTCTTTGATTTCAATATCAAACTCTTGCAAGAGTAATATCCATCGTATGAGCCTCGGTTTCGCCTCTTTCTTTGTAAGCAAGTATCTAAGTGCTGCATGATCAGAAAAAACAACAACTTTTGTACCAATTAGATAAGAGCGAAACTTTTCTAAAGCAAAAACAATAGCTAATAACTCTTTTTCAGTGGTTGTGTAGTTTTGTTGAGCCTCATTTAACGTTCTAGAAGCATAATAAATGGCATGAGAAAGCTTCCCCACACGCTGCCCAAGCACCGCACCAACCGCATAGTCACTTGCATCACACATGAGTTCAAACGGCTTACTCCAATCGGTGGTTTAATGATAGGGGCTGAAATCAAAAGTTCTTTCAAACGATTGAATGCCGCCACACACTTATCATCAAAGTTAAAAACCACATCTTTTTGCAATAGGGTACATAGTGGTGATGCTATCTTGGAAAAGTCCTTGATGAACCTACGATAAAAACCTGCATGACCAAGAAAAGAACGTATCTCCCTCACCGTAGTGGGAGGGGTTAGAGCACGAATAAGGTCTATCTTAGATTTATCGACTTCCAAGCCTTTAGAAGATATTATATGGCCTAAAACTATGCCATGAGTTACCATGAAATGGCACTTCTCCCAATTTAGCACAAGATTTGTTTCAACACATCGTTCAAGGATTAGAGACAAATTATTCAAGCAAAGGTCAAATGAATCACCAAAGACACTAAAGTCATCCATGAACACTTCGATTATGTTTTCAACATATTCCGAAAAGATACTTACCATACACCTTTGAAAAGTAGCGGAGCATTGCATAAGCCAAAAGGCATCCTCCTATAAGCAAAAGTACCGAAAGGACAAGTGAAAGTAGTTTTCTCTTGGTCCTCCGGTGCTATCACAATCTGATTATAACCTGAATAGCCATCAAGAAAGCAATAGTAAGAATGTCCAGCTAAACGTTCAAGCATTTGATCAATAAAAGGTAAAGGAAAGTGATCTTTTCTAGTGGTGGCATTCAATTTTCTATAATCAATACAAACCCTCCAACCGGTTTGCACACGAGTTGGGACAAGTTCATTCTTATCATTCTCCACCACCGTTACTCCCGATTTCTTTGGTACCACTTGTACCGGGCTTACCCACTTGCTATCGGATATGGGGTAGATAACACCCACGTCCAAAAGCTTGAGTATTTCCTTTTTCACAACTTCCATCATGGGAGGATTCAAACGGCGTTGCGCTTCCCTTGTAGGCTTTGAATCATCCTCCACACGGATCTTATGCATACAAACGGCAGGGCTAATACCCTTGATATCGGCAATTGTCCATCCTATGGCCGTCTTGTACGTCCTTAGCACCCTTAAAGTTTTTGCTCCTGTAATTCATTAAGCTCGTTAGAAACAATCACGGGTAATTCTTCGTTGTCACCCAAGTATAAGTACTTTAAGTGACTTGGAAGAGGTTTCAATTCTAAACTTGGAGGTTTAACAATAGATGGCACAAGTTTTTCATTATTGCAAGGTAAAGAAGCATATGAAATATTCTTAGTTGCTGATTTTTCCGGTAATGAGTTAAGAGAACCAATGGTTTCTTTCATCTCATCACTATACGCATAACCGTTGTCAATAGGAGTAGTGAGCACGGTTTCCAAAGCATCAACACCATTCAACTCAAACATTTGTTGCGCCAATGTGTCCATCATATCAATGGAGAAACAAGAGTGGACATCACTAGGATATCTCATCGTCTCGAAAATGTTGAAACGTATTATTTCTCCATCAAACTCCATAGTTAGCGTTCCCTTGTCCACATCAATTATGGTTTTCGCCGTTTTCATGAAGGGACGCCCAAGTAGCAATGGAAGAGACGAGTCCGGTGAACCTTCATCCATCTCTAACACGCAAAAGTCCGCTGGAAATACTAGTTGATTAACCTGCACAAGAACATCCTCAACAATACCCATTGGGTAGACATTAGAACGATCGGCTAATTGCAACACAATTCCATCCTTTTTAAGAGGACCAAGATCAAGTGAATTATACATAGACGCGGGCATGACATTAACGGAAGCACCTAAGTCCAACATAGCTTTATTAAATGTAGTGTTACCAATTGTGACGGGAATGTCAAAGCTACCCGGGTCCTTGCACTTAAGTGGGAGTTTGTGTTGTAAGATTGCCGAAGCATTCTCCCCACACTAAGCACTTCATTACCTTTGAGCCTTTGCTTATTGGTACACAAGTCCTTCAACACCTTTGCATACTTTGGAACTTGCTTGATTGCATCTATGAGTGGTATGTTCACATGGATCTTCTTTAGAACGTCTAAAATCTCCTTTTCTAGTTCCGCCTTCTTAGAACTTGCAAATCTGCGAGGGAAAGGTAGAGGAGGAACATAAGTAGAAACCGGAGTTTTAGAGTTAGAATAGGTACCTCGAAGTTTGGGGAGAATCCTCGGTTTTCTCCTCCAAAACAGGTTCCTTTGGTGTTTCCACCGTGCCCGAATCAGCAACTTTGGGTTGCACAAGTTGTGTACCACTTCTCAATGTAATTGCATTAACACCCTCTTTTGGGTTGATAGGTTGAGAAGGGAGTTTCCCACCATTTTGTGCCTTCAATTGATTCAACTCCATAGCCATAGAACCAACTTGAGTTTGCACTCTTAGAACTTGTTGGCTCTCCTTGAACATGGTAGAAATACCTTGCATAAAAGATTTTGAACTCCTCCATCAATTGGACCCCATATTTTGAGGTTGTTGTTGTTGTTGAAATTGTTGCCTAGGTTGGAATTGTTGTTGTTGAGGTTGAAATCCACTAGGGTTGTTGAAACTAGATTGTTGAACCGCTCCTTGCTTATTGGCATAGCTAAAGTTGGGGTGATCTCTCCATCCCGGATTGTAAGTGTTGGAGTAGGGATCATACCGTCTTTGTTGATTTGGAAAGATCGCATTAGCTTGCTCGTCTTCATAAGATTGAGAGGAACTTGGTATCACCGCGGATGCAACTTGTTGAAGCATTGCGTTCATGTTACCCATTTGTTGACGAAGCTCTTCAACCTCGCTCACTTCACTAACCCTTCTTAGAATCACATCCGAACCACGACTCAAGAATTGTTGTGAGTTCGCTGCCATGTTTTCAATCAACTCTCTAGCTTGAGCCACCGTCTTGTTAACTAGTGCACCACCACCCGCAGCGTCGAGGAGATTCCTATCACTTGATTGGAGTCCTTCGTAGAAATATTGAATGATCATAGCATCACTAAATTGGTGGTGAGGGCAGCTGGCCACCAATCTCTTATATCGTTCCCAACATTCATATAAAGATTCTCCCACATTTTGCTTCATCCCACAAATCTCCTTGCGAATTTGAGTAGCCTTTGATGCAGGAAAATATCTCTCAAGAATAGTTTCTTCAACCCATTCCATGTTGTGACACTTCCGGGAGGTAAATAGAACAACCAATCCTTAGCACTATCCATTAAAGAGAAACGGAAAACTTTCAACATTGCACCATCCGCTGCAACATCCGCTGGAAGCATGGCCGTGACAATGGTGTGGAAGTCCATAAGATGTTTGTTTGGATCTTCATTCACCATGCCATGGAACTTTGTTAATTCTCTAAGCAACCGGTTTAATCTCAAAAGTAGAGTCCGTTTGAATACATCCCTGTTGTATATCAAGCCTATGAGAAGCTAAGTCCTTGAGTGAACGATTTGCATCACCCATTGCTCCTTGTTCTTCCACGTGTGTTTCCTCTACGATTGGAACCTCTTTTCCTTCTTCCTCCTCGTGCTCGTCCGTTGTGTCTTGACTTGGTTGGAGTATTGTGCCTCTTCGAGTAGCTATCCCGCACCTTGGATAATTCCAATCTTTAGAAGCCAGGGATTAGGTACCTGAAAACAATTCTAGCAACCAAGTGAGAAACAAGACAACAAACAAAAAGCAAAGATAAAAGCAGAAATTATAAAAAGAAACTAAAAACTTAATAACTAGCCGTGTGCCTCCCCGGCAACGGCGCCAAAATTTGATCGTTTGTAATCCGACACAAAAATAATTTCACTTTCCTATCTATAAATATAAATGAAGTATATGATAAGAAAGAGTTCGTATCCACAGAGAGGCAATTGTTGTTATAAACTAATCAATTTCTTAAAGTACCCGATTGGTGAGAATTTCTTATTTCTATGAAACAATAAAAGTAAATTAAAAATAAAGCAAATTGTATAAAATAATCAATGGAGAGAGATATTGGTCAAGGAATTCATCTTCAATCTTAGACATGTGCTTGCATATATGATTAGAATTACAATTTAATCTCTTGTGTTATCAAAAGCCTAGAGAATCAAGAAAGCAAGATAATCTATTAATTTCTCAAGTTCATCAACACACACATTAGGGCTGCATATGTGAATTCTACCTAAAGAATAACCTAACGCCTTGCGCTAATCAAGTTCAATTCCTAGGAGCATTAAGTTTCAGTAAATAGGCTAATCAATGCAATTGTCATGCGTTGCGCAAAACAATTCGGACAATGGTCAAACTCTACATATGATTACGAGAGTGTATCACTACAAACCGTAAACATATCATGCTACTTGTATTCAAGGTTATCGCTTGATGAAAAACCCTAAAATAGCTATGGACTAAGATGCAAGTTCAATTAATTGGCCACTTAACTAATCAAACACCATAATCCTATCACAATACTTCAATCATGTGATCATAGAAACCGCAGAGAATTGAACGATAAACAAGAGAGAAAACTAATACATAAAGCAAACACAAGTTTTAGAAATCGAACTACATCCTTAACCAATAATAGAGAATTTAGCTACTCATAGCTATGGAGTTCATCACAAAATATCAAAGGAATAAAGAAGAAGATGAACAAAAGCAAACCCTAGTTGTGTAACCAAAAACGGCTCTCTAAAGTTCCAAGAAAAAGATATGAGATAAGATGATTTCCAAAAGTTGTAGAATTCCTCTTTTAATAGCCTTTCTCTCCTTCCAAAACTAGGTTTTGTCTTCAAAGTCCATTAGATGCAAGTCCACCAAGCCCACGAGGACGAGAAACCCATGTAGAAAATATGTCCAAAAAGTCGTCGCCGGAAAACTGGGATTGTGGCCGGAAATCGGCCGGAGAAGTGCCCGGAAATCGGCTCCGGTGACCGGCAAAGTCCGCCCGGTCACCGGTCAACGGGTCAAATCGGTCAGCACCGAGTCAAACCGGCCTAGGAAGAGTCAGCGTGTGAGTCAGATCATGAGTTAGCATCTTACTCAGCTGGATAAGCTGAGTTACCAAGGCCAGAACCAGTGCAACCTTGCAATTGTTCAGCACAATCATTGTGCTTCACGGCTCCTTGGCTAGCCATCTTGCCAGACCGTCTTGCTGATGCACCATCATTGTCTCATTAGTTTACTTCCAGCCATAATGGCTACACTGCAAACTAGCATCCTATGAGCCCTGCAACTAACAACCTCATTCCTCATACTACCAAAGATTTCACCTCCGACCACCACCACTCACCGCCACTTCCATACTCCTTTTTCAGCTCTCATTACACCGCTACTCATTTGCACTCAACAACTCCACCGCTTTATCCTATCTAATCTTCTTTGGTAGCTTCTCCTCGGCCTGCAATGCACCTGCAATGCCAGCTGCAACCAACACTGCAGCTTTTCAGTTCAGCTGCAAAACCCATTCAATCCCAGGCCAGTAATCTCAGGTGCTTGCATATTAGTTCTTGGCTCATTCATTCAGCACCTCCCTTCTATGTAACCTGCCATTTCCATCTCAGCTTTGATGCACTACCAAAGACCACCCAAAGTCACACCCATTTCATCTCCTTCCTCACTACAACCACGGTTTGAAGCCAACCAATCACCCATTTCATCTTTAACCAACCTCGGTTCAAGCCAACAACACCATTCCCGACCGCACCCGACCCGCAATTCAACACTATTCATCATCTCGAGTTCAACACCAAGCAATGACTCCAAGCCACCGCAACACCGCCATCACCAGTGCCTTCATCGCTAAACAACTTCCTTGAGCCTTGACTTCATGACTTCAACAGACCCCAGGATCAGCATTGCACCAGTTACTATACAGCTCTGAAACATACCAGAGCCATTGCCATCTTAATTCGGTCAACTTCTATTCCGCCAATTCCCCATTCATCAAGTCCATTTCTTTAGCTCAAGGCCAAGCAAACTTTCAGCTCAATAAACAAACTCGGCCATAAAAACACCTCACCACCTTAGCCACAACATCTAACACCAAATTGAATCTTAGCACCTCGCAATTCTAAAACTTCCGCAAAATTCAAATGCTATGACATCTTGCCAAAGAAACTCCTTCACAAAGCAAAATCTCACTCGAACTTCATTCCATATCAAACTCCATGACATCTGCCCAATCTTGCAAACTCCTTCAACACCTCATAGAGCTCCATTATCACCCCCCGCAATTCCACAAGGCCTAGACCCATTGTAACTCCAAATGCTCACTACCTCCATCACAATCCATGACTTCAGCTCCCTGAGTTCACTCCACCTTCACTGAGATGCATCATCTTCTTACTCTTCCAACCAAACACAAATTCAGGGCCAACCCATTCTCTTTAGCATCTCAGACCATCTTTGTGTTTCCATCTACTCTGAACCACCTCCAACTCCAATCTGAGCCACATCACCAACACCACAGTGCTCACAACACTCGCCACGAGATCACGGTATAACCATCCAACTCCAAGATTGATCACTTTCACCGCTCTTCCCCGAAAATCATTCCTAATCCATTTGACTCGCACTTCTCGAGAACAAACCCATCTGTCTTTCTCATTGCTGATTCACCATCGAATCATCACCAACACGTAAACATCTCACACAATCAAACCCTAGCTCTTTCTCCATCCGAAACAATTCGACCCCATCCTGTCTGCGCTGAACCGATTAATACCATCCTCTTGTTCTTCTCAATTTCAATACCCCCAACACTGTTTCCGATCTTCTCTTTTCAACCCGTCTCTCGTTTCTTGAATTAGTGGCAAGTAGTGCTTGCTTTTCTCACCATTTTTCTTCTCTATGCCTTCACCAGGAGCTCATCAACATCGATCTGGTATCGGAACCAACAGCAGCAGTGATTGCTTCCTCCCTTTCTCTCAGTTTCTCTCCTTCTCGATCTGGTTTCAGGTGAAGAACTAATAATTGGAAAATGAATTTTCTCAATTTTTGGTCCATGTAAGAAGGGTCATTAGCTCTAGCGCCCTTAACTGGATAAGAGCCACCTCGGTTTATCTTTGGCTTGTCGTCCCTGGGGAACCGACAAGCTAAATTGTTGACTTTGCTTACAACCTTCTCATACGGACCGGAATGACCTCGTTCTTTCGCCGATAGCTTCGCCTTTTTGCTCCAAGTGGGATGATTTCCGCTTCTTTTCCTCCGTGCGACTCCAGTACCTAATAACTCAAAAACACGCGTAAAGTACATAATTCACAAGAAAAATAGCAAAGAAAGCATAAACTCAATATAGTAAATACGGTGTATTCTACACCTATCAGTTGGCATCGGAAATGACTTAACATTTTAAAATATAATAGCTTAAGTGAATGAATTAGCTTTTCATTATGTCATTGAAATAGTAAGAACATACAATACGATATGTACTATTGAGTCAATTCTGAGTTGTTCTCTTTTCATACTATTCATAAGGGGGGGAAAATCAACAAGGATCCGAACACTGCTAATCTCTACACAATTATTCTCGAGACGAACGAGTTCAGGTGTTGTAATTTTGTTACAGCTTACATAGTTTAATGTCTTGGTTCCGCTCGATTGTTGGGGTATGTTGTGCGATAAACCACATATGTATAGCTATGGATAGTCCCTCATGGAATAAAGAGGAATATATGTGGAGCTTAAGAAGCTTGGGCATCTCCATACATAGCACCGATGCCTTTTTGTTAAAAACCCAACACATCTTATCCCAAGGTGGTCAAGTTGGGTTCGGGGTTATGTGGTCGGGCCCTGAGTAGTATCCGATGTTCCGTGAAGATCCTAACAATTGGTATCAGAGCCCATGGTTGGGGATACTATCTGAACGTAGAAGTGGTTGTGGATGTCACTCGGTTTAGGGCGTAAGTGGAGTCGGACTCAAGGTGGAGCAGGCAATGCACAAAGTTGAACTGGGTGGAGTTCGTGTGTCACCCATTAACTCATGTGGATCAGGGTTCAAGATCGGGGGTAACGCAATGGTCAAGGTTGAACCGACGCTCAAGGTGGAGTTAGTGTCTCACACATTAAATCTGAATAGGAGCGGGGGTCTAGGTGGGCATTTTAAAAATGCTCAAGGTGGAGTTAATGCTTTCCTTATCATTAACTCAAGGTGGAGTAGGATTCCAGGGTGCATAGTAAAAATAATCATGATCGATGGGTAGCATATACAAATGGTAATCATATGGTGGAATCTGATTTGACTGATGAAGTGGTTTAATCTCGTCAAGGTGGAGATTGTTGGAGTATGTGGCGCGATAAACCACATATGTATAGCTAGGGTCCCAAAGAGGAGTACATGTGGATCTTAATAAGCTTGGGCATATCCTTAAGTAACACCAAGGCCTTTTAGATTAAAACCGCACACCTCTTATCCCAAGATAGTCAAGTAGGGACTGCATCGGTGCTATGTGGTTGGGCCCATAGTAGGTTTTTGTGGTCCATGAAGATCCTAACATCGTTCGCTAAAATAAGAGAGATGTAGAAAGGTAATACCATTCCGATAAGGTATATGTGATGGATAAGGTATCTTTGTATCAAATAATGTTTTTTCTTTGGGACGAAATATGTAAAAATTAATTCCGATATAATTTCATGGCTTGCTTGAGGATACAACTCGAGAAATGAGAGACATAGTATGGGAGAACTTCAAGACGAAAAATGTTAGAAAGGATTTTTGGAGTGAAGAATAAAAATATCTATCGGGTTTCCCTTTACTTTTATAATGATAAAAAATATAAACTTGATATTAATAAATATTATATTTACTATTCAGATATCAGAAAATACATAACTAAATAAAAATTATTCCCGTGCCGTTAAGCCCTGGTTATACCATACAACAGAGTGAAGAATAATTTTGTTGTTAGGTGCGCTAAAGATACAGCAAATCAGATGAATCTTTAGAAAAATTGATAATGTGGGGTTTCAGTAATTCTAAAAAATGATCCTGCAATGCGATTTTAACCTTCTTCAGGTTGAGGCGGTTTATAACCCATATGAGCTGTTTGTGGCCAATGTGATCTTTCTTACCCATGTGTTACGATCTCCAGATACTCCTCATTTTCTTTCATGATCTTTTTTTGTTGGTTCTCTAATCAGTTATGGATGCGATGGAGTAGCTAGGCAAAAGAAAATCATGGAATGGAAACACTAGCGAAGAATATAAGCCACATCCCAAAGTTGTCGACGTTATCATTTAATGATATGAGTGTGACTTTGTGTCACCCCTCTTCACCCGAGGTGCACGTTCCTCCCCATGTTATTGGATACATTCTTAACCCAAGTTATTTCATTTGCTAATATTTTGAATTCCGTAAAGAGAAAAAAAAAAATATGTTGGAAATTGGAGAAAATAGAGGCATAAAACTCTCTCTCTACGTTAAGATATTCACAATTAATAAATTAATTAAATAATTTGGACAAAGGTTAATTTGGTCCCATTAGAAATTTGAATAATATACTTTAGTCTAAGTGTATTAATCTTAACCGTCCATCTTGTATTAATATTATTCATCACAAGATAATTTTTCATGGCCAGACATGAATCCTCCATCCCTAGGATGCTGAACGCTGTTGTCATCCTCGCAATAAAGGCAGCCATTGTTTTTATCTCCTGCAAGACGAATTCATAGAGTTGCCAACACAAGTAGTTATAAATCATAATAGCGATCTCTGATTGACAAAAATATCAATTAGCAAGCAAAACAATCTAATAGTAGCAGTAAGACACGAATGAAACCCTACATGTTAAATACAAACCTGAAATTGATTTTTTTGGCCCCATGCGTTTGCAACACTCGACATGACGAACCGTTTGGATAGTTCTCAGTTCAGCAAAAAACATCTCCTCAGGAGCATCAGCAACATCAGTCTCTCTAGCCGTGAAGTCGACATGGTGAAGAAAGCCTCTCCCAATATACGCATTTGAAAGGTAACCAGGCTCCACCAGCTCAAATTTTGTGCCCTACGACATTTAGGCCAAGGCAATAGAACAAAAAAGAAAGATAAGGGAATCCCATGAAACTGGAGATCGATTTCAAGAAGAGCAATAAAGATTCAGAAGAAAACTGACTTGTTTTTCGTTATAGAAATGTATGGCATCCATTGCATATGGCCTTACTATATCATTGCAGTCTTTAGTTGTGAACTTAGGAGGCCTGAAATTGCCAAGATTAAAACCAGAATCACTCAAAATTTGGAGCAAATCAAAAGCATTCAGCTGAGTTTGTGATAAAGAAATGTGGCAATAACCAGTTAACCATGTCAAAGTTTAAGCTTCTCTTCGGAAATCACCATACCCTACTTGCCTATGTTCGTAAACAAGCTGTCACCAGGACATTCAATTCATATTTGACAACAGAAAATCACTTAAAACTCTAAAACAGTGCCTAAGTTGGCAGTAAAGCATAGACATACTACAGAGAAGGTAAATGAGCGCGAGAAAGATAGTAAACAAGCAAACCTTCATAGGCTGAGAGAACATTCTTATATATGATACTATGGAAAAGAAAAGGAAGAAGAAAATACACCAAACTATAACCTAGTTTACCCAATCTCTTTATACGAGTCATTCTTGTAAGAATTATAGGACATGAGCACGCAGAACAAATATTCAGCACTCTAGAAACGCAATCCTGGCTCAGGATGAATGTTGTCGAGAAGTTGAGCATGTTTTCGTGTTATGTGTCAATTAGAGTTTGTTTTCAATGTTACGTGACGACAAGGTAAGCAAACATAGCAACAACAACAAGCATTATAAGGTAATAGTATAAGTTAAATCAAGCATTTGGTAAATATGAAAACCAGAAACTAACAGTAGCAACCCCAGCACAGACTTAATATTCGTAACAAAAGAAAAATGTTTATAACAGTTAAAAGAAGCTAAAGAGGATGAACCAACAAACAAATAAATAGAAAACAGGGGCTTCAAAATTCCCCCAAATTTATAACTCAATTAGGGATTTCAATCTCAAAACCTTATAGAAAAAGGGGCTTCAAAATCAAAGAAAAAAATCGCAATTTATAACTCAATTAGGGATTTCAAAAACCCAGCCAGATCTATTAGATACACGTTGGAAAAATTAAGTAGAATTTACCTAGGCGGCACAATCCTTGAACGCAAACATCTAGAGCCATCAGGTATAGGATTAGAATAATCCGTCTCCGACACAGGTAACCCTTTAGATCTATATTTCCCTCCCACAGCTAAACGCATAAAAGAACGTCGCCGCCCACCCGCCCTCATTTTACCCCCTCTCTCTGGGAACTCAACACCTCAACACCTCTACAGACTACCTTACCCAGCGATATATATATATAGTTTGTGACCTAAAATTGTCTAGGTGGCTGACTCAACTATTGACGCATGTTATGTAGGCCCGTAAAGTAAAATCACAGATAGAGGTGTCAAAGAGGCCAGGCCAGCCCGAGCCTGCTCCGGCCTGGCCTGTATAACCAGGCTATAGCCTGATCTGGCCCGTATGTTTAGTTGGCCTGGCCGGGCCCAGGCTCAATACAGGCCCAGGCTAGGCTGTAGTTTCTGGCCTTGTAGCCTGTTAGGCCAGGCCCTTAAGCTCTGAGCCTCGTATTGGGCCTCGCTTTCGGTAGCCTACTGTGCCTAGGCCCGTGAAGAAAGAACACTAGCATAAAAATGGTATCAAAGGGGTTCGAACTTGGAATCTCTGGATCATATAACCGAGTTGTTGCCACCGTGAATAATCATATCTTGTGTTCATGTTCGATCTGAACAATTACTAACCGATAATAATTAAGTTAATTCATAAAAATTTCCTTATTAACATATTTCTTAACTTCTTCGTGAATTATTATTACCATTACTATTTTTCTTTAATTTCCTTGATAAGAATAGTATTAATTAACAATATTCTTCATTAATAAGTTTCCTAATAATTTAGGATTTCCTTTGGTAAGAACAGTATTAATTAACTTAACAATATTCTTCATTAATAAGTTTCCTAATAATTTAGGATTTCCTTGATAAGAACAGTATTAACTAACAATATTCTTCATTAATAAGTTTCCTAATAATTTACGTAAAATATTCTTCATTAATGTTTCCTGAGTTTCCATAATAATGAAATTTTAATTTGCAATATGATTTCATAAACGAAATTAATGGGGGTTTGGATGTAGAATTTTAAAGGTGGAATTTATGGGTCCAGGGATTTGGTAGAATTACGTTTCCTCTGCTCTGTCTGGTTGCCCAAATCCTTGGAATCACGTTTCCTAAAGGATTCAGTTTTCCAACAAATCCTCCATATGGAGTCCGAGCCCCCCCCCCCTAAGATTTGGCTGGAAACTTATCAAGGGATTTATGCACCCACTTTTTTAACTCTAAATCTCATATATATGCAATTTTAAGATTTGAGGGTAATACCAAACGGTATAAAGACTTTAGTACAAGAAAACCTAATAAATCCTAGGAATTTTTATTGAGTTACCAAACACACAAGGAATTTACATAAATCCAGAATTTATAATCCCATGGGATTACAAATTCTGAAAACAGTGAATTCTGCAAACAAACCCACCATAAGTAGATAATGTCGTCATTTTATCATAAGGAACGCCTAGTAATTACATTACAACATTATTATATTTCACGATCACAACAAACCATGGAACTCTCGTAGCTCAGTTGGTTTCCAGTTTATTGAGTGAGCTAATGGTCTCAACCTCAAGTCTCGACGGCGTTAACAATTTTTTAGATTAAATTAAAAAAAAATCGTGGAGAAGACAAGGCTAGCTCTGGCCTAGCCCCGGCTGTAAAAAGCGAGCGGACTCAGCCTGGGCTTAGGTGTAGTCAAACAGTCGGGTCGTCCTGGCCTCGCTCTATTATGCAGCTTATTCGGTAGGGCCACGAGCCAGGCCACAAAGCCGTTAGGCTGACAAAAACCAGGCCTGGCCGGGCTGGCCTGTTTGACACCTCTAATCACAGAGTAATTCTTCACGAAGTCATAAACCAACGGCTACGAATTTGTTCACACCCCTTTAAAGTGTTGTATATTTATCGTATTTTTCTGATTGGATGATTATTTAATTGATGATCCAATTATCCTTCATGTTTAGAATCTCGATCCTCGTTGCATAACTCCCTAAATTAAATCAATTGTAGAGATTAAAATGTTACGTGCACACTGGTTAAGGAGTGTGTACAAATTTGGACTCCCGACAGACCACCTAAATTCCCCCAAAACCGACAATTATAGGAAAGCAGTGAACTCCACCTGTAATCAATCCTTTTATGTTTCAGTCGATGGGAAAAATACGATTCAGTCCAAAAGTACTGTTTAGTCTAGCCCGAGTCAACTAGGTATAGATTAGTCTAAAAAAGATATTGTTTGGGGGTGAAAATGATTTGATGATTTTTTAGGAAAGTTTAGAGACGACCGCGCAGAGACGACTCGAACGAGAAAATTTCCTTAACCTTTTTTTTTCAAACAGATGCATTGCACTGCAGGGAGTGCTTTGAGTTCGAGAGATCAATTTGTAGGACTCCATCCTAAACCAAGACAATGGTCGTTCCAGAGTCAATTCGGTCACAAAGCGGGATGAGGGTCGATCCGTAGGAGGGAAGCTGAGAAGTGTGTGAGATCAATGATGATTAAAGATTGTGAATGTGTTGATATTTCTGCAAGTTTTGCGAACTGCTGGGTTCGGATGAAAAAATAAGTTTTGCTCGATCAAGGACTTATTTTGATACGTCGAGTATTCGACAAGAAATCAAAGACATTGTTGAATTATAAAGGATGCTCACTTATGATCTAATATATCATGAGTGATCGGAGGACAAAGTAGGAATCAAAAATATTGGATGGTCGTCTGTTCTTCGAATCATGTTGCTCAATCGAGTAAATTGTTGGTAGCAGGACCAAACATTAAATATGAATTAGAATATTGATTGATGGATCAATAAAATTCTCGAATGTTGATATTGAATCAACATGAGGAATATTGCTCGGTTGATAGTTGAATCAATGAGTTCTGAACCCAGTTGATCGTGTATTTTGCTAGCTTAAGCAATTTAGTAATAATTGATATATGAGAAAGATAAATATTGCTAGTTTAAGCAAATATTGCTCGTTTGAGCAATATAGCTCGATTCATGAATTATTAGTAGAATGACTAAATAAAATATTGATTTAAAATATTGGTAGCTAGACCGAATATTATATAATTAATCAAGATGTTGATTGCTGAATCAACATAAATTTATTAGTGTTTGAACTTGCTCAGAATTATAGTCTGCAGAGCATTTGATTAAACCCCTAATTTTGATTGAGTGTTGATCAATTGATGATTTATTGAAAATCAACCAATGAGTGAGAGAGGGACCGGCTACTTGGGATGATGGGAAAGCATGTAGCGCCATGGTGCTCGAATGAGCATACACCAAAGTCCTTTATAGACTAGTTGGTGAAAAGATGCTCGTTTAATCATCATTAAAATACACCGAGAAACAAATCTAAACTCTAAACAAATGCACTGCACGGGAGTACTTTAGATTCGAGAGATAAATCTGTACAATCCTGGCCTAAACCAAGAAATGGTCGTTCCAGTCTTGCTTCATTCACAAAATGAAGGAGAAGTGTTGATCTTAGGGAGGGAAGCAAAGAAATTGTTGAGATCAGAATGGTTAACTCCGAAGGTGTAGCTATTTATGACTTGTATCAGAATATGGAAGTAATGTAAGCTATCAGTTCTTGGTGTTTTTTGGATACTTATGTTGTTAACCAAAACTCTGTTGTTGGTTGAAATAAGTTGAACACCCATTTATATAAGTCATAGTTGAACGCACCCTGATCTCATATGAAGTGGGAGTAGTGGAATGATGGAGAAGTGGGAATCGTGTGAAAAATGTTGAAAACCACGTCTTGCTATGAGGGAAGGCGGGTCTGTTTACACCCACTACTTCTCTGCTACCACTAACTGTCCTCCTTTCCTGACACTTTCTCATAATGGGAGTATTGTACGCTGCACGCTGTAAACCGCCAGACAAATACTCAGATGAACATCCCCCAGTTTGTGACATGTTTGATGTCTCGAGTATTTTCGTGGAAAATACTGCAGCAGGTTGCTGAATGGGTCTTGTTTGCAAGACCTAGTTATTTTGGACCAATCATGCGCAAGCCAGGCGACGGGTAGTCATATGCTACAAGTCAAATTATAAGACTTGCCGCCAGAAATAGCATGTAATGCTTTTAGGTTAAATCTAAGTTATTTGTGAAACCGATACTTATAAAATATCGCATGTATTTGATGCACGTAAAGCATCGCTTTTAAGGAAGCATCTCAAATTAATCGATACATGTGAAGCATCGTTGTATTGAGCCTGTCTTGGTTTGTCGCGAAAACTAGTCACTCAAAAGGAGCATGACCGGGCATTTTTGGGAAGCAGTTGGGAACTATTTATGCATGCCAAAGGTAGGTCGGTGTGTCCCTATAGGAGAGTGATGGATGGTAGCCATATTGACATCTTATTGGTCGGTCCAAGTTAAATCTAGACCGACTAAATTGGCTAGCCAAATTGGATGGCTGAGATGATTTGCGGTAATTATTGGTTGCCACTAATTTATTTAAGATTCCTATAAGAGGCGCGACCAGTCATCTTTGGGCGATCGTTTAGGAGCCATATGGGCAGGTCACGGCTTGGCCGATTTTTCCTTATGTAAGAGGGGTGGTCGGTGATCATGGCCACATCTTGTTGAACGCCTGGAATAGGGGCCGATTCGACTGGAGAAGTTGGGCGGTGAGATGATTTGCGGCGGTTAATGACTGTCGTTGATTTAATTTAGGTTTTAAAAGCCATGTGGCCAACCCATTTTGGGCCAACGGTTTTTGGTGTTGGCGGCATGATGTGGGTCGTTCGACCAGCCAATGCTATAGTCTGGCCACTAGTGAGTGTATCCGCACCTTGTCAGTCGATCAGAATTGAATCTAGGCCGATAAATTCGTCTGGCAAAGTTGGACGGCCGAGATCGTTTTGTGAAAGTAGTGTACTGCCGCTAACATAAATTAGGGTTTTGCAAGTCGCGTGGCCAACTAGCTTTGGGAAATCGTTTGGTGGCTCTGTTGGCAAGTTGTAAGGACTCCGATTGGCTAAGGCTAGTGGCCCCGCCGGTGTGCATGGTGGTGCTTGTCCGACCGTGTTAAGAAGTGGGTCGACTTGATAAATCGAGTGGCCAAAACGCACGGCCGTGATCATTTTAAGACTGACACGGGCGGCCTATATTAAATTCCTTAAGGAATTAGGTGTGTCGACCAACCAACTTTGATGGGTCGGATAACCAACTTTGTTTTACCGCAAGTGCACGGTGTCAAAATGAGCACACAATAGCAAGCACGGTTCGTTCCCACAAGGAATGTGTAAACACTACTAATCAATACCATAAAATTTACCGATCAAAGAAAATAAATATGAATGATAGTATAAGCTAAACGAATCAAAATATTGCGGATAAAAGAAATATAAGAAGTGACAAATATGTTAGGGATTCAGGAATTCCAATATAGAGTTGAAATTATTTGTATTCTATTTCAAAGTCTCATATTACTCATATAGGGTAGCAACACATAGCATCCTACACGGAAGATTTATCGATGAGAAGCTCAATTATAGTTTTCAAAAGATATGTTTGGTCTCGACCTAAAAGTAGATATCCGTAGCACTAACTATACATGGCATAGATAGTCAAAGAATTATCATGGACAATAATGAATCAGGTCTAGAATGGAATGGTTTAATACCGAACTATAAAGTATAGTTGGCATAAAACATGAAAGGGTTATAAATAAAAACCATCAATTGAGACACTCAAACATTCATTAAGCACTAAAAACAGACATTGTTTTAGAACACAAAATAAACCAACATCTACAAGTTCATCCGTCGCCCTAACATAGAAACATAGAAAACTAGCAAATCATGGAGAAAAGTAAGACAACAAACCCTAGTTTTCTTCCCTATTGACGGCCTCCCCTTTCTTCTCCTTACTGCCAAGGCTTAAATAGTCCTCCTTTTGCTTCCCTTGTGATGGACTCCAGTAAATACCCAAAGCCCAATCGTGTCGATCTTCTGAACTCCTAGCCACCAACTGCATATCCTGGCCAACTACTATTCCCAGAGCTGTCCCTGTCCATTTAAACACTGGCCGCAGCACTGCTTACATTCTTCACTTCGGCTAAGTTCACCAACTGCTAATGATTGTTACAACCCATTACTATAGCACCCAAGTTCTGCAACACACTCATCTTATTCCCTTGCTCCAACTCAGAACCGTGTTAAACTGGTTACAAAGCAAATCGATCATACACATCACCTTTATTCTCTGTGTTGTTGTTCTGTAACGAGACTGCACCATAGAAGATACATCTCCAAACTTGATGTTGTGTTCATTTGCCAACATTCACAGAGACCTTAATAGCAACATCTCACAGCCGAGATACATCACAGACCCATCTCGCCAAATTTTGTCCTTCATCTGGAGACTTAAAACCCAAGAACATACCCATTCCAGCCAACACAAACCCATTGTAGGTACCCAATCTCGCAGACTCATCAATGAAACCTTCAATTTCTTCCCATCTGTTGCTGCTGTTGGAAACCAATGTTGCTTGCAATCACCCGTCAAGCACAATCTGATGCCTCAAGATCTTCAATTAAACCCATCCAGCCATCACCTGTATCAAGCTTTCTTCAATTGAATGCAATACAAATCAAGTACTCATACCACAAACTCCAATCAATTAACCACAGGACCCCAATTTCAGTTCGAGCTCGGAAATCCCCAATTTCAGTTTTTGTTGTTGCTGTTGTAGAGAACTAGACTGATTCAATGACCACCATTTAATCCCCCAAATCCATGTTCATCGGCTGTTCCAGCTATTTACCCAGCAATCCCCAATTTTATCTGCCTTTGTTGATGTTGTTTGCCAAAGGAACTGGACGAGTTAACCGAGATGAAGAATATGTTGCAGTCACGATTCGCAAGAGTTGCTTCTGTAAACCACTTCTGCTCTCCTTAAACCAAACTTCAATGATCATTTCTCATCTCTAATTCCCGATCTCAAACCCCTGAACTCATCTTCTTTTCTCGTTCTTTCTCACAAAATTGTTCCTCAAAATGTTGTCCGCAGATGAGAACACCACATGCTTGATAATGAATGAAATGTGTGGAGTAAATGGTGCCACATCCCACTTATCTTCTTGTTAGACACATCCCACATCCCACAACCAAAGAATGGTCCCAAAAGAGGCGGTAAAAGTAACTCTTCTTCGTCTGGACCTCGTGCTGCGTATACTGCTACCCACAATCCTATCAATATCTATGATTGGCTTCCTGACAGCGGTGCTACAAATCACATGACAAATAATCTGGGTAACCTTCAAACTCATTATGAATATACCGGTCCTGATCAGGTTAAAACTGCTAGTGGTGCAAATCTCTCTATCTCCCATACCGGTAATGCTGATTTGCAAACTCCCACCCGTAAGTTTGTACTCTCTAACGTGCTTCACGTTCCACATTTGTCTCACAATCTTCTATCAATATCTCAATTTTGTCGTGACAATGATGTGGTTTTTGAATTTTATGATGATGTTTGCCTTGTCAAGGATCGACTTACCTGGAGGTGGCACTTCGGGGACAGCTCCGTGATGGTTTATACACCCTTCAGCATGTCACTCCAAAAGCTCTTGTTGGTGAACGTGCCTCTATTCAAACCTGGCATCAACGTTTAGGTCATCCAATGCTTCATATTGTTCAATCGGTTGTTCATCGTCATTGTCTTCCAGTTTCGGGTTCTAAATTTTCGTTTTGTTCCTCATGTTTAGAGAATAAGAGTCATAAACTTACTTTTCAGTCTAGTACTATGGTTTATGATCACCCTTTTCTTATTTTTAGAATTAATTATTTATAGTAATTATTTAATTCTAGAACGTTATTTATTTTAGGGATTTCTTATTTTTCAAGTTTGAGTCTTAGAGTTATTTAAATAGGAGACAAGTCATATGTAATACACATTATTATCAATCAATATTGAGATTTCTCAACTATTTTCCTACTTTTACTATCAAAATTCTTTATTCACGCTTCCGTATTGCATTAAGTGGCATCACGAGCTTCGGCTTCGATCCTCTTATTCTTTTCTTCTAAACTTTCTTTACGCTTTCATCACCTTTACTTATCGAGATCTCCGCATCTCTTCTTCCAAACCCTATTATGAACTATCTTTTTATTTTTTAGCAAAAAAATAAAAATAAAAATAAAAACCGTTCCCATTCCGCCTATCGAGTTCTCCCCACTATCAATAACACACATCTGTTTAATCTTTTTCACCACAGATCAAACCGAGCCCTCTCCTTTTCCCCAAACGTCCATCCCATACCTCTTGTATTTACCATCTTTGTTCCATTATGTTTTCTCATCCACCACTTCTTTCTTAAATCTATTCCACTTCAATCCCAAGCCAACTCTAAAACTCCCCCCGTAATCTTATTCCACTATCTCACCTAAGCCCACTAGACCTAGCAGTTAGTTACCTAAGCCCACTTATATATACCACGTCCATACTTCACCTTCGTAACCATTCACGATCAATACTAAGTTTGAAGATTTTTATCATGTTTAATTTCGAAGACGTATTTCGTGAAATTGCCGAATTACACGAGGCAAGTCTTCAACATATCGCAAAAGCAAAGCTTATTTTGGATCAAATAGATTGGTCATTGATTTGATACCCTTCATGAGGTTACCTTCAACGATACATGTTCCGACGCCTAACACTATCTTCACCTCTAATAGAATCACCATCAATAACTTCTTTAAGGTGTTTCGAAAGTTAGTCAAGTTGACGTACCAGCTTGTTCCTATTGTTGGAGGTCAAAACCAATCACAAAGATGTCTGATGATCTAACGACTCGAGAAAATTACCATGAAAGATATACCGTGTAACATCGACGACAGTTTAGTGTTAAACGATCCATTACGTGGTGCTACACTTTACTTTCATTGATGTACTGAAGTATATTATTTGTTGGACGGAGTCGTTTTACAATATTTGGTGAACTCGAAGTCGACTTCTTTTCAAGATGGCGGGCATGATGTAGGACATGTTCTTGATACTTTGTTAATTCGAGATGAATTCTTTTCAAGATGGCGGTCTGATGTAGGACACCCGTTAGATTTAGGTTTAATATTTTTATTATTATTGCAAGAGCTTAATTAATTTAGAGTAGTATTTCTTATTTTTAGAATTAATTATTTATAGTAATTATTTAATTCTAGAACGTTATTTATTTTAGGGATTTCTTATTTTTCAAGTTTGAGTCTTAGAGTTATTTAAATAGGAGAAAAGTCATATGTAATACACATTATTATCAATCACTTTAGATTTGATTGTGTCAGATGTTTGGGGACCTGCTCCTATTTTATCCAACGAAGGTTATCGGTATTATATTTTATTTGTTGATGCTTTTAGTCGATACACATGGATATTCCCTATGCATGCTAAATCTGATGCATTGCAAATTTTTATTACCTTCTCTAAACATGTTGAAAATATCTTTAACACTAAAATTAAGGTGTTTCAGTCCGATAATGGTGGTGAATATCGAAAGTTCACTAAAGTTCTACAGTCTAATGAAACTCTTCATCGTTTTTCTTGCCCCCATACTTCCGCACAAAATGGTTTAGTAGAACATAGACATCGCCATGTTGTCGAAAGTGGTCTTACTTTAATGTCTTTAACATCTATTCCCTTGTCTTTTTGGTATGATGCTTTCTTTACCGCCACATTTCTTATGAACAGATTGGCTTCCGCTCCAACTGGTTCTAAATCCCCATATGAATTGTTGTTTAATCGTGTACCTGATTATTTGTCATTACTCACATTTGGTTGTCTTTGTTTTCCTCATCTTCGACCCTATGGTCGCACAAAATTGGATTCGCGTTCATCTCCTTGTGTTTTTCTTGGCTATAGTGATGACCGCAAAGGATACAAATTCCTTCACTTACCCAGTGGTCAAATTTATTGGTCTCGTGATGTTGTATTTGTCGAAGAAAAATTCCCGTTTGCAGCTACTGTCCCTACTGCGCCACCTCCTTCTCCGTCACCCTTACAGGTATTTTCGTCACCTTCTTCTTCCAACATTTTTCCTACTGTGTTGTCTCATTTGGACTCTACAGTCTCTATAGGTTCAGATCTAACGAATTTGTTTGGATTAAGAACTCCACCTGCACTACAAAACTCTGTCCAGGGAGACCCCGTCGGTACTGTCAATGTACCAGGTGAACTAAATGCATCGGCTCCACTTCATCCACCTACTTCTGCACTGTTACACCAACTCTTCGATGCCGATGATAGCCCACATCGTCCCACTATGCAACCTGCTAGACAAAATACTATAGAAGATGAACGGTCGCTACACAGATGATTATTGTTGACCGTGCGGGATAAAGCGATCAAGAACTTCACGACACCGATGCATACTACGGGACCTACTCAGAGAAACCGAAACACGACAGTCGGCTTCCGATTTCGACACGCATGTTTCTATCACCACACGATCTACAACATCATGTGCAATGCTGATGACTCTGAAGCTCATGCCTTCCCAACCGCATTACAAGATCACGACATCCACTGTTTCTTTCTCCGTCATCACTGCTGCAAAGAATTATTTCTAATGAACACCGGTTCATACCGGTTCATGATCATCGGTTCATAATGACCATCCCATGATCACTCGGGAAAGGATGGCATCTTCAAAAAGAAGGTTCTTCTGGCTTCTAAACATGCTAAGATTACTGATGATTTATGTGAACCTTCGTGTTATTCTCAGGATAAGAAAGATCCCAAATGGCGTCCTCCTATGGATTTGGAAATTGATGCGCTTTTGAAAAATGGGACTTGGTCCAAAGTTCCACCTCCTCCAAAAAAAAATAGTATTGGTTGTAAATGGGTTTATCGTGTTAAGAGACGAGCTGATGGTATCGTTGAGCGTCGCAAATCCCGTCTAGTTACCAAGGGATTCAATCAACAAGAAGGTATTGATTATGGTGAGACTTTTAGTCCGGTTATTAAACCATGCACTATTCGTATTATATTGACGCTAGCCTTGTCTTATCACTGGCCTATTCGTCAACTTGATATTCAAAATGCTTTCCTTAATGGCATTCTCACCGAGGAAGTATACATGAAGCAACCCCTGGTTATGTAGATCCTCGTTTTCGACTATGTTTGTAATTTATGGGCTTAAACATGCTCCTCGTGCTTGGTATACTCGTCTTAGTTCCTTTCTTCAGAAACTTGGCTTTGTTATCTCTGTTTCTGATACTTCTTTGTTAATTCGACGATCAGCTGAGGATATTACATTTCTTTTGGTTTATGTGGACGACATAATTTTAACGGGATCTTCTATGGCATGTACCCAATCACTTATGAGTACTCTTCACAGTGAGTTTGCTCTTAAGGATCTTGGCTCTCTTTCATATTTTCTTGGCATAGAGGTCACGCAAGCTTCTGGTGGGTTGTTTCTCTCACAACGTCGTTATGTTGAAGATCTTCTTGTTCGTGCTAACATGCAAGGAGCAAAACCAGTTACCACTCCTTTTATTACCTCCACTGACATCCACCCAGTTGACAGCCCTTTACTGCCAGATGTCACCTTGTATAGGAGTTTAGTTGGTGGGCTTCAGTATCTCTCTATGACAAGACCGGACATTTCCTTTGATGTTAATAAGGTATGTCAATTTATGCGTAAACCTACAGAAGCTCATTTGGCTCTTGTGAAGCGTATACTTCGATATTTGCACCATACTTCTACCTTTGGTATTTTTCTTCGTTCGGAACACAATTTGCAGCTTAGTTTTTCGGCTTACACTGATGTTGATTGGGCGGGTTACCATCTTGATCGTCGTTCTACGAGTGGATATTGTGTTTATCTTGGTTCCAATCTTATTTCTTGGAGTTCTCGTAAGCAACGTACAGTCTCTAGGTCCAGTACAAAATCTGAGTATCGTGGTTTGGCTATTGCGACTGCTGAATTAATGTGGATTGAATCTCTTCTTCGGGAACTAAAGGCTTCTTTTCAATTTCCTCCCACTCTTTGGTGTGATAACTTGGGAGCTACCTATCTCACCATGAATCCAATATTTCATGGTCGCACAAAACACATAGAAATTGATTATCATTTTGTTCGAGAGAGAGTTCAAAATGGTCAACTTGTTGTTCGTTTTGTTTCGTCTAAGGATCAAGTTGCAAATATCTTTACGAAGTCTACTCCAAAGGATCACTTTTGTCGACTACGCTCTAAGCTCAATGTGATCGACAACCCGCTTAGATCGAGGCGGAGTATTAGACATATAACATACGTGACTAATTAAGTCACGCATACGGTTTCATATTAAATTATATCTTGTATTTATAGGAAATCTCTTGTAATCAAATAGTATATATTTTGTATATTTTATATATTATGTATCTTTTATATATTCCTTGTATTAAGAAGGAATATCTTTTGTAATCTTTGATATATAAATATACATGTATCTTTTGTGTTTCTCATTCATTGAGAACACCGTAAATCTCTGTTCCAACTCTTCTAACCCTTTCAGTGTCTTCACGTGCTTGACTAAAACAAAGGAAAAATTACTCATTTTCTGAAATATGTTGTGACCTTGAGTGGGCTTTGGTGTTGCGAGCAACACAAGTAAATTACAAGGACGGACACTACTATTTCAGCCTTGTCTCTTTAGTGTTGTGCGTTGCAAATGCTAATTCCGCTTCTCTTTAATCATTTATCTTTTCGGTGATTGGATTTCCTTATAATTCCGACAAATGACTTAAAACAATGTTATTAGCGAAATATCGAGACCTAGCTAGTATAAATGCGGGTATAAAAGTGTCGCACTTTCGTGCTTATCAAATTCCTCCACACTTACATTTTGCTAGTCCCGAGCAAAACAAAACAAAATCCGCTCTACAACTGGATAAAATAGGGAATAGGAGTATCCGCTCTACAGCCGGATAAAATAGGAGATATGGTATCCGCTCTACAGCTGGATATAATAGGGGATAGGGGTATCCGCTCTACAGCCGGATAAAATAGGGGATAAGGGTATCCGCTCAACAGCAGGATAAAATAGGAGATGGGGGTATCCACTCAACAGCTGGATAAGTTTTCTATTATTTTATTTTATTTTATTTTTTTAAGAAACACTAATGAAGGTATAAATAAAAAACCTAAAGTGTGTACCACTACCCCACACTTAAACATTACATTGTCCTCAATGTAATTGAGTCATCCAATGTAAAGTTAAGATGGGAAAAATCTGAAGCAAACAAATAAAAACAAGAGATAAAGGAAATGAGAACAAATCTGGTGGGTTGACTCCCACGAAGAAATTTATATTTGTTCCCTGCTTACGCGCAGCAACTAATCTCAAACAAAGTGAAGAATGATGCATAACAGCAGCCTGCCAGCATATATGTAAAGCCCGAAAATCTGGGGATCAACCCAACGTACAAGTTTAGCTGCAAATAAGAGCCTGCGAAAACTACAATCAGCCAAACATATGTGAAAATCCACTCCCTGTGCAAAACAGTCCATACTAATCAAGTCATACATTATCGGGATAAGTAAATTATTCACACAAAAAGGTACAGATTGTTCCGTAGTGTTCATTCGGAGCGCAGACACTAAATCTGGTTCAAGATCAACTGGAATATTATCAGTAGACAAACTACCTTCACTAGATATCGGAGGAAGCAATGCACTAACACTAACAATAGGCATCGGAGCATCACACTCAACAAAATTATCTAATCATAGATCTAGTGTCTTAAGTTCATCAAAAGCAACAACTCCTAAATCTGGGTCTAGGTCCGCGGAGATAACTTCCGTTGTTAAGTTACCTATATTACCCATTAGAGGATCAAATGCATTGACAATGTCAATTAGCATAGGGTCATCGGAGTCTACAAAATGGTCTAAACAAGTGGATATTGGTTCAAAATCAGCAGTCCAATTCAATTGACATGTATCAATTGGTTCCATATTCATATATGCATCTAGAGAACTATTAGACACATCAATGGAATAGGGACTTAATGCATCAACAATATCATGCATAACCAGATCATTAGAACCAGCAAAATGCAATACCTGACTAGCATCAATCTGTCCAACATTCACCAACACATTCGTAGAATCACAAGATGAATCAGCAAAAGTTGCGCAAAGTGCAGCAATAGTATCATGAGTAGAAGGTTTCTCATTATGAACATCTATCGCCTTTGAGTCATTACACTCAACAGTAACATCCTCTAAATATGAAGGTTCTTCTACATTATAATTATCTGACTTTTGAGAATCTTGGGTATTCTCACTTCCATTCAAAACTTCTACAAGTAGATCATCGTCAGTTTCTTCCTCGGAAGAATAATCAATATACTCTGAGGTCCAATTAGATTGAGATTAAGACTGGTTTTGGAACCAACTTTGTTCCTCCTCCAATTGTCTAGTCATTTGACCTACTTGATATTCAATGTTTTCTAAGGCATTTTGAGTGGTCTGTTGAAGTTGAGAAGTTGTCTGACTAATTTTCAATGTATACAACCTTAAGCTATCTTCAATATTTCCAGGTGACATCTTATCCAAACAAAAATTTTAGGCTCCTAGTTATTGCTGGGTGGCTACATGTGCAAAAGAGAAAAGAACACCTACCTTGGGTTTTCCTTGCTCGCCTTACTGCTGATCATAACTATTGAAGATTGCGTTGTTCCCGTTGATGCTCGCTCTACCACACCGCTAAGAAAGAAAGTCATTCACACTGAGTTAAGTGTTCAAGTTTGATCAACTACTCGTGGATATTACACTCACAACCAAAATACAAAGACGAGATAAACTTACCTTGTTGCTGGTTGGCGTGCACAAAAATGGGGAGAACCTGGTTGTGCTCATAGGCCTTGACCGTGTGATCGTCTGAAGTGTGTTAATCATGTTCAATTTAGACTTCTCAATTTAGCTTTATCATAAAATTTACCTTCTTGAATCAAACATATTGGTTGTACATAAGATATGCAAGGTCCACAAACAAGTTTATGAACTTACTTCCTTATAACACATGTAAAATATTGTTCCCTAGGATGAAATCCTCACCTCATACCCATACATAATCACAATAGCATTCAAATGATTATGGCGATGTGTTATCTACAAAGTTTAATGGTTAAGTAATAAACCTCATATTGTATTCCTTAATACTATGTTTATCTAGAGTTCATATATGCTTCGCAGTTATGTTTTCAATATGCATGACATGAAATATACGTTAGGGAATGAAACAGTTCAAGTCAAATATCACTAACCTCGAGTGGAAGGATGATTGTTGTTGTTGTAGCTCCTTGCTTATTCACATATTCAAGTCTTCGCAATACTTGTAATGTCTCATATCCTAATACTTTTAAGCTAACCTATACGAAGTTGACTCTAGTACATAATCAAGCGACTCTTAACATGAGTTTTGATTCACTAAAATATGACAACCAAACTTGACATACCAACGCGTGGTGGGTTCAACCGAGCAATGCTCTAGCAGGATGGAATGCTTGTGATCCCATATACCAAAAAAACAAAATGAAAAGAAACACAAACACTTTACGTAAATTTAAGATAGATACACACTTGAATAAAAAACAAATACGAGTTGAGATTACTTACGATAGTATTATGGATTTGACATTCCCATGAGTCATTTTATCCAAAAAGAACATTTCCACCATCTCTTGGGGTCCCCTTGGAGGCTCACCTTTTTTCAGTGTAACCATCAAGTGAGGGGGAGGCATGTGAGAATTAGCTGGTTTAGTGATCACCCTCTTCTTCTTTCCGGTTTCAGTTGAAGTTGAAGCTTCGGTTTGTTGAACATTAGATTGACTTTGTTCTCCATCGCCTTCATTTTTTATTTCTTCTTCTTCTTCTTCTTATTCTTCTTCCACCGCCTCTTCAATAATTTCTTCTTCGATTTCCTTATCTTTATCTCCATTGCCATCATCATCATCATCATCATTACCTCCTCCAACATTAGGCATGTCCTGATCACCATCATCATCATCATTGTTACCTCCTCCAGCATCCGGAGTTCTTTCATCAACATCATCATCATCACCTCTTCTACCAGATGGAATTGATTGGTGTTCATCTGAAGTCTCGCCTGAATCACTGGGCTCCGGTGGTGGTTCATAATCATTCGGTACACGGATCAAAAGCGTTCCCCGCACAATGTATGCCCCTCAATTGATGAAGTCAAGAGTTTCTCACCAAAACGAGGAGGTCTTGAAGGAGGACTAAGAGCTTTCAGAGCTTTCCTCTTTGCCTTTTGCAACCTGAACAAGAATGATTAACCAAAAAAAATTATAGGTCGGCAGGGGCGACAAATACAACCATGCTGGCTACACAACAGTCGGAAGGGTCGACTAAAAAATACTTGTCGTCTAAACTTTAACCGGAAGGGTATTATTCAAATAACCTGCCGGCTTATAACAAATATGAACACATTAGATACAAGGATTTTTCACCAAACCAGTCGGCAAGGTCCATTACCCATATATTGCCGGCTAACAAACAGTGGGCATGGTTTTATCCAAATACCATTCCGGTTTTAGAATTCAAGGCATCGGGAACCAATGTGTTCAAAACAAGTTATAACATGTCAGCAGCGTAAAAAATAATAACATGTCGGCTTCATTAAACAAAAACTTCCTCCGGCAAGGTTGTAGGTTGAATAATTTTCCGACCCTGTTGAAGCAGCTACAGATATTGAACAACCAGCAAGATATTCAACCTAAGAGCTTGCCGGCCAAACCCTAACTATGAAAAGCCGGCAAGGTCGTGGAACAAACACCTTGCCGGCCAAATAACTGCAAATTCAAGCATTCGATTTTTCTGACCTAATTTGACATGCAAACATTAAATTGAAGTACTGGAGTGAGTTTAAGTAGGCCCTTACTTTCTTAATCGCAGCATTTCTTCGTTTTGAGCGGGTTCAATTTCTTCTTCCGCAACTGTTTTTTCTTCACTTTTTGTTGAACGAGTTTTGCAATTCCGGAGTTGTATTGATTGTGTTTTCTACTAGCGTCTTTCATACGACTTGCCCTAGGTCTTGGCGGATCCATTGATGAAGATTAATCGGAGTTTTCGAATCGACGAGTTTGGATGGAGCCAATATAGTTGTGGAGGAGGAGAAGAAGAAGAGAAGAAGGTGAAAGGAAAATAATAACCTGATTTAGGGTATTAGGATTATGAAGGGTAAGGGTAGTTTTGTAACTTACCCATTAGGACTGAGTTCCCTAAAAATCCTTAAAAAGAGTCCCTTTAAAATTAGGTATACCCCAAACTTGCCAATTAAAAAAAGTACACGAAAATCAAAATCCTTTTCTGTGATAGAGTACAAGCGACATAGACTTTGCGTTTGTTTTGTCTCTCAATCCATCTTTGATTTGACGACCATGAAACCAAACAAAACAGCATATAAAATAAAATCCTCCATTAATACACAGTCCTCCACCACTCAATCATCATAACTCTCTCTGTACCTATTCCCAGAAAACCTATCCATCCACCTCGATCCACACAAATAAAAAGAAACCCAGGATTTTATTCTTTCATATCACAATTCATAGTATTATAATTTTTCCGCAGTTGAAGTGTTTGTTTAATTGACTCACTGAATATAAACACAAGATTTTCTCAAATTTTTTAACAAGTTGTTTTAAAGATGATGAATGAAGCACAAGATCAACAACAATCAAGGGTTTTTTCTGAACTATCATCTCTTATTCATGGTATTCTTAAATACCCCTCTTCTTGTAATTCTTCTTCTTCCTCAGGTTCTATGGTTGTTGAACCAATTCAATCTAATAGACAAGTATCAGCAGCTGGATTTGCTTCATTGTTATTAGGGGTATCATTAGCTTTGATGTTATGTGGATCTGTTACTTTTGTGATCGGATTCATATTGATGCCATGGGTTCTTGGAATTGTCTTGGTATTTTACCTGGTTGGTGTTGTTTCTGCTCTATCAAGTTTCGGTCGGGCTTTTCTTTACCCTCCTCCACCACCCAAACAGATTCCTGGTATTACATCTCTCTCAACTTTTGATCTTTCTGGGTTTGTTTCTTTTTTGAAGTTTCAATATTTTATCTTGTTGGTGTTGTTGAGTGATTTGGGGAAATTGTGAATCAATTTCTGGTTTTGGATTGGGATTCATGGATATATTCCATGGAATTGGGTTAGATTTGATTACTTCTATTGGTTTTGCTATTGGTCGCTGATTAACCGAAACCGTTACTATGCCGGTATACCCTGTATCAATTTTGAGAGACACAATGATTAGTACCAGGGAAACCAAATTTGATATGATGGAAGTTGTTTCTTATTGTGTTTATATGGCGGGACATATTACAGAGAAATGGATGCAGTTGCTATACTCAGTTGTTTCATTATGTCGCTTTTGTAAACGTGTTGGATTCACTTAGGAATTTCAATAGATTATGCATCTGTAAATTCTGTAAATCTGATATATCCGGCCACCGTAGCTTTAGGTATCAGCTGATATATGTAAACATGTGCCTGTAGTTAGTGTTGATTTTATGTGTGTATATTGGTGAATATTTTAGTTGCGTTGGAGGAGATAAGACCATTGGCTTGGGAAATCTGTTTTACTCATGTTTATAGCGTGGTTGATAAACAGAATTGCTAACTGAATGTTGATTCCAATTGATGCAGAATGGAATATATGGTAAAGCCGAATTACACATTTGTCTGAGAACTCATGAAATGAAGGCTGGTATACTCTCACTAAGGGCCATCTATGTAAAGGGACAAAATTGCAGGGCTTTATTATTCTTAGGCAAGTCAAAGAGGTTCATTCGATTATATCTGCAAGAAAAGGTCGGTTTACACTTTTTACCACGGTTCATGAGCATCAGAATTACTCCATACTTTTCCACTATTAAAGCATGAAATGAGCTTTATGCTGGTTAATATTCACACTCTTGTAGATATATGATTGTTGTTGTTGTCGTGATAATGAAAAGTGAAATTCTTACTGATAAAAAGAGAGAAACACAGATTCCGCGTTGGGAACTAATGTTGTTAAATTATATCTGCACAAAGGCGATTGTACTTCAGTTTCATGCTTTACTGCAAAGAAATAAAAGTGTTATTTTTTTCTTCAGTTTTCGGTTCTCTTGTTTCCTTTGTGTGTTCAGTTTCAAGTCTTATGCTGCAAATATGTTGCTAAACTGCAAATATTGTATTCATACGATCAAACTTTTCTGAACTCTAGACATGATCATCATAAATGTAACAAAAAGCCTATGAATCTATGATGTAGTACAGGAAGAAAATGAAAAAGATTCGATTGAAAGATTAACAGAAGTACACAGTAAACACTGACACATAGCTAATAACTGCAAACACTTGACATAATTAGAATTACGGAGGTTTATTTATTATCCCAACCATTATCACCATCATCCCCTTGTTGCTGGTCTCTGCTTGTGATTAATTTTTTCCCTTTTCTGCTTAACTGTCATACTTTGATTTGAACACCGATGATAACGCTGAAGAGAACCATTAAGCCAAAGAAGATGAAAGTGTGTATGAAAATGGATATACCACTAGTCTTCATAGTTGCAAAACCAACAAGGTTCTCTTTAGAAGGTATCTGAAAAAGTAACCCTGGTGACAACAAGACGAACAGCAGCACCGCTATCACCACAGGTCCCCAATCCGCCATACTCTGCAGTAACACTTGCAGCTCTCCGAATATCTAGCTGTTTATTTCTGTAGCAAGTAAAGTAGAGATGGTTAATGAAGAGATTGAAAATGTAGAAGATGAAGTAGAAGAAGGGGAACCATAATAATGGAGAGATGGTGATTGTAGTAGGAAATTTCTTGCTTAAATTAAGGAGAAGAGATTACAAGTGGATTAAGTTTACAAGCAACTAAAGAATGACGTCTCTACCAAAACCGACAGTTACTTGCCCAAACAATGGTTTTTGTATTACCTATAGCCAATAAGGTCGACCTTTAGCATAGCTTATTAGCTGCATATGATTTACGACTGAACCCTCGTCGAAGCTTAATTCTGTGTTTAATAACATATTTATTTTTAACTTATTAAATGACCTATAATTATAAAAGAAAAAATTGACCATTTCTCACCTTTTCATTTCCCACCTTCCTCAGTTATGAATTAATGAATACAATGTGTTGTTTTCATGTATCATAAACTGTTAACCTCAAAATAGCAGTATAGCACCGTTGATTAGCAGACATAACACGCATACTAACAAGATCACAAGTTCTTGATGTTTTCACGGATGGAAATCTCTTACCAAAACCTGAAAACCAAATTTGGATTGACACTCCACCCATCATAACATTACCATGCCCATTAGCGAAAATTAGGAAGATGCAGCTACATCCTTGTCCAGTTTTCACGGCATCAATTCAGTTTTCTTCTCGCCTTCTCGGCAAGGAAAACTCAGTCCAAGTCTTTCAATTTGATTGAACACACTTGTTCTTCTTGGTAAAATCCTTTAATCTTAATTACCAAAACACCATTGATTTTCAGCCAAAAATACTCACAAAAACTCATCTATCGCACTATCCCATCATCTCCAATCAATCCACAGTATACCCCTTTTGTTGGTTTGTTTGTTGGTTTGAAGAAATTAAATTGTTTAAATGAGTTCTGCAAAAAAAAAAAATTAAAAAAAAAAAAATCAATCATTAGAGGCTCTAATTAGTTCCTGATTCATAATAGCATATGTTTGATCCATGGTTTAAAACTCATACCGTAATTTTATTATAGCAAACGAATATAGAATAGAGGAAGAAGGAAAGATGCAGATAATACATACTGCAATGATTTAATTAGTTAACCGTGTGAGATCTTTCTTATCTTCATCGTTCTGATGGTTTGTTTCTTTCCTTGAAAAGTTTTCATGGTCGAGGATTTTAGAATGGTGAACTGTGAAAGCAGAATCACGATAGATAAAGAATAAAAGAAAAATAATAGTGATTTACTTTAAATTTATAAAATCGAGGACAAAAGTTACTTTTTTCAGAAGCAAGAAGCAAACTTTTTTTGCTTCTCCCAGAAGTACCTTTTCTACTTATAAGTTACTTCTAGAAGTAGTTTTTTTTTGCACTTCCATTCATACTTCTAGCTTTTCAACTTAATTAAGTTGAAAAGCAACTTCTCCATGAGTTGCCAAACAGGCTATAAGTGAAAGGGAAAGCGGAAACCACACGTCTACCGACTCCTGAGCACCCATGGATTGATGAACAGGAAGTACCCATAAAATTTGACCTCAACTATGCTTGTATCCCATTTTTAATCAATTGTGATGCAAATGAAATTTGAATGTTTATTTTTGTTTGTGTTGCATAATCATTCTTTGCAGGAACTTTTTCTCGGTGTGGAAAGGATCTTTTTCTTTCTCCTGTTCACACGCACACAGGAAAAATAAGTAGTAGCAAACCCATAGCGCCTCCTTTCCTATGTATCTTCAACCCCAATTATTCTTTCAAGTGAGTTCTTGAGCAAAGTTTGCATCCTTGCCTAGCCTTCTCCATGAAGGAACAATATTCCTTCCCACCATTGTCGTATAACTATGCCTCTCATAGTGTTCTATATGTACACCATTTGAAGATACAGAGAAAATAAAATAAAATAGATCAGAGATATGGCTCTTGACTGGGGACCTGTTGTTGTATCACTAGTGTTATTCATCCTTCTGTCTCCAGGGCTTCTGTTCCAGTTACCTGCAAGAACAAGGATAGTAGAATTCGGTAACATGTCAACCAGCGGTGTCTCCATCTTGGCGCATTCTATCATTTATCTTTGTAGCGTCATCATCCTGCTCATTGCTGTTGGTATTCATATACATGCCAATTGATCCCACAGCATAAAACATTCTTATTTGGAGTTTCCTACCTGCCGGCGTTCCCTTCAGCAGACAGAGATGGATTAACTTCTTATTTCTTTCCTTAAATCCCTACTTGTATACTTGCCATTTCATTTTCTATTTTCCTGGCATATTGTTTTGTAGTTGGTTTGGGTCTAAATACTGCTTCATTTGGCAGGTATTACTAGCCTGACCATTCCAAGGATTTTCATCTTTCTTGTGTGTGTTTTGACTGACTTGCTTATTATCTACGTTTTGTTGGTAATTAACATTGAAAACAGTTGAATCGTATAACAAACTCCAGTTAAGGGCATGCTGATGAGACTGCTAATATGATAATATCTCTTACAAATAGACAACCCCAACTGGAGCCCTGAATTAAACATAACCGAATTCCAATCCCCAATCTCAGGGTTTTGATAGGGATTTATAAATCAAGGGAATGTTGTGGTACCTTCAAAAAAAAAAGGGAATGTTGTGGTCACAGACTCACAGGGATTGTCAGCAAGAAACCATAAGAGCATAGGCTGTAGATGGATGAACATGGATATTTATTTATTAATAGTGAAACACAAAAATCTAAGTAGCTAACATTTGATATCATTTGGTACATCTATCAGATTTATCTACATATAGTTACAAAAAATGTACCAACTGATAGAACATGCAAATTACTACCTCCGTTTTAGGAAAAGTGATACTTTCACTTTTTCAATTTGGCCAAATTGAAAAAGTGAAAGTATCACTTTTCCTAAAACGGAGGGAGTATTTTGTAGCAGACTTTTATGAATTATGAGAAACCACAACCCATTTCAGGACTATGTAACAACTTATTCTATTTGCGTGGGATACAAACAAGATCGATGTCTAAAATAAGTAACAGAAAATGCAGTTGTTGGTTTTAACGTCTACCTCAAACGTCTCTTGAACCTAGACATAACACATGTAACTTCCACGAGCTGCTAAAAAAGCACTGGAGCTTGAGGCTAACTATACCAAAGTATCATGGTTAACTTTGGCTAACCTGACTAAGAACACCCGAGTTGGAAGCAGACGACGAATGTTATCGCAAGCCCTTTCATACCAAATCAACCTGCTCTGCCAACCTGCGAAAAAACGATACTATGTTTAACTGAACTCATGCAGTATTGTGGTGTCATTGAAACAAATAACCCATGCTAAGCACAAAGGCATGAAGAAGAAACAAGAGCTCAGAAACAAACCCGGTGCAAGAAAGTAACAGCGTAATCTGGCGTATCATAACTCATCACAATGTTGATGCGATCGACGTCTATTCCTCTACCAACCTAATCTGTTGCGACAAGAATCCTTTTATGCCCTCCTTGAAACCTTTGTAGCCAGTCAACCTGTAACATATCAAAACCTCCATTTCAGGTAGCGAAATAGATGACTTCGCTTATCTTGGTGATTTAATCATTCAATTTATCATTATATATTATTAATTATTTGAACAGGACAGGCAGATCAGACTCTATCATTAAAACTCAAGCACAAAATTAGGATCATTTAAATTGTATACTAATAGTAGTATACTTGTATGTTAACCAAATTACGACCAGAATCACTAGGGTATTTAAACCTTCATGCGCACACATCAAAATACTGTAACAGGTCCGAAAGTAAATTAAATGAAATCCAAGAAAGAAGAGAATATATACCTTTGATCCTGTGACATTCCAGAATGGATGCAAACTGATTGGAAGTCGCACTCCACTGGTAAGTTGTTAAGTGCAGCTGCTCTGCTCACACTTTTGACACAAATAACACCTTGCTTGAAGTCCAATGCATCCAGTAGATCATTCAACATGCAATTTTTCTCCAGCTCGGTCACCAAACAGAAACGTAATCGAAGGAAAAGGTTGGTAGGCGAACAAAATACTCAAGAAACAAACGTTGGATAACTGATACCTGCACAAGACCATGTAGGGTCAACTTCGCCTCATCGCCAACACTGATTTCCGTTGGCAGTAAGTAAAATGTCAGATCAAAGCAGATTAGGTCTGTCCTTCATGATAACTGCAGCAAGATACATGCGAACTACATTGAACTGTTTGCTAATGAACGATGAAGCTACATTACAATGAACTCTGTCACGCACCACTCCAAGCTGAACTCAACTATAACAATGGATGACACGGTAAACAACAGCAACAAATGACCAAGACAGAAGTTCTAAAGAACAAAATCATCATGACCCAATGGGAGTTATATCCTAAAAGCTGCTACATTACAGGGTACAAGGAAAAGGTTTACAGATTCTCTGACACCAATATTTCAAAAGCTTCCTGAAGCTAGCCAGAACACAATGCATGAAGTAGAGAGTGCACTGGAGACGACTTTTAAGATAATTCCTGTCTAAAATAATCTAATAAAAAGAACTGGTCTCCAAAAACAGCTTCAGAAAAGGTTTATTATTTTCATTCTTTGTTCTTTTGATTACAGTAACTCTTGCCACCAGAAGCACTTGAGTATAAAACAAAAGTCCCGTACCACAAAAGATTTTTTTTATATTCAAGTGCTTCAGGCTGCATGAGTTTCACAATCTTTTCCATAAAATCCTCCCTGAATTGCGTGTTTGCTAGCAAAATCATATGTAAGACCCACTGTAATTGTTTTAGGATCCTTCTTGAGAAATTTGTGAGCCATTTCTCATAGACCTTCATGTATGCATTCTGCATCCACTGGTGGACCATTTACTTCCGAGATAAATTCCTCACCTATAACCTCCAGTATACACAATCGACAGAGAAGAAGGAAAATAAAATCTACCAAAATGTATTGGATTGGTTGGTTACAATTTGTAAGTGATATGTGTATAGTTTACCAACTTCAGATGATTGTCCGTCAGCAATACCACTTACAGTATCTTCTTCTAATGCAAATAATGTTAACGATGATGATATGGCATATACCAATTTTAAACCAAATTGAACTTTACAAAAATAATCATAACACAGCCAAATTAAACAGTTTGGTATATACTATAGTTGGTTGTATTTAACAATAATGTTACTATTTAAGATAACACTAACTTAGAATAAAGATTGGTATGTACTACTCCAAGCAAAGAGTAAAAATTGCTCATACAGTACATGCACATACCCTCTTTGACACCACAATAAAATTCACTGGACAATGGATCATTAATTTTTTATGCGGGTTGACTCTCGATGAGATATACCTATTTGTACTATCAGTTCTCTAAACTGATAATAACAATCCGATTAAACTCATCGAATCTCAAGCAAATATTCAACATCCTTGCCAATATATGGTTCCATAACGAATAGCTGTCTACGATAAACTGATGATGGGTTTTCGACACCTTTAACTTCTTCATTGTCACTTTTACAATTTATTATCATCCTTGCCAATGCTTCTTAAAAAGTCTAGAATCTGTTTATCTGCATTCGCCTGTTGAGACTCTTCTAGTTTAAGTTTAGCTCGAATTTTTGCTTGAAATTCAACCAGTTTAGCCTGCGATTCTACCAGTTGAGCTAATTAAGATTCTACTAGTTTAGCATGTAATTCGGCGAGTAATATGTAAAAATGCTTCAAGCCTACCATCCATCACTTGTTGAGATTCAACCAGAGGCCAATGAAACATCATTTCTTTATCAGCGAGTAATAGTCATTCTCTCCCAAGCACTAAGTAGCTAACATTTGATGTCATTTGGTACATCTACATATAGTAATAACAGACTGAATGAATTTTGAGAATCAATTTGGATGACAACAAACCAAAAGGATAAAATCCATACATCACTAATTTGTATACAGAAATGGTATCATGAACTGTGTAAATGTAATACTGAGATCTAAACTTAAGCAAGATAATTTCTATGAATGATTAAGAAGAAAAAGAATCTCAAAATACAATAAGCAATAACAAAATCAGCAAGCAAGAAGTAGAAATCTGAAACATCACCTTCAGCAGCTGTTAAAGTCAACTCGTTATTACCAAAGGGATCTGATGAAGAATTGAAGTTCAATGAGTTTGAGCTGCATTGTTGTTGAGGTGAGAGAAAGGAAAGGATTTAGAGGGATCAGATTCAGATTTGTTTTTGTTTTAAGGGTTTTTCTTCCTTATTTGTTTTTGTAGAAATTAACATTTAATCCCATTATTTGTGGGCTTTGGACACTCTAGTCCCTCTTTCTAAGCCCGGTAGTCCAAAATTCCCCCGCATTAACAGTTTAGTCCAAAATTTGGACGAATTAGTCCAAATTTCAGTCGATCCAAAAAATACCACCATTTTACCTTACCTTAATTACCCTTCTCGTCTTTACGATGTTTATTTTTTCATAATAAGCTCTAAAAAACCAGGGTGATACTATTTGAGTTACTACCATAACAACTATATCGATAAAATGGAACAAAAAACCCATTTCCATTTAAAATCGTTAAATTTAGTTTTTATTAGATTTCATAATTCTAATCTTGCCCTTCCATGTGTATACCAGATCCTTTGGAGGAAACAGATTCAGAGATTATGAAGATCATATTTTCCGAGAGAATCCGAGATCTTTTCTACTGAAATATTCATGTATTTAGATTTTAGGGTTCATATAAATATGATTCTTCCTAATTCATCAATCTTTTCAATTCATAAACTATTTTTTAGGTTCAATTTTATACCTAATCATCTCCAAAATTGATTTTGAGATCTCGTTTTCGTTTCAGTATAGTTGAAGTAGTGAAGAGATTGTAGATCAAAATCATTCGAATTGTATCTGAAAATTAAATTTTTAGTGTTGAAGAAATTGAAGGACTTTCGTTTTCAGATCTTGTTTTCTTTTCAGCCTACGAAGAAAAGAAGAGATGTTACAGTTTAAGCCTTCAGATTATCATCTTAAGTCCATCATCTTCAAATTGATCTAACCGTAGCAGTAGTCTAATCTCCATCAAACAAGATTCCATCTTATGAAAACGATACGTGGTCGTCATGAAGATTCTCCGACATTGTTCAATTGATGTTTTAAACCTTAATATGTTTTTAGAATTCATTTTCTTTGACTGTTGTTGTTCATTTGTTTTCTTGTCTATATCTTTTACAGTTAAACATGTCAATTTTTCACTGATGTTTCATTATTTTTTCATTTAGATTAAGTTTTTCCTTTTGGTTTCACCTGCAACATTGTTGGAACCCTTTTTGGTTTCATCATTTTTACTACTATGAAAAAATAAAAAATCACTTAAGCATATTGCATGTTATCACCTAAACATATGTAGGTAGGATTTCGGATTGTACCTATATGAACAATGGATGGAAAAAAAAATCACATTACTACCCAAGTAATTAAAGTGACTAGTGATTTATTTGAGATTTTTGTTAGTCCATATTGCAGTAGTTTAGTACAACATATCAAACTATGTTTGGTGTGTTTCTGTTGTAGTTTAATACTTGGGTGTAACATGAAAACATTTCGTTCCTAGAAATATACCATAATTTTTCATTTAAATCTTAAAATCCTCGGTTATGATGTATGTGTGTCTTAAGGCTAGGAATGAACCCTGTATAACGAGTCATAATATTGTTATATGGAGTTGGGTCTAAGTTAAGAATACATGCTATGATTAAGACTTTAAATAAGGATCAGGACCACTTCCTGGTCCAAAACTCTAGGAACGGAGAAGATTCATTTTTTTACATGTTACAAGATTAAGCCGTGATACTACCCTTTTCCTTTTTGGTTTCACCTGCAATATGTTGGAAACCTTTTTGGTTTCATCATATTTACTGTTATATTGGAACAAAAATACGTTGGAACCCTTTTTGGTTGCATCATAAAGCAGTTAAACATATAACATTTCATTACACATTCAATACATTAACATAGTTTGGTTTAAGTTGGAGGGCACCAATAAACATAAATGTGATAATCAAAATTGAAACCATTCATAAAACATTTAAATCTCTTACTATTAAAAGCATTTTTAAAGAAAACATATACAATTGCAAAAGGCTATTACAAGTATTATAACTAGCTAATGTTACACTAATTTTTAGTGTCTTCTTTTCTAATTCTTTGATGGTTTTTCCACCGAGTATCTTGTAGGAAAGCCTTGCTCTCATGTTTTCCACCTTTTATGATGTATTCTCCTCATGAGACTTCATGATTTCTCTTCAAGAGGCTCTTCATGCAAAAGCAAACATGAAGTCCGCAATCTTTCCTGAAATTACAAAAAAAAATGTCTCAATGTTTAGACTTGCAAAAGAAAATTGTTAGTATGAATTTAAAAAATTGTTTCATCGAAAAAACCAGAATAACCAAAACCACCAACAGTTTTGGTGGAACCAAATATAAAAAAGGTGATAGGTGTTGTAAACACCTTAATTATTATCTATTGTTTATGCTTTCTTTGCTACTTTTCTTGTAAATTATGTATCTTATGTTTGTTTTTGAGTTGATTAGGTGCAATGGAGTCATTATGAGCAAAAGAAGGAGAAAACGTCCATTTGGAGCGTAAAGGGCTAAAAGATCAATTCACAGGCGAGCTATACTTGGAGCGGGCTAAGGTGCGCGAGAAGGAGGTGAATTAGGCTGTCGGGTCTCTGGAACTGACAAGACATTATGAGCTAGTTAGCCCTTATCCGTGAAGTGGGGTGTCGATAGCAGTATTGGTTCCTACATGACCCTAAAATTGAGAGGATTTATTTCTCAATCATTCGTTCACTCCCTAAATCAGAGGAGAAACCATGGATGCTGCTGCTGAGAGTTAGATCGAAAAATGAAGATGTCAGTGTATGTGATGAGATTAGAGTGTTGTTTCCAGTAAGAGAAGATCTGTTGTTAACTATGGGTTTATGTGGATGTTAATTGAAGCAACGAATCAACAACTCATAGAAGAACATGGAGAAATTAGGGTTTCAAAGGAAGGAAATGAAGACATCAGTAGTGGGTTTGTTTGATATCAAGACAAGGAAGACTATTGCTGGCACCAGTTTGCTGTAGAATTAATGGGTTGGCTCGATTTGATGGTATTTTGTGGCAGAGATGAGATGAATCTGAGTGGGTTTGTCTCAGGCGAGGTTTAAACATCAACAATATTACAAGAAAGCTGTGAAGGTCGGGTTTGAGTCTAAATCTCAAGACGGAGGTGGGATTGTATGTGTTGGCGGTTCTAATGGCTGAGAAATTACAAGGAAAGAACATGGAGATGATGGTGCTTGAAGGACGCTGGAGTTAGGGTCTGAGATGATGAAATGAAGGAGTTGAGGAGACGGGTTTGATCTTGAAGTGATTACAGAAGATATGAGAGCCTCTGGCAGATTTGGTAATTGGTGTTGTTGTGTTCTGAGTTTGGAATGAGTTGCAGCTACATTAAGGCACTGACAGAGAGAATGGCTGTTGTAGTGGTAGCTGCAATGGAATTGGAATGGAGCTGGTGATATGTGCAAGTGATGCAGCTGCATGTGGTGCTGCTAGTAATAGAACTGGCAGACTGGGAATTGTTGTATGCAGAGTCTTGCAGCTTCAAGTGATGGTCTGTGATGCAGTGGTGGTGTTTGTGTTTGCTACCGGGGGATTTAGTGGATAACGTTGAGGTGATAGAGTACGAGAAGAAGGGGTTATGTGTTCTTTGAAACTAATTGGGTTTGATGCGATGAAGGTAGGGTCTGGTGCAAGTGGAGAAATAAAATGAAATAAATGTTGTTGGCTGAGTTAGAGTGAGCTGAATGGTTCAAAGGCAGCAGTGTTTTGAATTTGATAGAGATAATGCTGAGTTATCGAGATTATGGGTGTATTGAGTCTTTGCATTGCAGGAAGTGTGCATGCGATGCAGCAATGAGTTTTTCACTGAAATGTGTGCTGCAGCTGGGTCAGATGCGAAGAACAAGAAGATGCTGCCAGTATTGGAGTTTGACAGCGAGTCGCCAAGAGAACGGATGAATGCAGGAACGGATGCAGTGATGCTGGGATGTTAATAAGAATAGGTACAGGCTCAGTTCTTATTTGGTGTGAGCTACATATGGTGGTGCAATGGCTTGGGTACGATCAAAGCTAATATGAATTGGGCATATGTGTGTGGATTGAGCTTGTTTGAATGGATGGATGTAATGTTCAGGGAAGATATCATTGTTGTTGAAGCATGGAGGTATCGCGTGAAGATTAGAATGCTTCAACGAGAGGAGTACACTTTGTCGCCCATGGGACTGACAGTGGAACCGAGTTGGCTCAATCCATTGAGACAGGTGACCTGACTCAGACCCGGTTAGATGGACTTGGACCTGGGCTTGGCTGATGGGTGTTTTAAGAGTCGGCTTTTGGCAGAAGATGGGTGCGACCTAAGTTATGAAATCAGGGAGGCAGAGAAAGATATAAAAAGAAACACAAATATCAGGATCGGGATCTTTGCTTCTACTTTTGTTCTAGGGTTTAGAAACATGAAACTTCTTTTCATTCTTGTGATGAACTCCTTTAACATGAGTGCTTAATCTTATCATTGGTTATGGATTAGTTGGATTTCACATAACATGTTTCTTGTTCAATAAATTAGTTTTCTCTCATATTATCATTTATGATTCACCATTAATATTGGAGTCATGTTATTAGGAGGGAAAGAATGGATATGGGGAGGGAAAGATTTTACCCAAATTCCGGTCAATGTAAAGTCAAAGTCAAATACAATGAATAGCAATAAATATTTACAAAATACATATCTTACCCTTAATAGCCGTAACTATTCTCGACCCTTAGATTCCGAAGAGTCGTATCAGCGTTTATTTCTTGATCACCCTAACTTTATATAAAAACCAATTAGAAAACTGATTGATATATTTTACTGTGATTGCAATGTCTATTGATGTCGTAATCAGGGTCGGTAAGAAACTAAGAATCTTCCTCTTACTTCTCTTCCACAAGCGATAATTAACCCCATATGTTATCTTCTCTTCCACAAGCGATAATCTTAAATATGTTATGCAGTACTGTAGCACACGGATATTTGTGGCACTGTGTGTTTAATGATTCCCTCCTTTCGCACATACAAATAATTTGTTTTTGTGATCTTCTATGTATACCGATTGATTTCCTAAGTATACAAGATTCTTTGTTCAACTCGTGCTACTAGGAATAGATGTGCAATCAAATGTGATCTTATTTTGGGATGGTCAGAGATTGATGAATATCGTTGAAAATCATGTTAGCTATCAACATGTCCCACTAGCTACTCGTGGTGCTAAAGCCCTAATTGAGTTCCAATCGAAGGTGGAAAGTAAGTCGTGACTTGTTCGGAATCGTTTTGTAAACCTTATAATTAACATCAAAGGATATTATAGACATTCCACTATTTTTTTAAGAAGTCAATCCCTCCTCAAAATTTTTTATTCCCTCCTCTTAATCCTTCCCTCCTCGTATCCATTCTTTCCCTCTTAATAACAGGACTCTAATATTGTTACATGATTTGAATGTTTGTTTAGTCGAGTCGCGAATCGATTGAGTTTGCTTTCATCTCTATTGCTAGATTAGGATTTGTTATACGCAAAAGTGATAAATTCCTGATTACAAGTAGCATAAATTTGGTTATAGCTTGTAGTGATTCATCCTTGTAATCATATGTGAACCATAACCTTTGTTGAATCGGATTAGTGCTTTTACACGTTCGATTGCTTTGATTGGCCTGATTTCATAGAACTTAATGCATCTAGGGAATTAAACTTGATTAGTGCTTTTACACGTTAGGTTGTTCTCTAAGATAGAATTCATATTCGTATCTTTTAATGTGTTTGTTGATGACAAGAGGAGATTTGCGGGATAAACTTGCGATCAAGGTATCCTAGGGCCTTTAATAAAAGTTGAGATTAAAATATCAATTCTAGTTATTGTGTCGAAAACATGTTTGTGAATGAAGATGAAATCCGTGACCAATACTTTCTCATCCTTGATTTGATTTGTTTACCTTTATTATTTGCTTTTATTTACTTTATTATATAAAAATAAAATAAAAAACCATTGTTATTTATAGGAAACCGAAGCATATTGACAACCTAAGTCCTCTCTGTGGGAACGATCCTTTCTTGCCCTTGCTTCATTATATATTTTGAGTCGTAAGAAAGTGTAATTATTTTTGACGCCTACGACAACGATCAAGGTTGTTATTTGTTTTGGTTTCTTATTCTTTGTTTTTAGTTTTTACATTTCTTATTTTCGGTTTTTAACCTTGGTTTGAGAATCTTATTTGGGTACTTGTTTCTCATGGAAGGAGCATACTACATGAATGGATACGGTATTCAACAACCTCAACAATACGGCAACTACCAATTCCAGGGGTATAATCAAAACCAATTCATTGGTTATGACCAATACTCCATGGAATCTTATGGTTTTCCTCAACAACCTTATGGCGGGTACGTGTGTGAACAACCACAAGGATTGGAGGATTCTTATGCTCGTGAACAAAAAGTCTCTGACTTTCTATACAAATTTTCCAACTTTGTACAACAAGAGTTTCAAAAAGATAAAGAGACTACATGAAGAGCAACTCCAAGAACTTCATGAAGGTATTGCTAACTTACAAAGAGGTATTGATCAAATCAAAGAAGAAAGGTATGAGGAAGAACTTTGCTTTAAAAGCAATAACTATTCTAATGTGCATGTGGTTTGTGATGAATATTTGATTGATGCTAATGTTGAGAAAGGCCAACCTTTGGGGTCTTTCATTGATAATTGTGTGGTTAACTCAACTCTTGATCTTAATAATGATCATTCACCTATTCAAATGGATGAGTTTGAGACTAGCAACACTAAATTCAGTGACGACCAACTTTATGTTAACTATGAAATTGAAGATGATTATGAAGATACATCGGTCGAAGCAATTCATGGTGACATTTCCCAAAGGTGTACAACGGAATCTTTTTGGGACCAAGATGAAGACGAAGAGGAATATGATGACACTTGTGTAGAATACTCAAGCATTGATCTTAATAATGATCAAGAGCCTATTCAAAGGGTGGAGCTTGAGGGTGATGCATTTTGAATGTTCAAAAAAAGTTCCTTATAGTGAAATTTGGATCCGCAAAAGAGTATGTGCCTTACCACAAGAGGAGTGTGTTGAGAATGAAACCGATATGACCAATATTGTGGAAGACCCAATTGAGCTTGCAAAGGATTGTAATGATGATGTTGATGTCGAGACTTTGGTAAAGGCGAAGCAGACGAAGAATGGTTGCAAGGTTTGATAGAGGACCATGATATAAAAGAGGTGAATAATTCACTTGAGTTTTCAAGGATGAAGAGGATTAGTGATACAAGAAATTGTGATAGGTTTGTCTAACCCGTTGCATATTGATTCTTCTCATTTACCTCTTATTGGTTTGAATTTATGTGCTTCGAGAGTATTGTTGAATGACTTTATTTCACGATATCCTCCATTAGAGATACTTGATTCTCGAACTATGCAGGTTTTGGAACAAGAAACCGTGGAAGTACCCGACTTCTATATTCTTTATACACTGCCAAGTGTGGACAAGAATAAGTGGGGGAAACTTTATCGGTTAATATCTTCATTTCCATTTTTATATTACTAATATTTGTGTGAAGCTAGTGTTTGCAAAACAGATTCTATGGAAGGATCCCCAACTTTTCAGATTAGTGGTGTATGGGAATTGGTCTTGCAAGTCGGGCTGACGACTTTAAACCAAGCGCTAGATGGGAGGCAACCCATAAGATGAGTATTTCTTCTTGTTTTTTATTTTTCTTGTCTTTTATTTAGTTTTTCTGATTTCTTGTCACATTTCATGTAGTATTTCCCACCTTGACTTTCTTTGGACGATTCAATTTATATTGAGGACAATGTAAAGTTTAAGTGTGGGGGAGTGGTTAAGCTTGCATTGTAAAATGTTCAAATTTTTTCATGAAATTTTCAACTTTTGTGTAAAATAGTGAATAAAAAACTCCAACTTGTGGTTAGTTTAGAGTCACATAGTATACATGTCGCTAAGATTACATCGAGATTCTCATAAGAGTGACTGAACTTAGAGATGACAAAGAACATGATCGGGTTTCTTACTTGTATGAGAGTTAAAGTTGGATTTAACCATGGCAGTGGCAAATAAGGTGCAGACTGAATTTGGTATTAGAGTTGTGGTCCCCTATAGTGGAGACTACCCATGTTACATCATGAGAGGCACCGACCTTCACTTCTTTGTACCTGTCTAAATTTGTGCTTTTAGAGTGTGTGTCACCGTACGTAAACTCCGGGTAGAATGGTGAGCTACCCAACCTCCGACCAATAGAAGCACTATTTTGATCTCTTGAGTGTTATTTTATCAATCATGATGGTGACATCGAATTGCTAACTTACATACCACTTGTAATCTTGTTCGCAGTTAGCACCATCGACTTTATCTCTCTCTTCACCAACGGGTCCATAGAAACACCATCATCATCAATAATAGGAGCATCGAAAATTCGAAGGAAAGTTGAAGACGTTCAAGGTTTACAAGCAACAATACATAAATGAGCAGATTTCAGATTCAAGTATAGCAACAAGACAAGGAGCAGAATTTTTACAAGTTGAAGACTTTTGTACAAGAGCGGAGATTATCAAGATGAGAGTTCAAGAAGTTTATGATATCGAGACATACAAGTTGTGAATAATTAAGCGGTAAAGTACTTACACCATGGCCTTTGTACTTGCATTTTTATTTTTATTTTCAGTTTGTGTTTATTTCTCTTTTCTCATAAAGAAAAAAAAAAAGAAAAAAGGAAATGAAAAAAAAAGTAAAAAAAAAAAAAGAGACGAGAAAATTTTGTTAGGTTCATTATTAGCTTTATTATTTTGTTTTCTTTTGTTTTCTTTTCTTTTCATTTTGTATTTGTTTTATTTTTCTTGTCTCAATTAAATAAAAAAAAAGAGAGAAAAAAAAAGAGACAAGAAAAATCCATTGTATCATATTTTTGTTTGTTTAGTTCATTTTAAGTTTTATATTCTTTCAATAAAGCCAATGGAAGAAGAAATATTCATAATGAAGTTTCAAGCAACAAGGAATCAGAGGAAAGGAGTTACATTGTCAAGATTCTATGAATTTCAAGATTTCATCATCATCAAGAGTTGAAGACCGAAGACGAAGATGAAGACAAGGATTGAAGACCGAAGATGTTTCTATGGATCTTTGTGATAGTGGTGCTAACTGCACGTCGAACGGATAACGAGGTAAGTAAGCATATTCCCACCTTCATTCAGTGATTGATTTCCTTTCTTAGAGATCGTCGGATGTGGGTTTTCAAAACAATTCGGAGGGTTTTTCCTTCCTACCATTCAACGTGTCGCAGCCTCGCAGGATTCTCTCTTCATTCCTACCTGGACACATGTGTGACCCATACAAAGCTATTTATTATTGAGGGCAACTTTATAAAACCCTTTCTTGTGAGGGCGAGTCGAGACTTTCGATCACTCCAGAACCCGAATTTCTTTCGATTAGGGATGGTTATTTCTCTCTCAACTTTTAAGGATGAGATTGTGTTAATTTATGTGTCTAACTTCTTATGCCTAGTGTGCAGAATCTATATGTCTTCTTAGCGCGTTGGATGCTATCATTTGGAGAACTTTCAAGTTGGAAAAGTAGGTTTTGTGGGTATATCTCTAGTAAACCCTCACGAGACTATAACTCGTCCACCGGGGACACCTAGGGGTTTAAAGGCTTGTTATACGTGCTAAGTGTGACCGTAGCCTTGATGACACGGAGTTGTATGTATGTTTTAGAATTGTTTTGTTTGATTTGCTCGAGGACTAGCAAAGTCTAAGTATGGGGGAATTTGATAGGTGTTGTAAACACCTTAATTATTATCTATTGTTTATGCTTTCTTTGCTACTTTTCTTGTAAATTATGTATCTTATGTTTGTTTTTGAGTTGATTAGGTGCAATGGAGTCATTATGAGCAAAAGAAGGATAAAATGTCCATTTGGAGCGTAAAGGGCTAAAAGATCAATTCACCGGCGAGCTATACTTGGAGCGGGCTAAGGTGCGCGAGAAGGAGGTGAATTAGGTTGTCGGGTCTCTGAAACCGACAAGACATTATGAGCTAGTTAGCCCTTATCCGTGAAGTGGGGTGTCGATAGCAATATTGGTTCCTACATGAACCTAAAATTGAGAGGATTTATTTCTCAATCATTCACTTTCACTCCCTAAATCAGAGGAGAAACCATGGCTGCTGCTGCTGAGAGTTAGATCGAAAAATGAAGATGTCAGGGTTTGTGATGAGATTAGAGTGTTATTTCCAGTAAGAGAAGATTTGTTGTTAACTATGGGTTTATGTGGCTGTTAATTGAAGCAACGAATCAACAACTCAAAGAAGAACATTGAGAAATTAGGGTTTCAAATGAAGGAATTGAAGACATCAGTAGTGGGTTTGTTTGATATCAAGACATGGAAGACTATTGCGGCACCGGTTCTTTGTAGAATTAATGGGTTGGATCGATTTGATGGTATTTTGTGGCGGAGATGAGATGAATCTGGAGTGGGTTTGTCTCGAGACGAGGTTTAAACATCAACGAGATTACAAGGAAGCTGTGAAGGTCGGGTTTGAGTCTAAATCTCAAGACGGAGGTGGGATTGTGCGTGGTGGCGGTTCTAATGGCCGAGAAATTACGGGGGAAAGAACATGGAGATGATGGTGCTTGAAGGATCTTTGGAGTTAGGGTCCGAGATGATGAAATGAAGGAGTTGAGGAGACGGGTTTGATCTTGAAGTGATTACGAGAAGATATGAGAGCCTCGGCAGATTTGGTAATTGGTGTTCTTTGTGTTACGAGTTTGGAATGAGTTGTAGCTGCAATAAGGCACTGACAGAGAGAATGGCTGTTGTAGTGGTAGCTGCAATGGAATTGGAATGGAGCTGGTGATATGTGCAAGTGATACAGTTGCAGGTGGTGCTGCTAGTAATAGAACTGGCAGACTGGGAATTGTTGTATGCAGAGTCTTGCAGCTGCAAGTGATGGTCTGTGATGCAGTGGTGGTGTTTGTGTTTGCTGCCAGGGATTTAGTTGATGTTGTTGAGGTTATAGAGTACAGAGAAGAAGGGGTTATGTGTTCTTTGAAACTAATTGGGTTTGATGCGATGAAGGTAGGGTCAGTGCAAGTGGAGAAATGAAATGAAATAAAATGAGTTAGAGTGATCCGAATGGTTCAAAGGCAGTGATGTTTTGAATTTGATAGAGATAATCTTTGAGTTATCGAGATTATGGGTGTATTGAGTCTTTGCATTGCAGGAAGTGTGCATGCGATGCAGCAATGAGTTTTTCACTGAAATGTGTCTTTACTGGGTCGATGCGAAGCGAACAAAAGCTTCTTGCCGTATTGGAGTTTGACAACAGTGCAAGAGAACGGATAAATGCAGGAACGGATGCAGTGATGCTGGGATGTTAAGAAGAATAGGTACAGGTTAAGTTCCTATTTGGTGTGAGCTACAGATGGTGGTGCAATGGCTTGGGTACGATCAAAGCTGATATGAACTGGGCATATGTGTGTGGATTGAGCTTATCCGAATGGATGGATGTAATGTGCGGGAAGATATCATTGTTCTTTGTGGCATGGAGGTATCAGTGAAGATTAGAATGCTTTAACAGAGGAGTATACTGTCAGTTCCATGGGACTGACAGTGAAACCGAGTTGACTTAATCCAGGTGAGACGGGTGACCTGACTCAGACCGGTTAGATGGACTTGGACCCGGGCTTGGATGATAGGTGTTTTAAGAGTCGGCTTTTGGCAGAAGATGGGTGCGACCTAAGTTATGAAATCAGGGAGGCAGAGAAATATATAAAAAGAAACACAAATATCAGGATCGGGATCTTTGCTTCTACTTTTGTTCTAGGGTTTAGAAACATGAAACTTCTTTTCATTCTTGTGATGAACTCCTTTAACATGAGTGCTTAATCTTATCATTGGTTAAGGATTAGTTGGATTTCACATAACATGTTTCTTGTTCAATAAATTAGTTTTCTCTCATATTATCGTTTATGATTCACCATTAATATTGTTACATGATTTGAACGTTTGTTTAGTCGAGCCGCGAATCGATTGAGTTTGATTTCATCTCTATTGCTAGATTAGGATTTGTTATACGCAAAAGTGATAAATTCCTGATTACAAGTAGCATAAATTTGGTTATAGCTTGTAGTGATGCATCCTTGTAATCATATGTGAACCATAACCTTTGTTGAATCGGATTAGTGCTTTTACACGTTCGATTGCTTTGATTGGCCTAATTTCATAGAATTTAATGCATCTAGGGAATTAAACTTGATTAGTGCTTTTACACGTTAGGTTGTTCTCTAAGATAGAATTCATATTCGCATCTTTTAATGTGTTTGTTGATGACAAGAGGAGATTTGCGGGATAAACTTGCGATCAAGGTATCCTAGGGACTTTGATAAAAGTTGAGATTAAAATATCAATTCTAGTTATTGTGTTGAAAACATGTTTGTGAATGAAGATGAAATCCGTGACCAATACTTTCTCATCCTTGATTTGATTTGTTTACCTTTATTGTTTGCTTTTATTTACTTTATTATATAAAAATCAAAAAAAAAAACATTGTTATTTATAGGAAACCGAAGCATATTGACAACCTAAGTCCTCTCTGTGGGAACGATCATTTCTTGCCCTTGATTCATTATATATTTTGAGTAGTAAGAAAGTGTAATTATTTTTGACGCCTACGACAGCGATCCAAAGGGAAAATGATGAAACCAAAATTGGTTTCATCAAAAAGACAAGAATAAACTACATCACCAACAGTTCTGGTGGAACAAAATCTAATAAAGGGAAACTGATGAAACCAAAGATGGTTTCATCAAAAAGGCCAAAATAGAGTAACACCACCAACAGTTCTGGTGGAACCAGACTAGATCTAACAAAGGGAAAATAATGGAACCAAAAATGGTTTTATCAAAACAACCAGAACTAATCAACACACCAACAGATTTTTGGTGGAACTAAATTAGACAAAAGTGAAAATAATGGAACCAATAATGGTTTCATCACAACAACCGAATTAATCAACACACCAACGAGTTTGTAACCAAAATTATACAAAGTGAAAATACCGCAACCAACAATGGTTTCATCAAAACAATCAGAATTAATCAACACACCAACAAGGTTTTGGTGATGAAACCAAACAGATAAACCAATAATTATTTTACTGGGAAATTCATCATTAGTGATCAGTTTACGAACAATCGATTAAACGATGATGAAACCAAACAGATAAAAACGCCGATCCATGTTAGTTCAAACACTTAATAATTTACGAAGAACATGAAACAAAATATTCAATTTACCTTTTGGAGTATTCTTGATCGTTGTACAGAGCAATTCATCTTTCTTCTTCACTTGTTGAGCATTTTTCTTCACCATTTTTACCAGCTTTTCTGATTTTGGTTTCTACTCTTTTGATTTTAGGTCATAATTTGTTTCAATTTTGATTTCTATTCTTATGTTTCAGGAGAATCGATTCTTTTTCAGTTGAAACAGAAAAGAAAAAAAAAAAATCGTAGATTCGTTTCTAATTTTTGAGAAGCAAAGGAAAGAGAATGGGAAAAAGAAGAATGATGAATCGAGGAAATTAAGGGAAAAATATCGTTTGGTCCTTTTTTAGGTGGGCCCATGTCACATTTAGTCCTTTGGTCAAACGCATATTACCGTTTGGTCCATAATTATTAAAAAATATTAAACTGACAAAAATACCCTTTCGTGTTAATTTTTATTTATATTCTTGTAGCAGTTCATTCCAGAAATGAAGTCCATACAAAAACTAAAAAAAAAAACAGAAATGAAGTAATATAAAAAAACCTAAAAAAACAGACAACAAAAACCTAAAAAAAACAGACTTCATTCCAGGAATGAAGTCCATACAAAAACCTAAAAAAACAGACTTCATTCCCAGGAATGAAGTCCATACAAAACCTAAAAAAACAGACTTCATTCGGGAATGAAGTCCATACAAAACCTAAAACAGACTTCATTCCGGAATGAAGTCCATACAAAAACCTAAAAAAAACAGACTTCATTCCAGGAATGAAGTCCATACAAAAACCTAAAAAAACAGACTTCATTCCAGGAATGAAGTCCATACAAAAACCTAAAAAAAAACAGACTTCATTCCAGGAATGAAGTCCATACAAAAACCTAAAAAAAACAGACTTCATTCCAGGAATGAAGTCCATACAAAAAAACTGACTTCATTCCAGGAATGAAGTCCATACAAAACAGCAGTAGGTGAACTCTTCATCTTCGTCTTCATCTTCAAAACAATGGCGATGTAGAGTTCATTTGTTTGATGAAATTTCATCTTCATCTTCAAAACAAAAAGTATTTTTTATCTTCTTCGTCTTTATCTTTTTCGTCTTTATCTTTATCTTCTTCATCTTTTTCTTTTTCTTCTTCGTCTTTTTCTTCTTCTTACATTACATCAGCAGAAGAAAGAAATCAAAAACAAAATTTATTCATCATCACCAACATAAGCAGTAGCAACATATTTAATGAGTAGCAACATCAATGATTTAGATTCGCAAAACAAATCAAGAAAACAAAAAAAAGAAAGAAGAGAGAAAAGAAAACAGATCAACATAACCAGCACGAGTTCATCTCCATCTTCATCAACACAACATTACCATCACGAGTTCGCAGAAACAAATCAACATAACCAGCACGAGTTAGAAAAAAGAAATCTCCATCTTCGTCAACATTATGCAGCAGCAGGAAGAAAAAAGAGAAGAAAAAAGAGAGAGAGAGAAAGAGATTCTAGATCTGAAAATATGGAGGTGAGAAAGTAAAACGATAATGATTTATTCTCTCCTACTTTTGACTATATATATGGTCCTTATCCAAAAGGGTATTTCGCCACTACTGGGGTGACATTTACATCATCCATGACATCGGCGTAGGACCAAATGATAATTTTTAGGACCAAATGATAATTTATATTACCAAATAGGACCAAGCAGGACAATTGACTGGGTCAAATGGACTAGACTGATACATATATTTTATTTTTAGGACTATATGGTATTTCCTACGGAAATTAAAGGGGTCTACTTGTTATGTTAGTTTTGGGCTGAAAGCAATAAGGGGTATTTCGGACAGTTCTGGGGTTTTGGGTTTTTTTTATATCATTTGTTTTGTTGGGACTACCTTACACCGATGTAGACAGCCATGGAGCTGTAACGTGCGCGTTATTATTTTTTAGATCTCAGAATTTTTTTGGAGAGAGAGATAAACACAGAGGCGATTTAAAGTTGTTGTTCTTCCGCAGAGATTCGTTTTTCGGGTTAGTTTTCTAATCCTTTCATTTTATGTTATTTGATTGATTTCCTCTTTTACTTCTTCTTCGATTTTCTAGATCTGAAGAAACTGTTATTATCGAACAATTATTAACTCATCAAAAATAGGGCGATATGGATGTGAATGACGATGATGATGACAATTGTTATCGAACAACAACACCAATTTTATCTTCTTGGGGTCCGGATGATACTCGGGATAAGAAAGAAATCCATACCCCTGTTGTAAGTATTACTGTTTCATATTTTTAATTTGTGTATGTATGGTGTTTGTTCATGGTTCCGTTTGATTGATTTGTGTATGTGCAATCTCATGTGAATTAATTATGATGACAACACCATTTTTTATCAGTTTGAATGGTCAATTATGAGGACAATACCATTTCTTTTATCAGCTGAATGGTCCATATGGCTTTGTTGGTGTTAACACTTAAAACTATATTCATGAATGAATAGAACTTAATAATAAGAATTCAGGTCAGTTAGAATTGTGTGGCACTACTTTGTTTCATGAAATCATGTCTAGGCGTATTTTTTTCCTCACCTAATATGCTCCTGACACATGCCCATGCTCCTTACACATTCCTAAGAATGGATTATTCCCCCTAGAAACAAGTTATCGTGAGAATTTGACATCATAGGTACCCCGTATACCTAGAGGGTTGCCCAGATTACAGTCACTTATGATCATAATTTGTAATTTTGATAACTTATCATTCGTACCGAAGGTGATACTAGTGCAAATTATTTATCATCTTCCATTTTTGTATGTTGGTGTACTACTAATGATGGTGGTGGTACTTTTTTATAGGAAAAACTATTGCATGTTTGAATGGTGATATTCAAGGACTAGGGGCTTGCTGCTGGATGGGTTAGTATAAGTAGTCTCTTGACCCTCATTTGAGAATGATATAAGTGTAGGGATTTTCTTTGCCTTATATAAAAGGAACACATAAAAAGAAATGATAAACTTTATTTATATAGTATGTGTATTTTATTGTACACTATTTTCCCTATCAAAGATTTGTTGGAACAGTAAAATAATGAGAAAAGAACATGGAAGAAAGAGTAATGTTCTGTGAAGGGATTTTAAAATGTACTCTTTTGTATAAATACAAATAGATAGGATATGGGACAAGAACTACATGCTTGAGACATAGTGGTTGATTATCATTTCATTTTTCTGTTTGCACTTCTGTTTGAGAACCCGAATGTCGCTTGATACATTCATCAAAAACAAATGACTAAACTAACATAATGTTAGTTCATGTAAAGCGTCCAATCACTTTATTACATAATTGATCAATTGCCGTGCACGACTATCTTTTGAAATTTTTACGTTATACATTAGGAGACGGTTTAGAAGGTAGCACCTATTAGCTAAACAAACATAACAATTGTAAAAGACCACTAGTCCAAGTTTTTAACTGGCTCTACAATTTACAGATACAATAAACACTTGCCTTAGTAGCTTGTGCTCATTTTATACATTTTACTATTAATGTGTACATAATTGTACACATGTTCATTATTATGGTGTACATAGTTGTAACGTGTTATTCTTTTTGAAGTTGGGCATAACTTTGCAATTTAATTGTTTTTTATTTATATTTTTTTCTTCGAAGCAACTAATTGATGCCTACTATTTTAATTTTGGGTTGAAGATCATGAGGATTGATCATATTTTTTGTGGATTTCTGTTTAGGTGATTTTTTTGCATCATTTAACATAGGTTAATTTGAGTTGAAGCTACGTTGAGAGTCACCAATAGTTTGAATAGTTCATACTTTCTTTTTGAGAAGTTCATAAATAAATAGAAAAGTTATTTTAAATGATCGATGTGCAAAATCTATTTTATGCTCACTGTTATTTTTCTCGTTACCCTTGTTTTTCTACTTCATTTGTCTTATATTTTCTTTCATCCCATCTTGGTGTGTCGTGATTTCTTACATCTTCTTTTTATAAGTAACAATATCGGCAGTAACAAAACGAGTTGCATCTCACGATAATAAAATTGGCGAGGTAAATTATTCACATGTAGCCTCTCTAACCACTTATTCCTTTCGTTGTAAAATCTGTAAAGATAATCTGTTAAAACCTTTATGTGCATTGCTTTTATTGTACCGGTGTACTTATATGTGCACCGATTGTACGTAGTGTACTTTTTAGTACACCATTTCGTGCACTTTGTTTCAACATTGATTATGAACCTGAAACTATCAAATTGGTATTTGTATTTATACTTGTCTATACACAATAGACGTAGATTTCTTCCCGACTCGAGGAATCACTATAATGATCCATATCGGTCTCTACGAGATCTAAACCCGATGAGGAGAACCACAAATGGTATGTGTTAGAGCATGGCTTGGTTGAACCCACCAAGCGTTGGTATGTCAAGTTTAGTTGTCATATTTTAGTGAATCAAAACTCATGTTAAGAGTCGCTCGATTATGTACTAGAGTTAAAATTCGTATAGGTTAGCTTGAAAGTATTAGGATATGAGACATTACAAGTATTGCGGAGACTTGAAGATGTGAAGAAGCAAGAAGCTGCAACGACAAAAATCATCCTTCCACTTGAGGTTAGTGATATTTGACTTGAACTGTTTCATTCCCTAACTTATCTTTCAAGTCGTGCATATTGAAAACATAAGCTGAAGCATATTTTAACTCTAGATAGACATAGTATTAAAGAATACAATACGAGGTTTATTGCTTAACCATTAAACTTTGTAGATAAGACATCGTCATAATCATTTGAATGATATTGTGATTATGTATGGGTATGAGGTGAGGATTTCATCCTAGGGAACAATGTTTACATGTGTTCTAAGGAAGTAAGTTCATAAACTTATTTGTGAATAGGAAGGAAATTGCCAGTGTTATTGGTTTTGTTATTCATTGCATATCTTATGAACAACCAATATGTGTGATAGAGTATAACCGCTCACAACTTGTTGTGTTCTTGGTAGAACTGTTCACAAAGGCTTGACTTATGTATTGGTTTAACTTTTATTAGTAAAACCGATCTTAAGTAATCACCTGTGGTATGATCGGATTTTGTATGTCTGACCTTGTAAGGGAAAGGGAATCGATCCTTATAAGGGAAAGGGAACCGATCCTATTAAGGGATGCAGTACATCAAAGGGAACCGATCCTTGTATGGAGTGCAACAAGGTTTATAGCGAAAGGGGAACCGATCCTATGGACATGTGCAACACATATAAGTTAAATACCATATATATGTGGGGAACCGATCCTAGTACCTAGTCAACCGAATTTTTGGGAAGCTAGTGTGACTATGCACAGTACTCACATGGAGGTAGAACCAGAAACTTGTTTTGGTATAACCGTAAACCCATGTTTGTGATTGAATGTTGGTTTGATCAATCACATAGTTCTTGAAAGTCGATGAACCAATTCTAAACTTGTTTGGAAGTGTGGCAAATCGGTTTCAAGGTTGTAAGTGTGAAAGAGAACTTACAAATTTAAGATGTCGACAAACTTTGAACACGTGTTGTGAATGTTTATTTCTATAATTGTTGAAAGATATTCCTTAACGGCTAAGGGAAGAGAATCCGGGATCGAAACATAAGTAAGTTAAGAATCTTTTAATTAAGGTTATTAATTTCATTTTGTAGGAAATTACGAAATTAGTAATGTGCATTTACTAATTAGATTTTCCGAGAGATTTCGATCGTTATTTTTGAATGAGCATTTCCGGGAATTATGAAACCGAATCTGTGCTTTTATGAATATCTTGAGAGTATTTTCGGTTTGGAAATTCCTTGGTGTCCAAACTTCCTTGTCTATAAATACACGAAGGTTGCCTTTCTAGCAAACTAATCCTTCGTAACAATAGATTTACTCTTTTTGTTGTTGTTACTTGTGTAGCCGCCTATTCGGAGAGGAGAGTAACCTAATTAGGCGAAATCTCTTACGGCGTTCAATTTAAAGTCTTCTTTGGGATTGAGAATCTCTAGCGCGACCCGTTGGTGGGAAACCAGATAATTGCGGTTTATCTTTGTTTTCGATTGATTTGATTGACTAACGGTGGTTGAAATCGATTGCACCTAGTTTGTTTATTCTTGAGAATCTTCTCTTCGATATAAGATTCACTCAAACTAGTTCGTAGTTTCGACGGGGATCTTTAGACTGTTGTTAGTTCTAAAGATGATCTTGTGATAATCCATTGTTAACAGACTCTCGTTAAATGCGTGATTGATCGTAAGAGATTCAAGTGATTGTGTGCAGGTTTTATTGAAGATTTAAGAAGATTTGAATACAAAGGAGATATTGAAGATCGACTTGGGTTTTATAATCTTTGGTGTGCACAATACTTGTTTCGGTAAAAGAGGATCCAATTAATAATCGGTTTATCCTTGTGGTAGATTGGATTGATTAATTGAGTAGATCGGCATCAGTACATTTCCTTGTGATTAAAGGTATTGATTGTCTTAATCTTAAACGACTACCTTTGGGTGATTGAACATAAGATAGATCTAAGGACCCGACGAAGGAGTTTATGTTAAGATAAACAGAAGAGCCTTTGTCAACTCATATCACTTGGTTGAATAGAGTTGATACCAAACATATTTGTTGTTCCTTTCTTGTTTGGAATACAAACCAAAGGAATTGTTCCAAGTACGTGACTTATTCACAAGTCGGAGGCGTGGGAATACGGACGGAACTAAGTGAACTTTATGGTTAGTTACTTGGTCTCAACTATACGAAGTTAGGTGTAATTTTGTGTAAGCGGCTTAATCGAGTATTGATTGGACAAAGGGTTTTTGTGCATTTACGGTTTCTTCGTTAACAAAATCTTGTTGTGTCATTTACTTTTATTTTCCGCATTATAATTGTTTTATTATAATTAAAGTAAATCACACAAACGCTAATTCCTATTTACTTGATAAGCAATCCTATTGTGTTTGGTTAAGTCCGAACCTTTGTATCAAGTAAACATACTTCGTTGTTGTATTGTCTCGATCTCGTATCCATAGACGATCACACGAAGTGTGAACTGATTAGTTGCATTGTCTCGACTCAGTCCATAGACAATCACTTTCGGAGAAAGGACTTATAGGTAGGAAAAGTTTTAGCTTGAGGTATATTTGGGTACCCTCGCCTTTTTAGTATGGACTAATTCCCTGACTCGAAGATTTTTTTTTCTTCTTTTTGTAGTAATTAGAGCTGGCAAACAAGCTCAAAACCCGCGGGTTGGACCGGACCGGACCGTAAAAACCCGCGCCCGAAGCTTGCTGGTTTCTAAACAAGCCGGGTTAGGGTTGGGAAAATGTCGGCTTGTTTGAAAACAGGTTAACCCAGACCAGGATCCGTAAAACCCGCGGGTTCAACTGATTGACCGTTACCCCACCCCCACCCCCACACGTGCCCCTATACACTCCCCCCACTTGCCTCTTCGTCCCTTCTTATCTTATTATCTCTCTTGTTTTTTTCACTTTCAGAAACAAAAATTTCATAGAGGAAAGAGAGTTAAAGAGATTCACGTATGGAGATAGAGAATCAGATTCAGACCTAATTGAAATCCTAATTACAAACCGAGAGGAGAATTAGAATATGTAAGTAATTGAAACCCTAATTTCAATTTAAGTTTTGTTGATATTCGAATGGTTTCGAGATCGAGAAGATGTTGATGTTCTACAAAGAAAGGGAGAGCTACACTCGATGGAATTGATTCAAGAAATTTGAAAAAGAGTATGGTGATGTCGGTGGTATAATATTGATGGGGTGTGAATTGAAATCGTTCTTTGCAATGAATCACGGATCTCAATGAATTAAAATCGTTCTTTGCAAAGAATTGAAATTATGTTCATGGGTGGATGTGAATTTGATCAATCACGGATCTCAAGTTAGAAAATTTTTATACAAAATTAGAGATCTCATGTAAAAATTGGATCAATCCTAGTATTGTCTTTGTAGTAGCGGGTTTATTATAAATTCTTTGAATTGATGCTCGCATGATTTCTTTTCATAGGGTAGAGATGAAGGGAATTTTCTTGTTTTTTTTGTTTTTGCAATTTTGCTCGTTGTAGCACGGATACGGTGGAATCCAGGGAAGGATTTGAAAGGATTTGTGTTTGATCCTTGTAATAATTGTGTTTGATCCTTGTAATTCGTCAAAAATTAACTTAATTAAATTTTAATTTGATTTTTAATTAAACAAGCCGGGCTAACCCGTGAACCCGCAAGCTTTACGCGGGACGGGCACGGGTTGGAGAAATAACCACCCGTGAAGAATTTCAACCCGCAAGCTTTGGACCGTATTAACCCGTAACCCGCGGGTTGGTAACAAGCCAGCCCCGGCCCGCCCGTTTGCCAGCTCTAGTAGTAATATGTCAGACATATAGAAATCTACAACAAAGATAGAAGATTCGAGTTGAATGGTTGAGGTGTTATAGTTGTTTGCAGCAGTAGGGTTATGAGTGGTTGATATGAAGGAGATGATACAAAACTTCTATATGTGAGAATTAATTTTCATTTAATCTATTTTTTTATTGATACAAAGAGTTTAGGAGATTCTTCCTATTCAATTATAGTTGGTTGTGCGAGATAATCCACGGAATAATAATAATCCTTTTTCGTAAAATTCATTTTCGTAAGAATCCTTTCGAGAAACCTCACATTGATTTCTAAGTTTTGGATTAACTTTATCAATATCTTCTAACCTGTGCAATTTTTGAATTGTACTTTGCGTAAACATATCCGTTTTTTATGAACGATATTTTACAATCTTTTATATTTCGTTTCACATAAGTTCATTTTGAGAGAAATGAAGAGTTTTTACCCATTTATTCTATACAAGGTCGATATTTTACAATCGACATGTCGATCATTAATGTGTACATAATTGTACACATGTTGATTTTTAATGTGCACATAGTTGTACACATGTTCATTCTTAATGTGTACATAATTGTACACATGTTGATTTTAAGTCGCTCTACCTGACACTGAAGTCAGTTCATACCTTTTGGTCAGAGCTGGCGAGGTATGTGCATATACATCTGATCTTCTATATAATATCTCTTCTTAACTTGCATTTCATTTTAATGTTGTTTGTCTAATCTTATTTATAGGAATTGGATAAGCTCAGAGGATGAGTTGAAGAGGATAAAGGAGGTTGTGAGCACATTTTCCTTAGGAAATGACCTCACCTTATGTTGCTATGCTTGTAGCCCAAGATGTTGCAGCACAATTGTAGGGGGAATGAAGGTCAAATTAAGCTGATAAAGATGGGTCCTCGCCTCATGCTTCTATGCTTGCAACCCAAAATGTTGCAACAGGGTGATAGGTATTTGGTCTAATTGTATACTTGGTTCCCTTTTTGATGCCCACCTTGATGTTGGTCTCAGCTGATAATATGATTTTGTGCATTAGGATATCTTAGCTGAAAAATTAGGCTTTATACATGTTTTGGAGGGGTGTACATATTGGTGCACTAGTGGAATTCCCAAGAAAAAATAGGTTTGTGTGTGGTTATGAATGATCGTCTTTATACATGTTTTACAGTAGTGTACATATTGGTGCACCTGTGTATTTTCGATGAAAAAGTAGGTTTTTGTGTGGTTATGAGTGATAGGTTTTGTGCATGTTTGGCAAGGGTGTACACATTGGTGCACCCGTGTATTTTCCATGAAAAAGTAGGTTTCTCGTGTTTTACAGCGGTGTACATATTGGTGCATTTATGTAATTCCCATGAAAAAATTGGTTTGTGTGTGATTGTGGAGATCGACATTATGCATGTTTTGAAAGTTATGGTTTTTCTGTGGAAGTTGTATTGAACTCTAGTATGTTTCAATTTGGTTTGCAACATGTGGTGATTTGTCGGGAAGGAAAACTTTGGTTCGTATTTGTTGATATTAAGTTTGTGTAGTTAGAGCAGTTCCTATGGGATGAACAAACTCTGAGTTTGTTCATTTTGCTCCCATTATGGCATGAACAAACATGAAAAATGGATGTTCAAATCATCAATTTTGTTGCTTTGAACATTGAGTCGGAACATCTAGCGCGCGTCTGTGTTAAAGACGGGCGACATTTCTTCTGACGCTGGCGTCCGGAAGAAAATAGTTAGCGTTATTATTACCAGAGCGCGTTTTAAGTTATAACGCTCGAGTCCGTGTCAAAGTCGCTAGTGTCATTCCTAATGGCGCCAACGACTCAATCTGAACGGCTCATAAATCTTGTGATCCAACGACTATATTTTTTGATTCTATAAATACTCCTCATTTCAAGTCTAAATCCACACATTCTTCTCTTCACTCTCAATTCTTGATTGAACATGTCTCGGCCCCGGTTAGTTCGGAGAGTTCCGTATGCTAAAGAAGAAGATGAATCTATTTGCAAAAACTATGTTTTTTATCTACTCAGCTTGCTTCGGCAAACTATCCATGGGTGAATTTCTGGGTGGTTATTCATGATGGGTTCTGCAGTGACACTCGTAATCCGAGTTGTCGTTCTATATCTGACATAGAACATCTTTTTGGTACAATTAAGAAATAAGTAAATGAGTTTGTAGCTTTAACCATACACGCAAATCGATATCGACTGAGAGGTGAAACTAATCTTTTGAGATGGTAACAATATCGTTGGCTGAATGGCGAAGATGGAAAAATGTGGCTTTTTCTTTCGACAAATGTTTAGAATCCTTAAGGTGTTGAACAGTTTCAACCCCTTCCTTGGTGTTGTTATTCCACCTAGTACTTCTTCTCATTAGTGAATCTAATGTAATGTGTAGTCCGTCATAATTTAGTGAAGCCAATGTAAAACGCTTACTTTTAAACATATGTAATTTTATTTAATTAAGATTGTCGTACTTTTAACACTAAAAACTACAAATGTAAAGAATTAAAAATTACATTAATCACTCTAACGTCGCTCATCTCTAGCTCCCTTATTGTTATTTTTAGAGCCAAGAATTGAAAGTCACGGGGGATAGACACGGGAAATCACCCAAAGCCAACATAGTATGTAAATGTAAATGGGATAGACTGGGGATAGACCTGATAGACCTGGCTGAACAAAATTAGGCGATTGACCTGGATGAACAAAATTAGGCGATTGGAAAGCACTTTGTGTACTCGGTCCAAGCATATAAGAGGTTTGTTGTTGTGGTGGTGTTGGTGTGTAGCATTCATTTGGGTTGTAGGGCACATTTGGGTTGTAGGGCGAGAATGATGAGAATGATGATAAAATGCGCCTAGGTTCAAGCCGATCCTCATGAGGTTGAGATACATGCATAATTTGTGGTGAAGTAGTATTGTCTTGTGTTTCCGCACCACATTGTGTTGTGTTTCTCGCACCACTGTTTCTTCACTTTCTTGCCATGATAATTCGGTTTCTTCACTTTCGTGCAATTATCCATTGCTTCGGTGGAATCGGAAGAATGTATTGCCGCCCATCATCATTTTCAGTTGGAGTTGGAGTCAATCCAAACATTGTGTCTGTCTGCCATTTTCGTAGTTGTTCCAAGTGCATCGCCTATACTTGCCGATTCCGCCAATGCAAATCGTTAAGTCGAATCCGCAACTCTTCCTCACTGGAAGTGACATTGTCGTAAGGATAATCACGGTCCATACCTTGGGAAACAATGGGGATCGTGGTTGACACACCTTGTGAAGTAATAATTTGCAGCTCCCAACGAATTTCGGGTATATTTGACGAAGATGATGAATAACTTGCACCCGTCCTGAGATAAGTCATAAAGCTTGGCTCTTCTGGAGGTGGTTGGATAGGAACGATATTTGGATTATGGGACATGTTTGATAACCCTGGGAAATCAACCCCATAGGCGTGCATGTTCTGTGTCCCAATCACGGGCCAGTAATTGACCGGGTAACTTGATTGACATAATGCACTTCACTAATATCCAACTTTGTATTTAGTTCATACCCTCTCCCAACCTAGGTTATTCTCGTACCGATAAAAATCGATGTAGAGGTTTGCATCTGTTGTAGCGGGTTAATTTTAATTGCAAATATACCTTGTATTTGGTACTGCACTCTTTCTCCCATATACCAAACCCCTCTTTATGATTCCGGACTGTAAAAAATAACTCTACGCATAGAATAATCAAGAATTCTTTGTCCAACATCATCATTATACTGAGGTAAACCAACATAAGGGTGAACAACTACGTTGTTGTGGATCCGAGTCATCTGTTGTAACCTCTGCACAAAACTGGAACCAAAGACGTCGCTGCCGGTATTCTTCTCTATGTTGTTCTTCATATACATGTCCAACATTGGAAATCTAAGCATCCAGTCTTTTAGGATTGGTTTACCAACACGGAAGTAGGTATACCACCAATACTGCAAATTACTCCATAATTTTATTATTTAGTAATAACAATAAATTTAAAAATAGTAATTTTGATATTTACCTCTATGATGCTCCAGAAACCAGTGCAGTTTGGTTCGCCCATGGACGCTTTATCCAGCACACAGTACAATTCTACTAAAATTGCAGATCCCAGTCATAATCGGGTGCTTTGTCGAGATCTTCTAACGCTTCAAGCCAACCAACATGAGAAACAAAAGTTGAGTTTGGAAAGAATGCCTGATCCAGTACCCATAAGATAAACATCCTTTCGAGTTCAGGATATTCATCTACATGTTCTGGGTTTCTGGGTTTGGTTAGGAAAATCTTCAAGGCCGCACATCTAATCCCACCTCCTTTCAAATCTTTACGAGGTATATCTGATTCCACAAACGAGGGATAAAGCGTCTCCCATTTACTATTTGAGATCCATTCGTCTTGGTTGAATGGTGGCGGGTCTCCCATTCCACTTGGGATCCCACAAATGAAATACAAATCAAGGGGAGTAATCCTATGACAAGTATAATATCAACTATGATTAATTCTTTTGATTATTTAATAATTATTTAAAAAATTTAATTTAAGTTAAGTTAAAAAAACTTACCAATTTCGAAATCCATAAAATGGAATGTGTGCGTCGTCATCCACCACCTTTCTACCACTGTTTTCGGAATTTTTTTGTTATGGTTTCTAGGCTTTATTCTATAAAGTGCACGCCAAGGATATCTGTCAACCCTATCTCGGACTGCAGCCGGTAGACCAACATAAACATCATTTAATTCTGAAAATCCACCTCTCGTGACATGATAATCCTCAGATCGTTCATGATGCCCCAACACATGACTTGGAACTAATGATGAAGCAACAACTATATTTGGGTTAGCAAACTCTTCTTCTCGATTTTGAGAAAAATCTACACATGTGTGAGGCAAACGTGCCGATTCATTTATATTATTCGCCGCTCTTCTCACTATGTTCATATTGTATTAGAAATTTTTGATTTTAGAAGAAGGAAATGGAAGTGGTGTGACTGAAAATGAAATCAATAGAACGAATTTATAGGGTAGAAATTCGACCGTTGGAAATATAGGCGTTTGGGAGTCGACAGTTGGAGACTTTGTGCCTAACGCCCGAGTTAGGACACTGAACGCCCGCGTCAGGCCTACTGTCGCCGAGTTTTGAGTTCAAACGCCCGAGTCTGTCATCCTGTCGCGCGCCTGGTGGTCCAACGCCAAACGCTTTACCATAGTGGAAAACCAATTTGGCCATCCACGTGGCTGAACAAATGTTTGAGTTTGGCCATTGCCATAGGACTGCTCTTAGGCCCAAATGGATTGTGTCTCTTTAATTTAATAATTGTCTAACTTTTTATTTTCATCTTTTTCTTTGCTTTGTTTCTTATGTGGTTGTTGGTGAAAGGTTACCATTTTTTTTTTCAAGATGTGGTTTCTTATGTTTTATTGTTTTTTACTGGATGCAGGTTAACTACTAAACCATCCTATGCAAATCCTGCCATTATTCAGCAAGAGCTTGGCATGGTTGATATTTTTGTCAGTCTGTGCAGACTAGAGTGGCAGTCTGGCTATCATGAATGTTGGATTTTCTGTATTTTGCCGATGTGTACATAGTTGCACACTAGTGTGAATTAAAAAAATTTAAAAAGTGAAAATTATATAGTCATATGGGTACTCTTTTTGTAGATCTCGAAAAAAGCTTTTCGAATATATAACGTTTGTGAATTTTGGATGAGCGGTTCGAAAGTTAAATTGTTTTTTAAATATTTATATATCAACAATCCAAAAACTCAATACCATCCCTCACTCCAGAATAAAAGTAGCACTGGTGGAGCTTACCCTCTCTCCTATTGGTTGGTGAGCGTAACCTCGCGCTCTCATTGGCTAATTGAGAAACCATTCGTATTCTTCGGATGAAATTTCTTTAGATATGGTGCGTTGATCTGACAATGTGCGGTGTAGATTGGGTGGATTGTTGGGACACACGCGACGAACAACCCTCATTATTTAGAAAAATTGTTATATTAATTTCGTGCATTTATTGTGAAAATCCAGAAAATAAAGAAAACTACTACACTAATTTCGTATATTTATGATTAAAATAAAAAAAATCAATTCAATATATTTTTGGAATAAAATAATATAATTTATATTTTTTGAATCTTTTATAATTTCATGAAAATCCAAAAAAAAAAAAAATACTATATTAATTTATTTATTAAAATAAAAGAAAATCAATTCAATATATTTATGGAATAAAATAATAAATAAAGAAAACTATTATATTAATATCGGGCATTTATGTCTAAAATAAACTAAAAATCAATTCAACATATTTATGGAATAAAAAAATATTATATTTTTGAGTCTTTTAGAAGGAAGAAAAATCTAGAAATGACTATATTAATTAGTATTAATGATAAACATCTAAAAAATCTTGAAAACTATTATATTAATATGAGACATTTATGATTTTTCTTGGTAAATATGGGATATTATTAATTCCAAAAATAATATTCTCTCTCCCTGTATAAAAAGCCAAGCCTTTTTTTTTGGATGTCGCTTCTCTGGTATTTTATTTTTTTTTGTTAACGGATGCTTACGTTATGGACAAGTCTACTGCACAGATCATAGCGACACCATCATGGGTTTGTACGCACATAACTTTATCTGGACAACTTGAGATAAAGTATTTGAAGGCAATGAATTTAAAACAAACTTAAAAAAATGCTATGAGGATGCGTCCCTGCTTCAAACAGGTGATCATCAAGTCAGGTAGTTTTCTTCCATTTTTTTGGTTGTAATATTTTTTTTTTCTTAGTATTGAAATAATTTTGTTTAAACGTTATGACCGAAGCTTAGGGTTTGGTCATATATTTTTAAGTTAATGGTTTTCTCCAGTTTGGTTTGTGATTCTGTAAAGTTTTGAACTTGATAATAGTTGTATTTGGTGGTTTTGCAGCCTTATCCCCATATGCACATCCACGGATTTGAGTAAGTTTTTCTGCGCATCAATCTCTCACATGAAACCAGCTATGAAACTATCTCTTAACATGAATCTTTAATTCCCCATTTTAGGTACATGATTGTATTTACACATTTCCAAATCCCAACAAAGCTATATGTAATAAAAGATTCAATCATCATACTAACAATTGTTGTTTTTATATGATTGTAGTTTAATTGTAATGAATGCAGCGGGAAAGAATGATTACACAGAATTAGAATTCGCTGATCTACCAGCTTAAGAACTCTTTTAAGTTCCCTTTTGTTGTTTGTTTCACCATCAAAGATTATCTTCTTAATTTGGTTGCAGGTTTGGGGGTTATTCACATCGTTTATCATCCTGATTACGAGAGTCGATTAATCTGAAAATGATGTTATAATTAAAGATGAAGGTAATATTTTCATTGTGTTTATTTCCCTCTTTTTTATGTGAAAGTAATCAATTCATTACAAATGATGCTACGGTTAAACACCTCATTTTGTTTACTACTTCAAGTATCATAGATTCTTATAAAACCATGGAGAGAACACAAAAATGCCATTAAACGCTTTGGTCAAGAGATCATCTATAAGAGGCTTCCTACCAGGTATGTCGATCCCTCGGACATGCAAAGTAAACTTTTAAAAATAAAAAATACGCCATACAGAACCTGAATAAATTAAAGTACATAATGCGCACATCTTTACCACTAAAATAAACTGTATCCATGTGTAGATACCGAGGACTTGAAATTGAAGGAGAACCCGGTGTTACCCATACCCGTGGGATGTCTATCATCTCTAGATACAGCATAACTGAGCCAAATTTCTTGGGGACGACGAGCTTTTGGGCGGATGGAACTACGGCTGAACATTGCTGTTACATATAAGAAGGGTAAAGATGGCAAAGACACAATCAGGGTAATCAAGCCTTTCTTCTATTTTGTATATCATCATTTGGTGAGTTGATTATTATTTAGTTGTGCCTCCAGTTGAGCTTGCTCATGATGGGGGTATATTGGCAATCATTTTCTTTTGTTATTCACGGTAATTATGGCAGTGGTGGTGGTGCCGTCTGCTACTGTTGCTTATGCCCATGAGTTGGGTCTTGAAATTGGCCTCATCAACTATGTCGCTGGTATATATGATGACATAATATGAGTTCCATTTTTTGTTGCCGAAGGCATCCTAATAACTGTACTTAAACCCCCACTTCTTGTACTCAACCTTCTCTATAAGAGATAGAACTAGGTGATATTAGATGTTCCTGAAATAAGGTTTGTGAATCCTGTGGATGGTCACATATTGATCAAAAATGAGGGCATAAGGGTAGTACAACTATGTTTCATGGCAACCTCCGGGCCCATGATGAGAGAAGTGAATTGGATGGGGGGAAAAAGTCTTCCCAAAGCTAAAACAACGAAATAAGGAGATTAAAACTATCAGGTAATATCTTGGAATCCTCTCTGTTGTCTTTTATGGATATTGACTTAAATTTGCAAATAAATAGCCTTTGTTGCAGGTTCACTACACCTCAAGGTTCTCGGATGAACATTTCTGATACTATAACCATGCATGGTATAGATGCGCATTAGTGTTGGTAAGGTATTCACAAAATTACCAATGAAATCGGTTAGTTTTCAGAGAGATGTCATAGTTTAAGATCACCAAGTTGATAAATCAGTTACTTTTCCACATGATCCATCTGTTGAGGTCTAATCATTTTGTTAAATTTATATTTTATTTATTTAATTTCTCACTCAAATTTTGTGCTAATTCAGTTGTGGTAGTTTATTTGTTTTTATAGATTATGAAGTCTTCTTATTTGCATGTGCTTCTCTTACTGCTTTTATGCAGATCTTTTAACTAAAGATTACAGTGGAGTTTACTATTTACGAATGTGGATCAATAGTTGGTTGTAATGCAGCATTTCTTGCACTTCAGAAATGGTTATTGAATATAATATTGTGTTCTTATTGTAGATCAATCTTAAATGACATCTAGATCGTCCCATCTAGGTAAATTTTGGGATATTTAAAAATTATGTACACCAGCGGTGGCATTTTACATTGATTGAATATGAATGTTCTATTTTCAGGCTTGAATCAAAACATATATAGCCAAACACTTCTCTATGCTAACATTTTTTGAAAAATGACACATATTCTCTTTCTTTTTTCACGATATGGGAAAAAAAATTGCCCTCCCAACCTTTTCATTACTATGTTAATTGTTGTATGACAGTTATCATGTAAAAAAACAGATATATAATCTACTTTATTGTGATGGGTTTATGTCCCCATGCTATTTGTGGTAAAGGCACTCTTGGATAGGGAGTTGGTTTTTTCGATGCTTAGTTTTTTTTGGTGCATCAAGATATTGACGCGATAATTGATTAGCTGTAGGTATACTGCATAGTGAGCAAATAACTCAAAAATTATAGGGTGATCGATTGTTCCATATATATAGTATATAGATTGGAGCTAACTGGTGTGAAAGAACCTTTGACGTCAATGGAGTTTGGCCAGTCCAGGACATCTCCGTGGGATAGTGCAGTAGGTCCATCTGCGTTGGTTGCTTTAGAATAATTGGTTTAGAGGGGCCATCATAGTTATATATTACATATTTTGTTGCGATAAATTCATTGGTGCCACTACACATACTTGCACACTGAATACTGAGATATATGGCTTGATAGACCTGAACTAGGTGGTGTCGAATGGGGGAATATAGTTCCTATGGAGAACATCATCTTCCATTGGGGTTAGTGGAGCTCCTCTTGAGCTCTAGGAGAAGTCACATTACCCAGCCAAGAAAATAATAGCTTGAGCCTTATTAGAGAAAAATTCTAAGCTAATTAACCCCCAGTAAATATCATCTAAGATCAATCGGGGAGAGACAACAAGAGTTTGAGAAAGAGAGTTACCTATTGTATCTTTGGGTTGTTTTAGGACAACTTTTGTTAAAAAAATATTATTCATTTAATTATTGTGCAAGACTGTTGTTCTTTTTATTTATAAGTGCTAACTTTGAACCACGGTCACGAGGTAATAGTTGATTGTGAAAATAAAACTGAAAATATCAAAAACAAGTTATCTAGAAGTTATGGTAGCATATCCTCGGTTGCATACATACATATCACAAACGGAAACTCTAAGTTGTACAACCCTTGATAAACATGCATATCACAAACGGAAACTCTAAGTTGTTCAACTCGCGATAACAAGATATGTGCATTCTATACCTGGTGCATTCGGTCATATGGGATGGAAATCAAAAAGTCCCATTTTTGTTACTGATTTCTCTTCTTTCTTTTTTTTTTTGATTCGCAGGTAGTGTTTATTCATCAAATTATGAGAGCCAGTTTGAAGGTTTGTCAGTTCGAATCGGATGGGAATTGTTTGAATGTTACGTAGTGGCGGAGCCAGAGTTTAAAAATGGGGAGGGCTACATTTTTCTTTTATATAAATATAGGGATTAGGGTGGACTAAATATAAATTACAAGGGGGGCTAACTATAACAAATAAGACAAATATAAGAGTTTTTAGATGAATTTAGTGATTTTAGGAGGGGCTAGAGCCAGGGTTAGTCAACCCTTGGCTCTGCCCCATAGGTTACGGGAAGCATTTCATATGCTAACATAGCACTATATAGTGTTGCCAATCTATTTTACATTAATATCGAGTTTTTTTTCTCCAGTATCTCTAATGTTAGATATTGATATAACTATATAGTCAGTGTGATTTTCCATTTAACTACAAGGTGTCGGAGCCATAAAAAACAATTGAATTGGTCACCTGATTCTCAACACTGATATATGATTCCTTAAGAAAGATATATCAATACATTTTCTCATGTGATTTATCATTTAACTATGGGGAGTTTGATCCCGGAGGAGCAGTTGAATTGGCCGCTAGATTCTTAACGCAATAAGTATATGATTTCTGAAGAAAGATAAGTCAGTGCATTTCCTTCATTATATCTTCTCCGACGAGAAGCACTTCATATGCTTTGCGCAATGTAGAGTTGGCAATATACTTTTTTATTAACATTATGTTTCTTTGAAGTGTCTCTAATATCAGATATTGATATAAATATATAGTGAGCGTGATTTCTCATTTAACTATAAGGAGTTGGAGCCTGAAGGAGCAATTGAGTTGGCCACTTTATATGAACTTCTTCTTCTCATTTAAATATATAGTGAGCGTGATTTCTCATTTAGCGAAAGTATATGATTTTACGAAGAAAGATATATTAGTACATTTCCTTGATTACATCTTCTCCGACGGGAAGCACTTCATATGCGGAGCGCGATTTTTCGTTTAACTACAAATGAGTTTTGCTTGATTCTTAACGCACGTATATGATTTATGAAGAAATATATTTCCGTGCAATTTCTTGATTACATCATCTTTGACGGGAAGCACTCAATATGCTTTGCACTCTATTTAGAGTTTGCAAAATATTTAATATTAATATATTTTTTTAGTGTCTCCAATATATGATATTTGAATAAAGATATGATGGGAAGCGCTCAATATGCTTTGCACAATATTTAGAGTTTGCAAAAATATTTAATATTAATATTTTTTTTTAGTGTCTCTATATGATTTCTGAATAAAAATATGACGGGAAGCGCTCAATATGCTTTGCATTCTATTTAGAGTTTGCAAAATATTTAATATTAATTTTTTTTAGTGTCTCTAATATATGATTTCTGAATAAAGACATGTCGGTAAATATTTTTATTACATCATCTTGATGGGAAGCACTTCACATGCTTAGCACTATTTAGAGTTTGCAATATATTTTATATTATCATTTTTTAATGTCTCTAATATCAAGTGTTGATACAATTATATAGTAAGTGTAATTTTTTTATTGTCTTGAGGCGAGGGTTAGACCTGAAGGATCAGTTAATCGAGTTGGTTACTTGATTCTTAATAGAAGTATATGATATAGCACGTAAGACATATGCGTAGTATATAGAGGGTGAAGTACAAACAGGATTTGGACGAACTGAAAGCCATTATTGGGTTTTAGGTTGAATAACCATGACTTTGTTTCTTTACTTTCAATTTACAAAAGTTGATTGACCAAAAATTTGTATTTTAAAATCTAGCAAAAATAAGGGTAGGTATAGTGCTACTTTGAGTAGCAAACTTCAAATCTAGCCTTAACAATTATTTTTAAAGAACTGAAGTTGGCATTGTTATGAACTACACGGACTCAAATGGTTGGTATAACTTTTCAATTGTGTTTTCTCTAAGAGGATTTCTTAATCTCCAAAATCTAAACAGTATATAATAGGTGAATTTAGTTTCAACATTCAATCTACTAAATGATAATTGGTATAAACAACATTTGTTAATTATGAACCCTTCGAAACAGGTGCGGGGCGAAGACCCGCCTCACCACGGTAGGCCAATTTCGGTCATACTCTGCGCGTATCAATGATTAAATACTAAAGAAATCTTTAAACTATTTTACTTTTGAGATTACTCAGGTCTATTTATTTTAGTTTATTTGTAAAATTGAATACTGATTTATTAGATTGCTTGAAATTAGTTTTCAAAACCACGTGAGAGCTTTTGATTACCAATAGTATCATACATTTTATTATTATAAAATTTTAATTACATACTTTTAATTGTTGGATAGTAATTCAATAATAGCTTATTAGAGCTCTTATTGGGACGGGTGTGGGGCGAAGCCCCGCCTCAAATATGAGCCAGCGGTGTAAAAATTTCCAGCCATCCCGGTGCGTAACATGGGCTTCAAACTAATTATTTAAAATTGATGATGTTATCATGAGTCATTTTGGACTAAAATGCAAATATTTGGACTAAATTGTAAATAATAAGGGTTATTAGTGTACTTTTCATATATTTGGACTAATTTGTACCTAGTTGACTCGAGCTAGACTAAACCGCATTTTTGGACTAAATCGTATTTTCCCTTTTTTTTTACAACAGAGCACGACATCATACCGAATGTCCCGTGCCAAAAAAAGAAACACCAACAAGTGCCTTTTCCCGACGTGCGGCCTGACAATTTCTAATGGTCTCCGACTTTTTTTTTTTTTTTTTTTGAAATAGAAAATTTTATTGTTTAAATTGTAGTGTTTACATAGTACATATCCTCCGGCAATTGATTCATGATATAACTAGGAGGTTCTAACAGCCAAACACCACAAAAGTTTTCTACGCGAGCAGTTTTTGCTAGTATATCTGCTGCTTTATTATTTTCTTTCGGCACGTAAACGCAATGCCAAGAGTTAAAATCCTTAAATAGACTTAATGTCTAAGACTAAATTGCATATTCTCCGGTCTATGCTAAAAGAATCCTTGTTTACTACGTCAACTACTAATCTTGAGTCCATTTTAAACTCCACTTTCTCCAAGTTTAAGTCTTTTGTCCAAAGTAGTGCTTCCCACAGGCCTCTACATACTACTGTCTCCGACTCTGTAGATTGGGTTGTGTATCATAATTTTGATTCGTTGGGCTAAACTACATGAGGCATACTCAAATTTTTTGGGCCCTGGCGCCACGCGATAGAACAATAGCCGAACATTCATGGTACATTGGTACAACCGTTGAGCGGTAGCAATTAAACCGCGAGGATTTCTATCGCCATAAAACCTCAATAAGACTTTTGGACCACCATTGTTGTAAATAAAATATCTGGAAATATTGGTCCTTCTTGTACCCTCGAGCCTGCTTGTAAGAGCAAGTCTAATGAGACTATCAAACAAGCAGATTTGTCCATCTTATACCTACAGTAGGACTAGCAAACATATAAAATGGATGGACAAACCCTCAACTACGAGATTTATCCATCTTACAACCTATTGAGACTACTAGGGTTTGTCCATCGAGTCTCAGTTTGAGACGGTCGGCACATTAACATAGGTCGGTCGGCCTATACTAAGCCGAGATGTGTTCACATAAAGACGAGTCTCGTCTCACAGTGAGACGGTCGGCCTTGATTGAGCCGGCAACGGCTACTCTAATCCAACGACTCTAATTCGATTTTTTTTATAAATACAGTCATTTTCAACTCCACCACCATACCTTTTTTTTAATAGGAAAGAACATACATTATCACTTAAACTAGATTTTAAACAACATATAAGGAGTATTTCATGAGATCTCCAAACTCGTGAGCGGAGACTCGATCCTCTGACCTCCTACTTGAGATCCAGGCTCTTGTCCAACTGGGCTAACCCCTGATGGTTACCACCATACCTTCTGCACCCATAATTTCTTATAATTTCAATTCAATCTTCATCTTTCATTCTCAAAATCTTTGGAAAAATCCAAAAATGGCTATCATAGTTCGTGGTTTTAAGTTTAATGAGGAAGAAGATTTAGCAATTTTCTGACTTATGTTTTTCAAACAAGAGAAAATATACAGTGTTTACGAATTATATGCAAATGACTTTTTGGCATCAAGTTTTTGTAATGTTCGCGAGATCGTGGAATCGAAAAACCGCGATGTTAATGGATTATGTGCTCGTTTTCAATCAATTTTTCATGTTGTCAACCAATTCCTTGGTATGCTAATGCAGATCAACCGAAATATGCTTAACGGTGAAACTGAAGATGAAGTGATCCAAAGAACTGCAGCGAGTGGCAGCAAGCTAACGGAAGACCTTTTTTGTTTTTAGCTTGTTTGAACATCCTTAAAGAACTTCACGGGTTCAACGCCTTCTTCCTTCTAGATGGTCTACCAGCCGCTCCACAAGCCACTCCATGAACGAGGATATTAATTACCTCGCTTTTATGATTTAGTTATAATTGAGCATAATGTAATGTTATTTAATCTAATGTATTTTGATTCAAAAAAAAATGTTCAAATTGGTTATGCTAGTAACATGGTGCAAATACAAAGACATAATTAAGCATTGTACAACATAATGATGGTGGAATCAGTTCATACACTTAATCGGTCCACTCCAACTTAAAACACAATGGACATTTCCAGAAGTATTTTCAAATGTGTCTTCTTTTGTTGAAGTGTGCAACTGCATAAAATATTTATAACCAGGGCTTAAGCATACACTAACCAACTATGTTGTAAACTCTAGTCGATGGTCGTTTTGTGACATCTTCAACTTTGCTTTTATGTTTCAAGTTTTTGCATAATGCTGCTACCTTTTTATCTTCTTGCTCCTTCACAACATCAACTAGCATGCATGGTTCCTCACGACAGTTAGGATCTTGACATTGCAAATACCTAAGATTTTGATTCAATGACCATTATTTTAGCTGAACAATCTACTTGTGGACACTTAAAATGAATCCAAGAGCATTCCATAAGACTATGGTCTTCCAAGAAACATAATGGACAAACCTATTTTGCTTCCACACATAATTTTTGCTTTCCTTTACTTTTAGAAAACACGGTATTGGTTAAGAACAATTTCGATTGAGAATGTTTTTGGTTGTGTTTGGAAAATATTGGTTGCAATGTATGATTTTATATAAGGAAAAATATGACCGCTATATAAATTCTTTATCTCGTCTCACATTGAGACGGTCGTCCTTGATTGAGTCGGCAACGATTATTCTCATCCAAGGGCTATTATTCCACTCACTATAAAATTCAAACTGTTTTAGCTCTAAAACCACACCTTTTCTATCTTAATCTTTCATTCTCAAACTTCCGTAACAAAAATACCAAAAAAATATATGCTAGAATTTGTGGTCCTAAATTTACTCAAGAAGAGGATTTAGCTAACTGTAAAGCCTAAGTTTTTCATATTATAGAAAATTGTTGATGGTGGATTTTCGACAAAGGTCAAAATCGTAAAATCATGATACTGCATGTTTCTGACCCGGCTTTAGGAACGCATGTGATGACTCATATTTTACAATCCGTGATCCGTTTCACGATCTCTGACTGAGTGAGCGTTCCTCTCAGAGCTATGATGAATATGTTTCTCGAAAGGCCTCCCCGGCTGAGTGTTCAATGCTTCACACATTTCATCATCACCTCTACGTAGAATCTTAATGATTGGGCGGTTCTCTAGACATAATTTTTTGTTAGAGAGCTCAACGCCTTCAGGACGTCACATTGCACGTTGTTCACTGACTACGAAGAGAGACCCACCACTACATAGAATCTTAATGATTGGGCGGTTCTCTAGAAATAATTGTTTGTTAGAGATCTTAACGCCTTCAGGACGTCACGCTGCACGTTGTTCCCTGACTACGTAGAGAGACCGTGTATAGAATCTTGATGATTGGGCGGTTCTCTAGACATAATTGTTTGTTAAAGAGCTTAACGCCTTCAGGACATCACGTCGTTCGTTGTTCCCTGACTATACACCCCTCAGAACGAATATGATGATTCAACTATCTCATATCTCGATTATGCAAATAAATTAATTCTATCGTGACATTCATCCACTGAATTCCTAGAAAATAATCTATTATATCTCATTACTCTGTTCCCAGAATCCCCCGGCTGGATTCATGGATTAGTAATAGATAACTATTTTATCTCATTACTCCGTTCCTTGAATTCCCCGACTGGATTCCATGGATTAGTAATAGATACTCAATTCATTTTATTACTCCGTTTCATGAATCATTCTCAACTGGATTTCAGGAATTAGTAATAAATACTCAACAATCGGGCGTCTGGACTATCACCGAGTAAGCCCCAAGAAAATGGTGCAAGTGTACTCAACAATGGTGCACGAACGAGTATTCAAAAATATGGACAAATGAGGAAACCTACGCAATATAGGAGAGATAAAATAAAATGAAAAGAGGCGCCTAGGACCGGCCCTTGTTGGTTGTCATGCCGCCATGGACGGTCCCCCCCGCCTCTTCCTTTATTTTTCTTATTTTATTATTTTCATAATCTCATGAAGGCTTCTTCATTCGAGCAAATTTTCTTGTTTGAGCAAAACTCACGGTTTCTCCATATTTTTCCCTCAAATGATGAAAAATAATAAAAATAGGGGAAAGTGTCACGGGACCGAGTCACCACTGCCGCCGGCCATGCCCTAGCCGTGGCGGTCCCACACCTTGCAATCCCTTTTTTTTCATGATTATTATTTCCCTCATCTCATGAAACTCCAGCGTTTGAGCAAAAAACCCTAGTTTTCAATATTTGTTTAAATATTGCACAAACCCTGGAAAAGCCAAAAGTCAAATAGTCACATGACCGACTATGCTACTCATGAAAAAATATTAAAATATTATTATTTTAATATTCTCAAAATATTGATCAAATGAGCAAAGTTCTACTTGCTCATTCGAGCAAAATCAAGAATTTCAGTCAAAGATCAAACTTTTCTGAAAACCCAAAAAATTGCTCAAACGCACGCCCGTAAAAACCTTAAACTCTCAGGACTGAGACACGGACATGATTCCTTGACCGACCAAGGCCAGCCCTAAGGCTTGCAAGGATCCGGTCCCACACATCTTTATAATTTTGACCTAATTTGCTCAATTGCTCATAATGGGTCCAAACTCTTTCCAACCAACTTGGAATTTGCTCAAACGACCATCAGCTGGTCCCACGACCACCAGGATCAGTCCCATGACCCCTTGGTCGGTCCCTTACTTCTCCATAATTAGGTTTTATCACCTAATGCTCAGACGAGCACTATTCTAATAAGTGATTAAACCATCATTTAATCATCCTTTCACCAATTGGTCAACAAAGGACTTTGGTGCATGCACACACGAGCACCTGGGCACTACATGGTCGTCCATTATCCCATGTATCCGGTCCCTCCTTCACTCAGTGATTTTCAATAAATCACCAACAATCGATCAAAATTAGGGTTTCAAATTGAATGCTCCGCAAATCATAATTTTGAGCAAGTTTAAACACTAATAATTTTATGTTGATCCAGCAATTAACATTTTAATTAATTATATAATATTCGGTCCAGCTACCAATATTTTAATTAATATTTTATTTGGTCATGCTACCAACAATTCATCAGACGAGCAATATTTGCTCAGACGAGCAATATTTGCTCAAACTATCATCATGTTGATTCAAGAACTATACGTCTCAACATACATGTTCAATCCGTGAATCACTGCGCATTCGTCAATCATGCTCAATCCAACAAAACTTAGACTCACTGTCTAATCAAGTCAACGACTGACTAATCAAATACACGTTTGGTTTGCAGACTCCACGTTCGTGAGACATCAATCACGTCACATGGGGATATCAATTAGGGTTTTTGTCTAACGGCCTACAACACGTGTGTTCATCCACGATGATAAATGTGAGTAAGTCGTGCAAGCAGTTGAGGGAGTTAGCAAAGTAGTGGGTGGACAATCAACCCAGTCTTCGCGACGACTGAAACCGGGTTAAACCACGATTTCGCACTTTCCCACTCTTTCACTCGAGCAACCGTCACACTTATTGGAGATCAATGTGTCTACTATTCTGGCATTATAAATAAGTCTCTGAATCCACCATTGAAGGACAAGACAATTTTTCGAGCAATCACTCTCAAGAATTCCATCAATAGAACGGAACTTATTCGAACTCAACAGTTCACAGAAAACTTGTAGAAACCTTCAACACATCCACAATCCTTGATCATCATTGATCCCACAATTTTTAGCTTCCCACCTACAGATCAACCCATCTCCCTCTTTGTGACCGAATTGACTCTGGAACAACCATTGACTTGGTTTAGGCCGGAGTCCTATAGATTGATCTCTCAAACTCAAAGCACACCTGTGCAGTGCATATGTTTGAGGTTAAGCAGTTTGCTCGGTTGAGGAGTCTCGTCCACATGGTCGTCTCTTCAATTTCCTAGAAAACCAGCAAATCGTTTTCCCCATCTACAAAAATGTTATGCGTGATCAAGATATGTCGGACACGTCTATTTGGCAGAACATTTTCACATTGTTCATTTTAGAAACGAGGAACCCCGAAAACCGAGATGCTCGTGGATTGTATGCTCGTTCTCAATCAATTGATCATATAGTTAACTAAATCCTGGCTAAGGTAAAAGAAATTGATCGAGAAAACTTTAACGGTGTAACTAAAGCACAAGTGATCCAAATATCTCTAAATGAATGGCAGGAAACTCACGGCGAACCTTTTCTTTTTGAAGCTCATTTCAACATCCTTAAAGATGGTTCATCTCGACCATATCTGTACAGTACCCGAAGGGCTCTCCCTCTTTTATTATGGAAGAATATGTTACTTTTATTCGATGTTGGCTACATATTATAACCAGAAGGATGACTAGTGACTATTTCTGGGAAAGCGTGTGTCAAAGTTTTGTAGCATTGCGAAATGAACATTTACGAAATATCAAGAGCCATCAATAAGGATGTCAGACGTTATACAGAAGTTTTGTGGATGGTTCACCGTGATAATTCTGGATTGTCCAATGAAGAACTGGTGAGTATCTTATTACCTTTGTCCTCATTGAGCAACTGCACCATAGTTTAATTAAAATCATATATTAACCTGTTTTTCAGAAAATCATGGCTCAAGCCCAGTTTATAGAAGAAAATAGAAGAGAGTTTAAGCATTTTGAATGCTATGAACTCTATAAGGTTTATGTCCCTGGATTTGACATAGTTTGATATTATTATTTTCGTTATGAATTCAAGTTACTTTGTATGCAAGTCTAAATGTAATGAGTATCGCTTGATATAAAATAGGAATCTTAAGGTCTAAATATTTGCATTAATATTGCTGCCACTTCTTTTACAAGATATAAACTTACAATAATAAGAACTTAAATATTGACATCAATAAAAATCTAGTACAATCGTTGGCCTTCTGGTTTTCTTCATTTGACGTGTCTTCCATTTAACGCGCTCGTGAATTGTTTCGCCTTTGTTTTTGAAACTTCGGTTGTTAACTTTCAAAATTGGAGCTTTTCTTCGCTTTTTAGGAGGACATTTTCCTGGATTAACTTTTAAAACTTGCACAACTCTTTCCTTTTCACCATTTTTAAATTTTTAAAAATTACCATATATCTTATTTTACTGACCTCAACTTTGGTTCACAAAAAAAAGAAGTAGCATTATGAGACATTTCAAGAGAAAGATAGTGGAAAAAATTCAAGAGAAGATTGAATTTTAGTGTGAGTTGAATATTTGAATGGATTGATTATTTACATGGGGGTGGGGGGTGACTATCCTTTGTGAATCTGACTGTTGTTGGATCAGTGTGGGACGATCGTCCCACTTTGAGACGAGACTCGTCTCAGTATGGGACGATCGTACCATATTGACTTGTTCGGCTTATCTTGACTCGGGGAACGTTTTCCCCATTGCGAAAAACTCAATTTTTTTATCCACTTGGACAAGTAAACCAAAAAATTTGATGGTGCCCATTAATTGGAATTTTTTCCCCTAATTGCGAAAAACTCGGTTGAGTAAATTTTTTTTTTTTTGTTTTTTGCAACTAAACCGAACTTATGGGAAAAACCAAAATTTGATGGTGCCCAAATTAATTGGAGTTGCTCTACGTTGGAAAAGCCTGATACATTCAGTTGTCATGAAAAGCCTGATACATCATGTCATGAGTCGCCTAGCCTGATTTGGTTAGCTTAAATTGGCAGGCTCACGTATTGCCTAAAATTTGATAGCTTGGCCAGATACATTCCCAAACAACCCAGCCTAGTATCCATTTAAGTTTTCTTAAGATTTTTAATTTTACGTTGTAGTAGATTGTTTTGTGTTTTGGTTATATTTTAAATTAAAATTCTTATTTTCATTTTCATTCTACATTTAGAAGGTTAATTACTTAAAGTTGTTTTAAACTATAGTTCGTCCAACCTCCGTAGTCAAAACAAGAATTAAATCGGTCATTACAGAACTTTAAAAGTGCAAAAAAAAAATTATAAGTTGTTTGGCATGTCTGGCCTGTTTAGTGGGATGGGTTTTGGGCCTCAAAATAGATGATCTTACCTGACATATGCCCGGCCTAGCGGGATTTTTGTGTAGCTGCATATGAGACCTGTGTGGCCTGACCTGGATCGGATTTGAAAACTGGCATAGTTGTCCGGCCTCGCCCAATTTTTACACCCGTCGCACTAAGTGGAGGTTCGAATTCAAGAGAAGGCTATCATTTGTGTATTGGCATTCAATTGAGAGATACACGCTCATTTGGAGTCCTATATGAACCCTGAACCTAGCCAGCGTCTTTGGCAGACAGATGGAAAGTATTCGTTTTCTGCGTTCAATCTCTACCTTTATACTCCAATTCGGTTTCCATTTCATTTGTTGAACTCTGTATCGCTTTCTATTAATTGGATAATTTTTACCAAAACTGAAAATATTTGTATCAAATAACCAATTATAGCTACATCATTTTTTGTTGTCGTGGTTTCGGAAACAATTTACATAAAGTTCCAAAGAACAGACAACATAACAAAGAAAAATTAGACATAACAGTACTAGTGCATACATAACTAGTGATTTGATTTCACGGGTACACAGAAGAAAACATAATAATACCTTCAACTAACATCTTACAGATCCATGACATAAATGTCCAGATGACAAGCTCAGCTAGGATAGATGTGAATATCTAGAGCCAAGATGAGAATGGAATAGACAGCAAAGAAGATGAAGGTGTGGAGAAAGATAGCATTCCCGTTTGTCTTACCCCCTCCAAACTCAACGGTGTGATTGTTTCCTGGTATCTGGAAAAGTAATCCGGGTGACAGCAGCACAAACAACACCACACCTACCAAAACCGGCGCCCAATCCGCCATAGAACTTGCAGTACAAGAAAATTCTAGATCAAAGCCGGTGATTCTGGAGAAAAAGTATTGTTGGGAGAGAGAGAGAGGGAGAAAAGTTGGTCTTAAATGGTGGAGAAGACGTTGTGATTATCTACAAGGAGTGAGTGAAACGCACAAGAAACTAACATAACTACTAGATAGCAACACCACTCACTACTAGATAGCAACACCGTTCACCCACATAAACACCAATTTGTGAAGTCTGAACTCTGAAGGTCTAAAGCGAAAAACAAATGACATAAATAGCTATTGGACAAACCAAATAGTGACCTCAAAGAGAAAGTAAGCACCCCCACTCCACTATTTAATGAGAGTGGTCCAGTTGATGTGTGAGCATGGAGGATTCTTGTATTATCTGCACCATTATATTTGAATTTACCGTTGCGTAGATCTTACAACATGCAAGGTTGATATTGCAATCTTCATATATGAACAATCATCCAACTACAAGTATCATGCCTAAAGGAAGCTGCTCCTGACATCATCAAGAGGAAGTCTGGATGCTAGATCCAGACTTGAAGACATATACAATAGGAAGTAAGAAAGAATGGCCAAAGCAATTGCAGGGATGCTAGAAACCAGACTTGAAGACATACAAGAGGAAGAAAGAATGGCCAAAGCAATTGCAGGGATGCTAGAAACCAGACTTGAAGACATACAAGAGGAAGTAAGAAAGAATGGAGAAGACAGAAGTTTAACCTTTTTTTTTTTTTTTTTTGTTGTAAAAAGGCCAATCAGGCTGCGGGGTTGCATTGCCTAACAAGACCAATCCAAATTTAACCTGTAACATTGCCTTTCTTCCTCCTAGTTCTTATTTCATAATCTGAGATCGGATAGTCAAACGAGCCATGACCAAACTCAAGGTCCGGAGACAAGCCAACTACTGTTTCCAGCTTTTAAGCTCTTTTAATACAAGTTCAAACCCATACAAATGCTTTTATTAGCAAAAAAAAAAGGTGCTCAAAATAACCTTCCCAACAGAAATTATTCTGTCTGCCGACTTCAGAGAAAGAAACAAGTAAACAGATACAAACAGAAGAACAAAGAGAGATGCCGAGACACCTTGATGTTGAACAACACTTTGCAGAAAATTAGCAAAGCTAAAATGCTTATGGTTCTCCCCCCAGCTCCACCCGCAAGTTATCATATGGGTAGACTTTTGGTGTCTGGTAAACATAGAAGGAAAAGATGATGTCAGAGAAGTTATTCATTTGTATTCATTAACCAACCTTCACAACATCGAAAATAAAAATGAAAAGATCATCTACAAATTTTCTTCCACTGTTACAACACCACTAGTAACATGTTTCATGGAGTAAGCAAGCAACTTTCATAGGGAATTAGTACAGAGACTAACGCATGGTTGAAAACAACCAGAGATCAAAAGTGTGCATAGGTTGGCAGTTGGCTTGATCACATTCTACTTCCTCAGTTCAACATACTTCGGTCGGTTTCTTGGCCAAGTCTACTACATAGTCATATTAACCTATGTTACGGTAACACGGGCACGGTATCAGTGTCTTGTGCACAATACGTTACCTTGACACGACAACGTAAGAAACTAGAAAACGGGGACATGGCAGATACAAAGTAGATCAGTAGTTTATCATAGATAGCAAAATACATAAATACAAACACATATAGATTGATACAAAAAACAGAATACACTGATATTTACTACTTATCTTCATGGTCTGATAGATTAGCTGTGGTAGTTGCCCTGTAGCTCAACTGCCACCACATAGTGGAGTTATGTAACTAGGTATATTAAGGCCTGAATTGGCTAATTCTTGTTCTGTAGGTGCATCCACGCTAGTTCCACCAATAAGCACATCCCAATACTGAGTAGGTCCTTCGACGACATATCTATCTTTGTTTCTAGATAATAATCTAATGCTACTATGAACATAGATTAGATCCTCTATTCTAGAGAATATCCTTATTGATATTTTAGTATATTTCTTGGGAAGTGAGCCATGTCTGTGTCCAAACGTGTAGACATGGCAGAATTTATTTTTTTAGGCGTGTCGCCGTAACATAGATATTAACACATCTTGCTAAAAATTAATTTTATGCGCAGAGTAATAACCTGTGTTACAACGACGCGCCTAGAAAAAAAACAGCCGTGTCAATACATATTTACATGGACACGCGTATTAATACCCCAATACTTTGAGATACAACCCAGTTAGAAAACTTTGGCTGAATTATTAGTTATCAACAGCTGTCAAGATAAATCAATACCTTAATATTAGGAAACTTAGATATTTTACTAGATTCTATGAGATGTTTTAACTTTAGTAACAAAATATTAGTTCCAAATCTGTACACTGGTCTTGCTCTAGACTTTCTCCCTTCTTATCTTTTTTTTTTTTTTTTTTTTTTTTGAAACAGCTCCCTTCTTATCCTGACCTCTTCTTTCCATGGAAATTTCTGTAATGCCTTTTAGATTAATCATACATCTTGCAAATTCACTAGCTTATATAGTTATATATGTTAAATTACTAAATTCAATGATATTTATCTTGTGTGTGCCCTGTCGAAGTATTCTAGTTTTTTAAGTTGTCGTGTCGAAGTAGCTTATTGGATACAAGACACCAACACCGTGTCCATGTCGTTGTAACACGGGTAATAACAGATGTGCAACTTATCAAGTTCACAATATTTTACACTGAATCAACTAATTGATGTGAACTACTAATCATTCAGTAGCATCAGAGAGAAAATCTTTGGCTAAAGATCTCTTACCAGGGGCGCAGGTAGAGCATCTAAAGTGAATAGCTTTCTAGTTTTTTTCAATTCCTAAAAGAACCGATTGAGACCCATGTTCTTGGGGATCTTGTTCTCTAACTAGTCTTCAGAATAACTTTTACTTTCTCAAATAAATAACATAGTATTAGACGCTAACATAACGAGGAAGAAAATTAGAAAACATAGAAAATGAAAGACAGCTCCAACTAGCACTAAATGTACAACAACAACAACAACAACAACAAAAAAGGTTATACATTTGCTTGATCAACATCGACCATTGTATTGAATGTCGAGATGAACTCAATGGATGAAATCAATGCAGGTGCAAGTAACACTAAGCTCTTGCATCAAAATGCATAGTATGAGCATAATGTTCTTGTAAGCAACACTTGAGATGTCAAATAAATGTACTCTGCATATATTAATATGTTTCGCATACCTATGTCAACTTCTATGCAACAAACAATGGAGTTGTAAATATTTTAAGCTTTTCAATGTGACAGAAATTCAGAGGTTTGTCTCTTCCCTCTTACTCATAGTGGATTATAAACTAACTCTTAATGAAACTGCTCTGAAGTTTTTATTTTTGTCCAAGATGGTTACACTTACTAAACTACTACTGGCTTTCTCATACTATTAAAGCATCTATGATAAAACAGGTGCAGTTTTGCTGAGCTTAATGCTAATAGCTGAACTATATCAGCTAAGTTGCAACATACTATATCAGGTGAAGTTTTTTCTCACTCTATTGAAACATCTACTTAAAGACAGCACCAACTAGCACTAACTGTACACTGATAATACAAAAAAAAAGAAAAAGAGAAAAAAATGGTTGCACACTTGCTTGAACAACATTGTCCATTGTATTGATTGTCGAGATGAATCCAATGGATGAAATCAACGCAGGTGCAAGTACAACTAAGCCCATGCATTAACGAATAGTACATGAGCATAATATTTTTGTACGTAACACTTGAGATGTCAAATAATCTTACTTTAGTTACTATATGTTTATACTTTTAACTATTTCACAAACCTATGTCCACTTCTATGCAACAAACTATGACACAAACCTGTCCAATTCTATACAACAAACTACGAAATTGTAGATACCTTAAGCTTTACAATGTGATAAATATTCAGAGAATATGCCTCTTTCCTTCTTCCCATAGTGGAGTATAAACTAACTATCAGTGAAACTGCTTCGAAGTTTTTAATTTTATCCAAGACGGTTACACATACTACACTACCATAGACCACTGGTTCAATTTCTCATTCTATTATACATGATCAAACTGGTGAAATCTTGTTGAGCTTAACACTAATAGCAAACTATATCAGCTGAGTTGCAACGTACTATAGAATCTCCTAGAAATCTCGTACAAGGGTCAAATTTTTAACAGATTAGCACTCTACTGTAAACCTGATGTCAGTTATAACAATCTATGTTTTCACAGCAAATAGTTGGCATTCCCCATAATCACAAATAACTCTAAATCAGAATATACCAAAAGATCAACAAAGATTCAATAATCTATTCATTGATTTAAATGAACATAAACTTACAAATGGAATTGTTGAAGCCTTATCATTCAAAACAGCTGCCAATCCAAGAGATGCAAAAAACCCTAATCCTCCACACAACCACGCCAATGCCTCGTACTTTGGTAGTTACATACATACAACAACAACAACATTCAAAACATTTCACAATTTGTAAACAACTAAAACAAACAAATAAAATGAAATCCCTAAATTAATTTGACAGTAATACCTTTCCGACGGTATCAGCGATTCGATCTATACAAGGTTCAGGATATGCAGTTCCATTATCCCAAACAAGCTCATCGTTCTCTGGAAGCTGAAACATATAGAGAACAAATTTAGGATCTCGTTTCAAGGTTTTTGAATTGGGAGGAAATGTTAAAGAAAAATGAAATGCTTACAGGTTTGTCAGGAACGATGTGTTTGCCGACTGGAAGACCCATACCAGCACGAGTACGAAGAGATGTAGCAATGGATCTACGGACTACGCCATTTCCTCCAAGTATTTGAGATGCTAATCTTCCTGCCATTTGAGATGATCACTCTTTTTTCTCTTCAAGACTTGGAACTTGTTTTCGTTTTGTTTTTCACCCAAATCTCTCTGATAAAATAATAACCCTAGTTTTCTTTTTGGTTTCTAATTTGCTACTAGTCTACTACTAGATTTTTGTTATGGGAGTTAAATACGAGGTCAATTGCACTGACTTTAGTCAGTCTTGACCAAATGTAAAAACGACCGAAATCCATAGGCCAGATTTCACAAAAAAAAAAAAATTTGATCGTTAAAAGATTTGGTATTGACGAGTTTTCAAATTCAATCGAAGTCACTAATGTAACCACTGTATTTCAATATTTTTTATCGTTAAAAGTTTCAATATTTTTTTATCGCTAAAAGATTTGATGCAGACGAAGTTTTCGAACTCAACTTAAGTCGCTGGTGCCAGCATTGTATTTCATTACTTTTTTTTTATTAAAAAATTTGGTGTTGACCAGTTTTCGAAATCAACTCAAGTTATTGGTGTCAACTAACTCAAGTGTTATCTGAAAATGATTAAGCTTATAGTTCGTCTGGCAAGTTTCGGCTAATCTTTCATGAATAAGTCAATGTATACGGTTCGTTTATGGTCCATCCTAACCAGAATGTATATTTTGTTGTGTTAATCACAAATCAAAGATTCATCTAACGGTGGATATTGATTACTTGATTCCAAAGCTACTTTAGCTTAAATCTAAAACAACATTTGTTTTGAAAGTATGTATAAGGAGAACCTCAAGCAACTGGGATTTTTTAATCCCCGACACTATTATTGTGTGTCATAGTTGTAAATTAGAGTCGTCCTCTCCTTTAAACCTTTTTAAGTTTAGCGACTAAAAATACTTCACCTAAGGATTCGTGAAGTCGGGTCCAACTATCTTTATCTTGATAGTTCGTGTATCCCGATATTGTTACGGATTGTTGAGCCTTTAGCTCCAACAGGCGAGATAGATAGAAATCACAAGTTCTTTGCCTACTTTGTAATTCCACAGGTATATTCCTCAAAAACGATTCTCTGTTGAAATCGGAATAGGAATTACTTGTGAGGTGAATAATAATCTAGGCTGCTCTTTAGGAGTCATAAGTATCGGATTTTGAGGTTTGCTAAACTTTTTCTATTGTAATCGATTTCCTATCTCACCTTGATCTTTGATCGTAACGGAAATCACATATAGGCTTATCTGTGGGATGGAGATTGGTTTAAAGTTTTCAACTGAGTTGAAGCAACTCTTAAGCTGTAAAGGAAGACAGCTAAGGGAATCAATTTCACGGAGTCTTGCGAGACTCAAGAGGCGTAAGGAGCGCGACTGTAACTGAACCGCTGTGACCGTAGATTCGTTCTCAACTACATTCCAGTCTGAAGTTTTGATAGTATGTTAGAGTCTGTAGCGGCTTAATACAGTTTGGTGTTTAAATCTGGACAAGGTCCCGGGGTTTTTCTGTATTTGCGGTTTCCTCGTTAACAAAATTTCTGGCGTTTGTGTTATATTTTTTTTCCGAATTATATTGTTTATCTTTATAATTGAAATATCACAGGTTGCACATAAAATCAATCAAAGTAGATACGTCCATCGCAATTGTTGGATACGACTTGATTGATCTTGGATATTGATATTTGGAATTGTCCAAGAACTCTCATGGTATAATTAGGTTCACGGGCTTGTTCCGAATACATATTGATTGTGAGAGTAAGAGATATAAACTCTTCATATAATTCCTGATTGAGATTCATTAAGTTATAACTCTCGGAATTGTATTTGAGTTTAGTCCATACAGGTTGCCTAAGAAAAAGTTAGTGGTGTATTTTGGTACCCATGCATTTTCAGTTCACAAGCTATTATGTGTAATAAATTTGATTAATGGATTGCTGCTACGAGATCTAAAATAAATGGTTGAACCTCGAATCTGGGATATTGTTTAATTGCTCGAAAGACACAAATCAGTCGTATGTAAGTGGCTCTTTCAGACCTAGTACGACTTTAATGGCAATGTTAAACGATATAAAGCTACACATGTATCCAAAGATTCTACGGAAAAATGAGGCATTAATTATAAATAAGTTTTTCTCTCATGTCAAAGAAAGACTTATTCATATTCATAATTATAATAATGTTATTTGTAGCTCGGTATCTAAGAGTTTCATTAACTAAATGTGAAAATATCCTTTATTAATAATAAATTATATAAAAAAAAAAAAATTAAGCGTGTTAGTAAGATGGTCTTGCCTTATAAAGACATAAACACGTAGTTTGCAAACTTAACAAATCAAAGTATGACACTAAGCAAGCTTCCCGAATATTGCATACCTAAAATTCAACAAAAACATTAATGTTACTCAAGATCAGTAGGAGAAGTTCATACTCTTGGTATTTTATGTTAAGACTTACTACCTGCGAGTAGTGATCCATGCATATCTCCATACTTTTCGAAATAAAGGATATCAATGAAGCTTACCATGTGATAGTCACATATTACGCGGATTACTAAAGTTCTCATGTAAACCCATATAAATATAATCTTCATTAAGTATTAATTCTGATATGGAACATATAACAAGTTGTTGATATGTTGGATAAATGCCTAATGAATCATAAAAAAATAAATATTACGGGAAAACGATCAAGAATTATGTCTTACAATTAGTTATCCAACTCAATAAAAGTTGATGGGTTTTCAAACTTTAATTCTGGTGGATGTGCGGATTCTATGAATGAAGAATCCATTAATACAAGTCCCATAATTTGATATATGTGTGCGAGACTCAGAGACTTAAGTATTGTCTCTAAATTGCTGAAATGTATAGTCTTAGATTCGCAACATTAAAGCACAATATGATACAAAAGGAACAAGACACATGAACCTTGAGTATATATACGTGAATCAAGCAATTCAAAAACAATAGTTGTTCATTTATCACTTACGCACAATTGTATCCGCAAATGCACTTAATGAACAATTACCTTTTAAGACCTCTTAAGAAAATATTAAAATCCTAGGTCTGTGGGAGTAATTGATTATTGAATTCAGCCAATTTATGTGCTTATTTTGAACATTGATTGAGCTCTTAATAATGTACTTCTAAATTTATTTTTGTATCCATATATCGTATACACTTATGTGAACGGATGAATGTTAACATAAATTTTCTTTCTTAAAGACAACACTGGACCATTATGATGCTCAAATTGCCAAGTTGAATAAGTTATTTTTGTTGTAGTACATGGAAGGAAACATGTTGATAACAAGACAATGTACTATGACTCGCATGAATTGTTTAATTCATCAAGGTATTACATTAACCAGTAAAGTTATTCTTTAGTATTTACGTGCTCCTTATGTTTCCAGCATTTAACTATTAATAGATTATCACATGGACCAGCGGGAGAATGTAAGATAAATTCTTATAAGATTATTATCTTTATTGGCCCATGTGAGAATATGGTTAAATTAAGGATATTGCTAAATATCTAATCCATGGTTTATGTGAGGGGTCATTTCCTAATTATCTCTTCCTTCATGGACGTTCGAAATCTAAAGAACTAATCCTAAAATCATAGAGTTTCGTTTTCTCTCTCTACCTATGAAAGGGAAACAATAACCATTAATATTGTGTTAAAGGAATTACTCATTAGTCTAAGGTCAAGAGAGAAAAACCATCACCTCCACAAGGTATTACCGCTGCTACCAAGATGATCGATATCGCATTTACGATTAGCACTACTGTGTATTCCGTATAAACTACTCTTGCATATTCATTGCGTGATTATCATGAATTTCAATGATCCTAATTTAAGTGTCTATAAAATCAAATGTTATAATAAAATTATCTTAATGTGACACAAGTACTAATAAATCTACCTAACTTCAACAACATTCTTGAATGACCAAGAAGCCTTATATCTACACATAGAGTCGAAAATTCGCTAATCTCAACCATGTTAGGAACTCGTTACAGTTTTTAACCTCATCCAACTGACCAAAATTAAGAGACACAAATGTTTTACTCTCACTCTCTAGAAGTAATCTAAGAGCTCAAGGCCTTATCGAAGCTCTTGTTAATCATCGAAAACTTTAACAAGAATTCGTGATTTTTCGGTTTGTGTAAAGTACAATTTAACTCTCCGAAGACAATCCTAAAAATAACCCAACACACCTTTGTCGCCTCTTTAGCCTTCCTCATAACTCATATAGTATAAGGTAATGTTGATGGTGGTTTTTAGTTCAAGGCTATAATTTTAAAACCAGTATTTAATGCGTTGTCACCATGCAAGGGGTAAAGCCATTTGAAGAGCGACGAGTGCAAAAAACCCTCCTTGCTCATTGAGCAGTTAAATATATATATATATATATATATATATGAAATTCACTCAGAATGGTGCGCGTATTAGCAATCCCAAATGTTTTGTGAATTCTATTTTTGCCAGCATTACCAACTAATGCATGACTTGCCTAGTATTTGTATATGCTATGTTCCCAGCCGAACTCTCATTATTGACATGACATGACGATTAAGTGTTCACTCTCAACATAGTAGCATGAATCTCCCGAAGTGCCAGTATTGAGATCTGCATGGAAGTACTCACACAGGCTGCATCACTCTCTGAACAAAGAGAATTTTGTATCGACGCGCTTTTAAGATAGCTCAATTGAACACGCTTAAATTCCTTAAGGAAAATCTAGACTGTTAATATCGAGTCTCAAAAATAATCACGGCCCACACGATTTGGCCACGCGATTCAATAGGCCTAGCGATCTCTTGAGTATTCGACATACTCAAGAGAGCGGGACGTATTGTCAAATACCAGTGATATGCCTGGACGTCTATGAAACACAACGTAGACGCAAATACGGTCTCATGATCAACAACTCGTACGATCTTCAACAATATTGGGTTTAACTCCAACCCTCTTCCAAAGTATTTCTTCAGAAACCCAGCGCATCTATCAAGTTGAAAGATAAATGAGATACTCGCAAGGTGGGATTTGTCTCCCTCTTCTCCATTCCATGAGAAAACATCAAGGAAGTTATCGACTCTATCATCAGCTTCTCCCTCTAATAACGAGACGATCTCTACCATTATATGAAGACTTCCAAGTTCGCACAAGTAACTACCACTCCTCTCCCTACCGGTCTCTTCTGATCACAGCTGCCGCCAAGAATCGTTGTTTCTCGCTAGAGATTCACCATAGCAACAACCACTACGGACAGATAATCCCTTCACTGTCAAAGACTTCTTCAACACAAGATAGACGGTCAATCAAGAAGCATGTAATTTGTAAAGGAAAATCAAACTGAAGGTCGGTCGAATCCTTAACCATTATTGTTCTCTCCCCTATTTCGAATTACCGGAAGAGAGCATTGCATGCGTTGAGATGTTACAATATAAACGGTATTCTTTCCCATGAGGATAAAACACGACTTGCCGGCCAGCATTATTTGTGTGTCGTCTTCCCATATGCCATGTCTATCGCCTCACAAGAATTGGAAGAACTCATTTTTCGAAATCAATGGTTAAGGGAGCCCTCACTGGAGTTCTCTCCAGAATCCGCTTCAACGCACACTTCAGAAGCCACTTCAACGCACGCTCTCTCCTGAAGCCGCTTCAACGCTCTCTCCAGAAGAAGTCACTTCAACGCACGCTCCAGGAGCCGCTTCAACGCTCTCTACAGAAGAAGACGCTTCAACGCTCTCTCTTGAAGCCGCTTCAATGCACGCTCCAGAAGCCGCTTCAACGCACGCTCTCTCCTGAAGTCGCTTCAATGCTCTCTCCAGAAGAAGTCGCTTCAATGCTCTCTCCTGAAGCCGCTTCAACACTCTCCCCAGAAGAATCCGCTTCAATGTTGTCTCCCGAAGCCGCTTCAGCACTCTCTCCTGAAGCTGCTTCAGCGCTCTCTTCAGAGGCCGAAGCCGCTTCAACACCTTACCAACAAATGCAATGGAAGTACGTCTTTCAAGAGAAAATAAGCTCGGGAGAATTACACCTGGGGACTGCCAGCACATGATGCCTTCACGTCCCTCGACCAGCTTATTTCTAATATCAGCATCATCACTGTTGAAGCTTTACGAGCCGCAAAAAATTCTCAACATGAAGACGTACATGTGCATTAAAGACTCCAAAAGTACAAATCGGAGATGTTTTCACGTATCCAGTCACTCCATCGAATCTGAAATGTAACTGGAGACTGCTCATCGCATCCCATTCTATACAACCATCCAAGATTCAGAAGACGGTTCAAAAGATGTCGCTTGAAGGAAGTTCTTAAAGATTCACGGCACAACGTCCATTCTTCTACATACCTAGCTGGCACGCCACAAGTCTTCAAGAAGCATGTAGTCTACAAGGGGAATATCAAAGAAAAGAATGAGAGACCTCAGATTGCAGAATCATGTACACATGCTCTATTCTAACCTTACAGAGGAGAGCTACGTCTAAAGTTTCAAGACATTGCGAGATCTTTCTAAGAATTTGGATTTCTTAGTCGGAGATTTCATTCATTAATCCAACTGGAAACATAAAAGCAGCATGAATGAAGGATTATTATTCGATCAAGCCCTGGCTCTAACCGCAGACTACTAAACATCAAAAAAAAGTGTCATCAACGACAGGGCCAATGGCGCCTTCATTAGGGGCCTCTCAAGGAGTTGCTTCAACATCTTCTCGAGCCGCTTTAAGACCCTTCTCGGAAGCTTCATCAACGTTCTCTTTGGGAGATGCTTCAATTGCTTCAACATCCTTTTAAGGATATTCCTCATGACAGAGCCTGTCCACATCAGAAGTCGAGGATTATGATATCGTCATGAATAAGCCAGAAAATCTTGGACAGGTTCTTGAACGATACTCAGATGTACAAGGAACTCGGAATGCAGTTTGAGATCCCAACCAACAGTATGCCTAATCTACGAGGGCCGATATCATGCTAAGGGAATGCTTACTGGACACCTCTTGAACGTGACATGTTCCAAGGACAGTAAGACCCATCTCTCTGGTAACATTTAACTTTGCCTCATAAGTCTTACCTTTATTTGTCACCATTTAGTGCTTACCCCGCAATAGTGTAACTATTACGTGCTAAGTAGGGGACTTAATGTTGATGGTGGTTTTAGTTCAAGGCTATAATTGTAAAACCGGTATTTAATCTTATTTGTCACCCCGCAATGGGTAAAGCCATTTGAAGAGTGACGAGTGCAAAAAACCCTCCTCGCTCATTGAGCAATTCAATATATATATATATATATATGAAATTCACTCAGAATGGTGTGCGTATTAGCAATCCCAAATGTTTTGTGAATTTATTTTTGCCAAAGATTACCAACTAATGCATGACTTGCCTAGTATTTGTGTATGCTATGTTCAGCCGAAATCTCATTATTGACATGACATGACGATTAAGTGTTCACTCTAAACAGAGTAGCATGAATCTCCGAAGTGCCAATATTGAGATCTGCATTGAAAGTATTCACACAGGATGCATCACTCTCTCGAACAAAGAGAATTTTTACCGACGCGCTTTTAAGATAGCTCGATCGAATACGCTTAAATTCCTTAAGAAAAATTTAGGCTTGTTAATATCAGCCTCAAAAACAATCACAGCCGCACGATTTGGCCGCGCGATTCAATAGGCCTAGCCTGATCCTAACGGAATTAGGCAATCATCACGATGACCACCAGCGGGCCCACTAACTCCCTAGCCGAACAATTTTCATCTAATACATCCATAGCGCTTCGAACGATCAACCCTAACATGGGTGATCGCACTGTTTAAGAAGAGCTCAAACGAGCTGAGACCGACCAAAGCGGTTTCAAATGCATCACATCCGTCCAACTTTGCCATCCAAGTTGGATGACTTAGATCTTCCCTCGAATGATCGAAAGGGTACTAGTGTGATCACCAATGACCTAACTACATTGTTGGTAGATCGACCTGCCCACTGCAAATCAGAAACGCGTTGAATCACACGCCCAAAAAAAAGGGTGATCGCGCAGCCTTTAAAACCATAAATTTAATAAGCGGCGTTAAACAACTGTCGCAAATCAATTGTGTCCGTCTAACTTCACCAGCCTATTTGGACGGCTTAGATCGCATTTCAAACGATCAAGGAGATGCCAACGCGTTCACCATCGAACCAACTCCACACGTGGTCGGTCGACTTGCTCATAGCAAGACCAAAGCGCATCAAATCGCCAGCCCAAAGTAGGGTGAACGATGTTTGAAAACCCTAAAAAATGCTTTGCGGGAACACACTTCTGTCACAAATTGATCGTGACCACTCATCTTCGCCAGCCGAATCGAGTGGCTTAGATCTGAGTTTAGATGACCCAGGAGATGTCAACATACTCACTAGCGGCTCGTCTTCACACATGGCCGATCGGCCTACTCAAACTAGCGCCCAACGCGTTAAATCGATTAGCCAAACTAGGGTTGGTCGCACGATGCCCAAACCCTAAATCAACGACCCACAAAGCCATCTCGTCCGTCCAACTTCGCCTGCTTGGTCAGACGGCTTAGATTGGATACTAGATGATCGATGAGATGCCGCTATGATCACCGACCACCCTCCTCCTGCAAGGAGCGATCGGACTAGCTATAGCTCTCCCGCGTGATACCAAACGATCACCCAAAGATAGTCCTTCGTGTTGCTTCAACAACAGTCATTAACTGCCGCAAATCGTCTCGGCCACTCAACTTGGCTAGCCGATTTAAGCGGTCCAGATTAACTTGGATCGACCGATTGGATTTTAGAATGGCTACCGATCGCCACTCTCCTATAGGAACCGATCGGTCACTCGTTGGGATGCGTGCATAGCACCCACCAACTCCCTGAAAAAGGGCGCTCGTGCTCCTTTTGAGACGCTCTCCGTGACTGATTCGATCGAGCTCTAAAACAACGATGCTCCAAGCACATCGATTATTTGGAGTTTTTGTTTAAAAGCGATGCTTTACGTGCATAGAATACATACGATATTTCATGAATATCGGCTTCACAAATAACTTAGTTATTTAACCTAAAGCACTATGTCTTTGCTTTAGAGCGGCAAGTCCCACGACTTGAACCATTTATTTGAGACATCAAACATGTCACAAACTGGTGGATACTCACTGGGGTATTGGTATGGCGGTTTATAGCGTGCGGCGTGCAACGCGCCCATTGCGAGAAAGTGTCAGGAAAGACGGACGGTTAACAACAATGGGAGTAGTGGGTGAAAGTGTGATAAGTTCTCCCTCATAATGGAAACGTGGCGATCGCCACTCTTTACACAACCCCACTTCTCCACTGCTTAATCACCTCCACTTCCTACAAGATCGGGGCATGCGATCAATGACTTTTATAAATAGGATTTCAACCTATTTCAACACAACAAGTGTTATCAACACAGTATCCAGAAAACACCAAGAACTGATAGCTTACATTCTGCAAGCCAGTTCCACATTCTGATGCAAGTCATAAAACATCCACACCTTCATAATTCAACATATTGATCTCAAACACCTTTTTCGCTTCTCTCCATAAGATCGACCCCTTCTCCTTCACTTTGTGACCAAATTGAATCTGGAACGGCCATTTCTTGGTTTAGGCCAGAGTCTTACAGATTTAATCTCTCGAATCTAAAAGTACTCATGTGCAGTGCATTTGTTTAGGGTTTTAATTCGTTTCTCATCAACACACCCAATTTACCAAAAATAGCAGAATCATTTTTTACCCTCAAACAGGTAATTGCAGCAAGAAAAACATAGTTTTATAGGTGCAGACCACATAAGTATAGTCACTTGCATACACAAATTTTTCTTACAATTCTCATAAAACTTCAGTGGTATCTGGATAGAGCTGAGTGACAACATATGATTTCTAGCATAGACCTAACTCACGGTTACCAAGTCTAATCTTTTAAATGTTGTTGTTCATAAAAATTCAAGGAATGACTTTACAGTAAAAAAAGGTGTAATCTATAATACAAGACAGAAGGGGTTTTTTTAGCAACCGACGGTCGGATAATATTTTGAAAGACAAACGGATGATCTAACCATCCCAGTCTCATCCTAGGAATAGACATCAGACGGTCATATGATTTGTAACCTCTCCTCATTATGAATTTGCATTAATTGGATTTCCACTCATAACTAAATGCTAAAAAAAAAAATTATGAGTGGAAACCCTATTAATACAAATTAATGGTAAAAGTGATACAAAATATTTAAGGCTATTCTTTGTTCTTTGGAATTCGCAGTTAAAAAGCATGATGTATATATCTGTAAAGAATTTTCTTTATCAATCAAGTGGAAAAGAAAACTTTTAAAATCCTGCAAAAAAAAAAACAATCTCAAAGACTTTATCTATTAAACTCCAACAATGATATAAAAAAAAAATATAATAATATTAAACTCATGATCATGTGAAAATTGCCTTGAAACGTCTTACATGATTTGTGTGAGACGGTCATTTGATGTCGACTCGAAAAGTTTCGTATTGATCATTCGATCACTTGAAAATTAATTATAAGCTAATAGTTTGTGTGAGACAGCTATAGTCATCTTCTAAGGATGTTTCAATAATTGAAATTGGAGTTCAGAACAAAAAACTATGTCTGGATACAGCAAAGTATGCGTACATAGTATGCAAACAGCTTTGGTATGATTCAGGTCCGGGAACCTTGTTTGCATATGTAGTATTTGAACGTTTTTAACTGTTAAAGTCCGAGAACCAAGTTTGCATACCAGTATGCGAACGGTTCTACCGAGTTAGGTCAGGGACAAGTGAGTATGCATACTGTTTGCAAAGCTATTTGGAAGACCAAAGTCGAAACTATAGTTTGCGTACATTTTTGCAAACTTAGTGATTAAAGTTCTAAAATCGGTTAAGTATGTTTTCATACTCATGAACAAATACATTTATGAATTAAGGAATGCAATCTTTGCAAACCGTGGTTTAATGTTCATGAATCGATCCGCTTTTGATTCAACTGATTCATATATATTTCTGTGAAATAGTGAACAATAGAACAACTCTATTTGAAGCATAATTAGATTCATTTGAATGTGGTTAAGACAAAAGTGTTCATATGGCTAAATTCGTTAACTATTATTGAGCCAACTCAATATACACGTTTAGGTACGGTTACCCATATCTAAACGAAGGTATATTTTATTTGTGTATAAAAAGCTAAGACCATCTAACGGTGAAGAGATATTGCTTTTGTTTTAAGCAGACTTAGCTTGAATCTTAAATCGAGTTTTCATCTAACGGTGAATATTGAATGCTTTGTTACTAAGCTATTTTATCTTTGATTGAAAGCAAACCACGATTTGAAAGACTATATTAGGGAGAACTCTAACAACTGGAAAACCTAATCCCGGCACTTTCATGTGTCCTAATTGCGACTAGAGTCGATTCTCCTTAATTTAACCTAGGTTTTTCCAAAACCATTATAGGTTAACGACTTGAAGACTTCATTTGAGATTCGTGAAGCCAGACCCAACTATTTTCTCTGTAGTTGTATGTTCCGATCTTGCTGTTTTCTATCATATTGAGTATTATCTTCTTTAAGATTTGCTCGAGATTTAATCTCTGATAGGCAAGATAAAAAGTAGTCACAAATATCTTCGTCTCATCGTTTGTGATTCCACAATAACTTGTTTCGCTACCATACAATTAAGATTATTGTGAGGTGATTGATATTACTAGGCTGCTCTTCGAGAGTATAAGACCGGATTATCAATTGGTTCTTGTTCACGTTGATTTATCAAAAGACGGAACAAAACTCATAGGTATTTCTGTGGGAGACAGATTTATCCATTAAATAGACTTTTCTATGTGGGACAGATTGGTTTATCAAGTCTTCGACTTTGGGTCGTAGCAAATCTTAGTTGTGGGTGAGATCATCCAAGGGATTCAAGTGCGTAGAGTCAATGTGAGATTGGTTAGGGCTCAACTACATTCCAGTCCGAAGTTAACTTGGAATAGGCTAGTGTCTGTAGCGGCTAATACAGTGTGGTGTTCGAATATGGACTATGTTCCAAGGTTTTTCCTGCATTTGAGGTTTCCTCGTTAACAAAACTTCTGGTGTTACGTGTTATTTCTTTTCAATTATATTTGTTTATATAACTGAAATATCACAGGTTATGCGTAAATCAATCAATTGGTAAATCTGACCTTGATTGTTGGTTAGTAATTGTGTTTGTACCCAAAATTACTTTTGGGCACGAAACACGATGAATGGATAGTTTGGTGTGTATTTTGGGTTAAGAGACGAATTGAAGAACAAATAAAGAGGCAAAGATTAACGCAGGTTTACGTGGTTCGGCATGGTTTGCCTACGTCCACAGATGAATCCCCTTGGGGAGAAATGTTTTATTGATAATAAAATTACATTCTCTATCCGCTACCCCGTTCTTCTACCAGGGCGTTCGTATTTATACAGTTGAATAATTAATTTGAGATAAATTTAAATGACATTAATTTCCCCGCATGCCTCCTAGAATCAATTTTGCATGTAAGCGCTTCGCATGCCTCCTTGAATTAACTCTGCATGAAACTGTATGCATGCCTCCTAGCCATAAATTGTCTTAATTTGCATGGTCATAACCTGTATTAATTCTGCATGGGCCATAAACTGCATTAATTCTGCATGGACATAAATTGTATTAATCTTCCTCGCATGGCTCCTTGTATTGATTTGCGGGCCTCCCGTGATTTTATACACGGTACAAACAAATTGATTGGCACTTAGGCATTGGTATTTTGTACCGTCCAAGTTATTTCTCATATCAATCGTGCTCACATATTTCCAGCTGTTCGATTGCAGATTGTATTGAGAAATTGAGACATAAGTCTTTGGTATATTCATTGATTGAGCTCGATTTTTAAGTTGGTGCTCTTGGAATTATATTGGAGTTAGTCCATTCAGATAGTCGAACAATTATTGGGTGTGGTTATTATACCCCCCACCTTTCAATTGGTATCGAAAGCGGCAAGCACGTTAAAAACCTCGTAAGTCTGTGTTTGTAGCAATATGACTCTATGGACAAAAATGTTATCTCTATAAGCATACTGTCAGTCTTTTATGGCTCGAATTACTTGTGGTGTAAAATTTCTATGCGTGTCATTCCTCAAGAGCGTGATTTCAATCATGGGTTCGTGTTGTTAATGGCTATAATCCTTCAATTGTTACAATAAATGGTGTAATTGTTCCAAAGGATATTGGTGTGTATGAGACTTGTCAATATTCTTCCGCAAAGCAAAAATTCGACAAATTGAATGCTATCATCCATGCCACTACTCTAGATCTTCAGCACCATGTGACTACGTGCACTTGGTCTAAAGATGTCTGGGATATCTTAGAAATCGTATTTGAAGGGAATACCTCTGAAAAGGAAGCTAGGTTTCAAAACCTAAATTCTGATTGGGAAAACCTTTGTATGGCTAATGAAAATTCATTTGATGAGTTTAATCATAAAGTGTATGAAAATTTTAATGCATGTTTTGCATTGGGTAAGACTATTCCTGAAAAGGACATTGTGATAAAAATTCTCAGGTCTCTACCAGCTAGATACGATTCTAAGAAACATGCCATCGTTGAGGGAAATAACTTTGATACACTTTCCAGAAATACTCTTGTTGGGAAGTTAAAGATCTTTGATCATGAGCATATATCCAAGTTTGGAAAGGACCGTGCTTTCAAAGCACAAAAGAACACTAGCCAATTGGAAACTCTGTGGATGATCCTATTGAGATGATCGATCTTTCTCATCCAAGACATTTGAGGATCTTGATAATTGATCTCTTTCTTATCACAAGACATTTTAGAGATCTTCTTTTGAAGAGAAGTAAACGGTTCACCAGAGATAAACCCAGATCATCAGTTAAACCTCATGATCGTGCCCCTCCTAAAAACAGGGACATTGTTGACACTGATGATGAGGATATGTCATACTAGAAATAAAGGTCTTGCTACAACTTTTGATGAAATGTCTGATCACTATGATTCAAATGAAGATGAAAAATCAAGTGTTGCACTCCTTGACGAAAATATTAACTTTGATAATTGTAGCAATACATACATCAATCTTGATATTCTTCCTGGAGAAACCTCTTCGACCACTTTGGAGGATAAAATAGATTTTACACTTTCTACTGAAATTCTATCTCACATGTTTCATGTACTTCAATTTTTTTAGCAGCATGCTCGGCTATGGTACCTGAACCGTCCTCCATATTGACATGTTCTTATTGTACTTTTAAGGTTCATGAACTCTCAGATTGTTTCAAGTACAAACATAAAATAAGATATGTCAACAAACTTCAACGGAGAGAAAGTCGATTAGCAAACAAAATTAAATTTGTTCTGAAGTCGAATCCATCAGAGGTAACTTAACTCATCTCCGAAGAAGTTAATTTCTAAAGAAAAAGTTAGACCTCTACAGAAAAAAACTAGGTCTAAACGATCTATGGAAAAGGGAACTGAGAATTCCATATAAGAATCACATAGTGAACTAATTATCGTTCACCCTAACACAGGCTAATTGTGTTGAAAGTTCATCTTGTCTCATGTTACCGAATTCAAAGAGACAAGAGTTATGCACAATCGGGTTTTAGGAAAAGAACATTTTATTTTTTTTTTTTTTTTTTTCTGGAATTATGTTGATCTTTTCATATCCTCAAATGGTAGTGAAAAGGTTTACCCTGTTTGATCATTAAAAGAGGGTTAAAATCAAAAATTCTACCTTTTTTAGGGTTGAGAGTTGTTCGTACGTGAATCCTACTTACTCTGTATATAGGTTCCGTAACCCTACACTCCTTTTTCCTTTCCCGAAAACTCTTTTTATCAAAAGATTGCTTATGGAGATAGTTTGGTGTAGTTGTCTCACAATCCCATATTTGAATGGAGACTCCAAGCATATATCTTCTGATAGAAAAGATGTTAACATGATTGTTAAGCCATCAATCATGAAGGAAAAAGGTAAATCTCATTCATCTACAACTTTGAAAAAAAGAGAGAGGGAGAATAAGAAGAAACCAAGGGCTAACCTCTCAAATCTTCAGAAGTTTTCTGGTGTTCTTGAAGAGTTGAAAGAAACAAGAATGGAGATGCAATAAATAAAGGCTATTGTTCTAAGATCTCTTGAAATTCAGAAGGCCCTGGTTCGGCATCAATCAAGAAGTTTTGTTGGAATTGACTCCTTTCTTCATGAACCTTATGTTCCAATGTTTGTTGACGACAAGGAGTTCGGGGATGATAAAGAATTTTTCAAGAATCTTAATGTCTAGAAAACTTCTTATGAGAATTTATTCTTGTGTTTAAGAAGGATAACTAGGGTTTGGAATAGCAAATATTATGATTACACATAGTTATTGCCAACGTTTGTCATCTTGCAATGTTTTATATTTATTTATTTAAATTCTAAGTTATTTGGAAGATGATTTTCCAGTATTAATCTTTACTGGTTTTATATATTGCAAAAAAATATTTTATGGGATATGTGTGTTTACGTCCGTGAACTATGATTATCTCGTATATGTCAAAAGTTAAATATATTATGTCTTTATGCAAATATTGATAAAAGATAGAATGAACTTTTGATATTCCGCAGTATTGATCTTTTCCTGATCCACTCTTATGTGAAAGTACTGTATGGCTCCGTAAGTTTTCTCATGTTGAGCATTTCCGACTAAATTAATATAAGGTTTTCTTGTGATTAATTTATTCTAGTTTTCTGGATACAAATTCATGTTTCATGTAATGTCCAAAGAAATCCTTCTTTTCTTGTAAAAGTAAGGTCGCTCTTGTTCTTCTTTCGGGAATGACATTTTATTGGGGAGAGTTCTTAATTGAACTTGCGCTTAATTGCCAAATCTTTGTGGGGAGTGCGGCTGTGGAATATTGTAGGAGTTATCTTGTATCTTCATAAACTCATTAATGAATCATTAATGAATACATCGAAACAAAGTTGATATGTTCTCTTTTAGTCATGAATTATCTTTCTGAGAATTTCATTATGAGAAATTTTCGTACCTTTGCCAATTTATATTGACAAAAATGGGGAGAATTATTTGCTAGTGCACACTACATACATATGGTTTACGGATCATTATGTAAAGGGAAGTGGTTTTCATTGTGAGATGGAAGTATTGACTAAGGGGAGTGATACATATCAAGTAGTATTATTGTTAAAGTTGTGATACAATTGGACTTTGATGCTGTGTAATAATACTATGACAATGTATAACAATGATTGAGAACATATGTTTTTCATATGTTTTCTTATTGTTATGGCTACAGATATTCAACAACAATGATCTTTGAGTTAAACACGTTCAGAATCACTGGAGTACTTGGAATGGCGTAGAATTCAAGGAATGTTGAAGAACCAAGGAATTCAAGCATGATGAATGAGAATCTACAAAGTTTATTTATTTTGTAATCCATATGTATTGATAGTTTTGTCACTAAAATTGACAAAGGGGGAGATTTTTAGAGCATTTCTCGGTCGAACTCGTAACCGTTGCTATCTCAAGCTTGTTTGTCAAGTTTTGTTGATCAAAACTATAAGTCTTGATTTCTAGTCTAATTATATATAGCTATGTCTTGAATAAGGATAGAATGTGTAGTTGAGATTTAGACTTCACGGCATCCATCAACTGAAGACGAAGATCTACTGAGGAGAGTTTGGAGGAACTTCATCAACAAAAGGTATGTGGAGACTAAAACTTATCTATCACTCATAAGTCTATTCTATTCTATCTCCTAATGAGACTAAGTCGTATAACTATATATACTTTTATAGTATACACATTTGATATTTCGATCTGAGTTTAACTCGGTTCCCTATTTCTCGAAATATTTGATGAAAGCTTTTTTCTATAGCTACGTTCATCATATTCTTGACGAGTTTAGTTGGAAAGAATTTATTTGTTGGAAACTGAATAATAAGTCAAAAGATGATTATGTGAAAATTGCCTTGAAACATCTTACATGATTGTGTGAGACAATAACTTGATGTTGACTCGAAAAGTTTTGTATTGATCATTCGATCACTTGAAAATTACTTATAAGCTAATAGTTTGTGTGAGACAGTTATTGCCGTCTTCTATGGATGTTTCAATGATTGAAATGGGTGTTTAGAACAAAAACCTTTGTTGGATACATCATAATATGCATACCTAATATGCAAACTGGTTTGGTATCATTTAGGTCCGGGAACCTTGTTTGTATACCTAGTATGCGAAGGGTTTTAACTGTTTAAGTCCGGGAACCAAGTTTGCATACCAGTATGCGAACGGTTCTACCTGATTTAAGGTCCGGCACAGCAGTATGCATACCCATTTGCGAACTGCTGGACAAGACCAAATTCCAGAAGCTATAGTTTGCATACCTGTTTGCAAACTTAGTGGTTAAAGTTCTAAAATAGGTTAAGCATGTTTTCATACTCATGAATAAATATATTTATGAATTAAGGAATGCAATCTTTGCGAACCGTGGCTTAATGTTCATGAATTTATTCTCATGAATCAATCCGATTTTGATTCAATTAGTTCATATATATTTCTGTGAAATAGTGAACAATTGAACAACTCTATTTGAAGCACAATTAGATTCATTTGATTATATATCATGATTAATTGATCATCAAAGTTGATCTAGAAGTGTTAGATGAATGTGGTTAAGACAAAAGTTTTCATATGGCTAACTTTGGTTAACTATTATTGAGTCAACTCAATATACACGTACGGTTACCCATATCTAAATGAAGGTATATTTCATATGTGTGTAACAAGCTAAGACCATCTAACAGTGGAGAGATATTGCTTTGGTTTTAAGAAGACTTATCTTGAATCTTATCAGGTTTTCATCTAACGGTAAATATTGAATGCTTTGTTACTAATCTATATTAGCTTTGATTGAAAGCAAACCCTGATTTGAAAGACTATATAAGGGAGAACTCTAGCAACTGGAAAACCTAATCCCGACACTTTTATGTGTCCTAATTGCGACTAGAGTCGATTCTCCTTTAACCGAGGTTTTTCCAAAACCATTATAGGTTAACGACTTGAAGACTTCATTTAGGATTCGTGAAGCCATACCCAACTATTTTCTCTGTAGTTACGTGTTCTGATCTTACTTGTTCTACCGTATTGAGTTTTATCTTCTCTAAGATTTGCTCGAGATTTATCTCTGATAGGTAAGATATAAAAAGTAATCACAAAGCTCTTTGTCTCATTCTTTGTGATTCCACAATAACTTCTTCTACTACCGTATAGTTAAGTTATTGTGAGGTGACTGATATTTCTAAAAATTTGCTCTTCGGGAGTATTAGATCGGATTATCAATTGGTTCCTGTTCACCTTGATCTATCAAAAGACGGAACAAAACTTCATAAGTACTTCTTTGGGAGACAGATTTATCTATCAGAATAGACTTATCTGTTGAAGACATATTTGTTTATAAGTCTTCGACTTTGGGTCGTAGCAACTCTTAGTTGTGGGTGAGATCATCTAAGGGAATCAAGTATGCAGAATCCGACGTGGTCCAAGAGGCATAAGGAACGCGACTGTACCTTAATCTGTGTGAGACTTGGTTAGGGCTCGGCTACATTCTAGTTCGAAATTAACTTAAAGTAGGCTAGTGTCTGTATTGGCTTAACACAGTATTGTGTTCAAATCTGGACTAGGTCCCAAGGTTCTTTTGCATTTTCGGTTTCCTCATTAAAAAAACTTACTGGTGTGCGTGTTATTTTTTTCCGCATTATATTTGTTTATATAGTCTTGAAATATCACAGGTTGTGCGTAGATCAATCAATTGATAAATCCGACCTTTATTGTTGGATACTATTTGATTGGCACTTGGGCATTGGTCTTTGGAACCATCCAAGTTATTTCTCATATCAATCGAGCTCATAGATTTCTATCTGTTCGATTGCATATTGTATTGAGAAATTGAGATATAACTCTTTAGTATAATTCTTGATTGAGCTCACTTTTTAAGTTGGTGCTCTCGGATTTATATTGGAGTTAGTCCATACATATTCTTACGAGCAATTATTGGGTGTGGTTGTTATACCCTCGCTTTTTCACTTAGGGTTTGTAATAATTGTATTTTATTAACTTTGTCTATTATTTGTGGCATATATTGGGATAATTAGAATGGTTATGAAGATATCATGTTTGGATTATACTTTGCGGTTGTTGGTGTTTTATGTGAGTTTCCGGTTGATTTGGGAGTAAAGATAATGCAAAAAAATTAGTAATCCAAACATGAATAGTCTTAGATAGTTGTTGTTGTTGTTGGGAATTTTCCACCTAAGTCTCTTTGGTCAGTTGTAATTTAACTTTATACAATCTTATGTATATGTTAAGGGCCGGGTTATCGCTTTTTCGTTCATGTAGAGGGGTTGATTTTAGTGTGTATATGTGGACATTAGATCTTATCGATACATACAAAATGTAACTGTCTCATAATTAGGTGGCTGCACAACAAATATTTTCTTTAACACATAGAAAAAACGATCAAACCAGTGATGTTACAACATGAGTTATTTCTAGTTCTTCATAAAATATAAACAAAGTAGATCCAAAATTGAATAAAACTGACCTCAATGTAACCATCAAAACAAGATTCCAAGTTTCTTCATTGTTGGACATTGGATCTAAATAAAATCCCAAACCTTAGTATTAGTATCCTTCAAAATCCCCCAATTTTTTTGAAAAGGGCAAAGATGATATGAATAAGAAAGAGTGCCAAGATAGCACCATCAAAATATACAAAAATAGTCGGGCAAGGTGCGTAGAGAGCTTACAATCAAAAACTACTCTCGAAACAAACTTGCTCAATCAAAAATGAAATCATCAAACTTGATATTTTTAAAAGAATTGACATTAATTGACCAACTAAGAAGCAACACTTTGATGTCTACAAAAGAGAGTTTAAAATCTTTTTAACTTGTTTATTAGTAATCACAATATCATTCCTTTCCAACCACACCCACCATATAGCAAACGGCAAACATTATCTCAAAAACACAAGAGGCTTGATAGATACCTTTTCCACTTCCATATATAAGAACTCGGGAACGGACATCGAATGAACCCAAGCAATGCCTAACTATTGAATAAAGTGTTCCCAAATCTGCTAAAAAAGAACAATGGAGGAAAAGGTGTTCCACTGACTCCTCATTGTTATTGCATAATGCTGTCATTTCTCTTCTCGATAGCATGGAAAGAGTTGGAACAACTCTATTTGTTGCTGCCCAAACCAAAAAACTAATTTTGGAAGGAATTGTTTTATTCCATATGTATTCATAAGGAAACTTAGTTGGTGTGGTTCGTCCTTGATCATGCATAAGCCAAGAATAACAAGAACGGCGAGAACATACCTTGTGAGGTATAAATCCATTTGCGATTATGTTTTACAGCAAGCATCCCTTGATTTTCTAAAATTATAGAGAACTCCACCACCTGTTGAATGTCCAGTTCTTTAATCCTTCTACAAGGTTCTATATTCCAACACGACATTTCTACATTTCCATTATTCACGTCTTCAACTAAAGCTTCTTTCTTCCTACTCACTTTCCATAGTTTTGGAAACAACTCTTTAAGAGTTTTTTCGTGACACCAAACATCCTCCCAAAATTTAGTTTTATTACCTTTTCCTACTAAAATCTTTGACCCGTTTTTAAGGATGGCAGACTGGTTGAGAATACCTCGCCAAAACCCCCATCCATAAGTTATCTTTGAATCTTTAGGAATCCAAGCATCTTCATCACCACCAAATTTCTCATAAATCAATTTCCTCCATAAGCTAGACTTCTCTTCTCGTATCTCCACAACCATTTGGTTAACAAAGCATCGTTGGTGGTCTTCAAATTCCTTATACCCAACCCGCCTCCACTCTTCAGAACACTAACTTTTTTCCAAGACCTCCAATGTAATCTTTTCTTATCTATCGTATCTCCCCAAAGAAATTTGCGCATAAGTCTCTCTAACTTCTTCACCACTGAAGCAGGAATCTGAAAAAAGGGATAAATAATACAAATGGATGGCCGCTAATGTGTTATTGATGAGCACAACTATTCCAACTTTCGATAGGTATCTCCTCTTCCACGGCGCTAGTCTTAGTGTCAAATTCTTAATTATTATATTCCGAACTGATATTAACCTTGTGAAAGTCCCAATTGAATTCCAAGATAAGAAATAAGTAACTCGACAACCGCGCACCTTGCTAAAATTGCATACTTGAATATGGACCTGCTGAATTTCATTACCCACCATGGAACTCTTGGAAATTTAACTTTCATACTCGTTATAGACTTAAATCCCTCTAGAACCTCCATAAGTTTCTGCACCTCTTCTACCTTCGCATCTAAAAAAATAATCGTATCGTCGGCAAATTGAAGATGCGATATTTCCATACCATTTTTTCTGACATAAAAACCTTTAAGAAAACCTTTTTCCTTAGCAATGGTCATAAGTTTGTTAAACACTTCAGCCACCAATAAGAATAAAAACGACGAGAGAGGGTCTCCTTGCCGCAACCCCCTAGATGCCTTGAAAAATCCTTTCGTCGCTCCATTTATAGTTACTGAGAACCTTGTTGTAGAGATGCAGCAACGCACCCATCTTACCATTTCCAACCGAACCCCATCTTCCATACAACAGCCCCGATACCACCACACACACCCCTACCACACACACACACACACACACACACACACACAAAGAACATGATCGTAAGCTTTTTCCATATCCAACTTGCACACTTTTCCTTCTTTTTTTTCTTGAATCAATAAGTTCATTTGCAATCAATATACTATCCAAAATTTGTCTTTCAGCTAGAAAAGCACCTTAAGATTGGGATATCAGATTTGGTATTACCACTTCTAATCTATTTTTGAGAGAACTTTAGATAAAATTGTTGGGATATCACGTCTTATGGACCCCAACAGTCCAAGTGTGCCCTTATCAAATAGAGGGAGCTACATAGCAGCAGCCTATGTTGGGTTATAAGAAAAGGCATCAGGAGATGTTTCTTTTCTTCACTAGGGTGTTATCTTCTCAAGTGAGTGTGATAGAAAGAGAGACAGTAGAGAGTTAGTGAGGAAAAAAAAGTGAAGCCACCGTTTTGGTGAGTTTTGGGTTAATCTTGAAGAGGAAGAAGAAGGGTTCTTTGTTAAGGGTCGTTTGGCTATTGTGGTGAAGATTGATTGATCAATTTCCACATCTCTTCAAAGGGAAAATTCTAGGGTTTGCTTAAACTCTAGTAGTAAGTAATCTTACTCTTGCTATTGTCAAATTGATAGGGAATCTCATCTTATTGGTGAATGAATTGTTGATCCATCCTTAGGGGTGAGTGTAATTAGGCAAATAGGTATCCAAGTGCTATATGCACCTTGAAGTTGTTTTTATCCCAAAATTGGGAGAATTTTGTGCAACCCATTATTGTTATAGTGGAAGATTTACCCGTGGTTTTTTACCCTTCACCTTGGAGGGGTTTTTCCACGTAATTGTCGGCGTTGTGTGATTGCTTCTATATTGCGTAGTTGTGTTATTTCCGCATTTATGTTTCATTGCTTGTGTAGGTTTCGTATTTCGCATAGCGACTCGGATTCTGTAAGTCTCCCCCAGCAAGTGGTATCAGAGCTTTTGGGTTGAGATAATCTTGTTCAATGACGGAAGCTAGCACTAGTAATAGAATGGTTATTTTGACCAGTGAGAACTATGTTATATGGAAGGCGAATATGGAAGATTGGTTATATTGTGAAGATCTCTATGGTCCAATAGAAAGCAAGGGAGTAAAGCCTAAGAAGATAGAAAATAAATTTTGGAGTGTTGCTAATCATAAAGTTGTTAGTTTCATTCTACAATAGGTTGATGATTATATTATTCGTCATGTGTCTAGTGTGAAACTAGCATATTCTTTGTGGAAAAAGTTAGAGGAGTTATATGATCATAAATATGCTTGTGGCAAAGCTTTTGACCATGACAAGTAAAGAAGTCAATCAAAGTCTAGAGAAAACATGGATTGTTGTAAGAATGATGATTATTCAAATGAATGCAGGAAGCGAGAGTAAGAACCAAGAAAAGGGAATGTAAATGACAGACAAGTCAATGATGTTAAATTGTGGTAACGAGTATTGATATTACTTCATTCTCTGATTGTAATGATGTATGTATGAGTTTTGCAGGTTCTGATTCAGAATGGATAGTTGATTCGGGTGCATCTTATCATGCTACTCCTCATGAAGATGTATTTACCTTCTACAAGGATGGTGACTTTGGGTCAGTCAGAATGGGAAATAATGGTTTTTCGAAGATTGTGGGAATGGGTAATGTGAAGGTTGAGACCATTGTTGGCTTCATATTGGTTCTTAGAAATGTGCGACGTCATGTACCAGATCTTAGTTTGAATCTAATGTCACCAGGAGTTAGATGATGAAGGGTACAACAATCACTTAGGTGATGGAAAATGGAAGATAAGCAAAGGCTCCATGGTTATTGCAAGAGGCAAGAAGTGTGGCACATTTTACAAAACACAAGTGAAGGTGTTTAAAGGTGAGTTGAATGTTGTTAACAAAGATTCAACCTCCAAGCCGTGGCATAAAAGACTTGGTCATCTTAGTGAGAAGGGAATTCAAATCCTCACTGAAATACAAGTTTTGCCAAATGCCAAAGGTATGCAATTGAGTAAGTGCACTCATTGTTTAGTTGGTAAACAAACTAGAGTTTCTTTTCATAAAGCTTTACCCAAGCACAATTCTGGTATTATTGATCTCGTTCATTCTGATGTATGTGGACCTTTAAGGGTCAAAACACTTGGTGGTGCTGTTTATTTTGTTACTTTTATAGATGATGCTTCAAGGAAGGTTTGGTCATATGCAATCAAGACCAAAGATGATGTTGTTCATGTGTTCAAGATGTTTCACAGTATGGTGGAAAGAGAAACAGGTTGAACCTTGAAGTGCCTTCATTCTGACAACGGGGGAGAGTACATTGGACCACTTGAAGTGTATTGCAAGAGCATGGGTATACGTCATGAACTTTCAGTACCGAAGACTCCATAACATAATGGTGTTGCATAAAGGATGAACCGCACTTATTCTTGAGGAATCAGGTGCATGCTATCTCATTCGAAGTTGCATAAGTATTTCTGTGGTGAAGCAATGAATACTGCTGTGTACTTGATCAATCGATCTCCTTCAAGACCACTAGATGGAGAAGTAGCAGAAAAGGTATGGAGAGACAAAGAGCTTACTTATGATCACTTGAGAGTATTTGGTTGCAGGGAATTTGTTCATATCCCAAAAGATCAGAGATCAAAGCTTGATGACAAAGCAAAGCAGTGTGTATCCTAGGCTATGGGATAGAGAAGTTTGGTTACAAATTTTGGGATCCAGTTGAGAAGAAGGTTATTAGAAGTAGGGATGCAGTATTCCTTGAAGACCAGACTATTGAAGGCTTTGAAAATATTGAAATGCAAAAGCTTCAAGATGACATGACCTTGGACCCAAATCCAGTTGTTCCTTCTCTTGAACAACATGATGATGATGTTGATGGTAATGGTAATGAAGAAGAAGAACACAATCATAAAGATGAAGCTCATGAATATGTTCCAGTGGGTGATGTTGAGCAAGACGTGCAACAACAACCAGAAGTTGAGTTAAGAAGATCCAGCAGGACCAGATTACCTTCAACAAAGTATACACCACATGAGTATGTGATGCTCATAGATGCAGGTGAACCAGAGTCTTATGAAGAAGCTCTTAGTGTTCCTGAAAGTCATAAGTGGTTGAAATCCATGAAAAAAAAGGTTTGATCTTTAGATGAGAATGACACTTTTGATTTGGTGATAAACCAGAGTTAGTTGGTTACATAGATTCAGATTTGGTAGGTACTCAAGACAGTCTCAAGTCAACATCGGGTTACTTATTTACCTATGCAGGGGGAGCTGTGTCTTGGCAATCCAAGTTACAAAAATGTGTGGCATTGTCTACTACAGAGGCAGAGTACATTGCAGCTATGGAGAGTTGCAAGGATATGATATGGATGAAGAGATTTGTCAAAGAAATCTGTGTGAAGCAACAAAGGTTCATCGTTTACTGTGACAGCCAGAGAGTCATCCATCTCAGCAAGAATTCAAGTTTTCACTCGAGGTCCAAGCACATCAATATTAGGTACCAGTGGATACAAGAAGCTCTCGATGAGAAGGTATTGTATATTGAGAAGATCCATATAGATGATAACGGTTCTGATATGATGACAAAGCCGCTACCAAAGTACAAACATGTTTATTTCTGCAGCAGGGCAGGTTTAGTGGTGACGGGTACCTTTCCATAAGTCGTGAGGGGGAGATTGTTGGGATATCACGTCTTATGGACCCCAACATTCCAGGTGTGCCCTTATCAAATAGGGGGATCTACATTGCATCAGTCTATGTTGGGTTATAAGAAAAGGCACAAGGAGATGTTTCTTTTCTTCACTAGGGTGTTATCTTCTCAAGTGAGTGAGAAGGAAAGAGAGGCAGTAGAGAAAGAGAGTTAGTGAGGAAGAAAAGTGAAGCCACCGTTTTGGTGGGTTAATCTTGAAGAGGAAGAAGAAGGGTTCTTTGTTAAGGGTCGTTTCGTTATTGTGGTGAAGATTGATTGATCGATTTCCACATCTCTTCAAAGGGGAAATTATAGGGTTTGCTCAAATCTAGTAGTAAGTAATCTTACTCTTGCTATTGTCAAATTGATAGTGAATCTCATCTTATTGGTAAATGAATTGTTGATCCATCCTTAGGGGTGAGTGTAATTAGGCAAATAGGTATCCAAGTGCTATATGCACCTTGAAGTTGTTGTTATCCCCAAATTGGGAGAATTTTGTGTAACCCATTATTGTTATAGTGGAAGATTTGCCTGTGGTTTTTTACCCTTCACCTTGGAGGGGTTTTTCCACGTAATTGTCGGTGTTTTGTGATTGCTTTTATATTGCGTAGTTGTGTTATTTCCGAATTTATGTTTCATTGCTTGTGTAGGTTTCGTATTTCGCATAGTGGCTCAGATTTTGTATGTCTCCCCCAACAAACTTTTTGTAAATGGTACTAACCAAAGTAAGTGGGAATGTTATATATGCCCCTACTATCCATGGGCTTAGCACAAATAACCTTATGGGTCTTTACATATACCCCTAATGGCATAATTGAAATTATGAACATAAAAATTATTCATATAATCCCATTTTTAACCTTTACATTTTATACTTCATATTTTTCTTTCTCACCCAGGAAAAGTCAATGGATATCTCCACCACTGCCACCGATAACGCCACCAACACCAACACCAGAAACAGAATCATCTCCATCACCATCACCTTGTAAAGATTAATATCAAAACCACTACCACCATCAACACCGTTTGAGATCGGAGATTTCTCCATCTCTTTATCTCTCTACTTTTCTCTCCTCCACCATCACCCAGCACCACTACCACCATCAGCACCGTTTCTTCACCGTCGTACCCACTATCAACGTCGCCATATCTCTGCCATCGTTCATACTTATTTTAGGTTCATTTGAGTGAGACGGAGATTTTTCAGAGACGATATAAAATTTTGAGAGAGATAATAGATTTCTTCATATGGAATCAATCAAATCTTCGAATTGAACTTCATAGTCACCAATCTACAGTTCGTATTCTTCTCATTTTAAGAGGTATTTCAATGTCAATTGAAGATCCAGTCGATCGAGATAGAAATTTAGGTTTTCGAGTGATTTAGAGTTAGAAGTTGGGTTTATGGCTTTATGTTGAAAATTGAGAGAGGGGTTTGATTTAATTGGGTTTATGGAGGAATTACAAGAGAGTATCGATTTTCTGAATGTATTGAGAACGGAATAAAAGAAGGATTTGATTTTGATTTGTGAATTGAGGAATGAGAAGATGGGTGATTCAAATATATTGTGTTGGTTTGATTTCAAACCCTTGAAATCAGGAAAAGAGAGGAAATGTTGGTGGTTATCTACAGTGAAGTAAATGACTGAATTTGAGAATGAGTCAAGATTTGGCTGAAGTACTGAGAATGGAATTGCATATGGGATTGAAGCTACAGATTACAATGTGGTTGAGGAGGAGATTCAAGGGTATGGATTTGCTGCTGAGTTGATGTGGAATTGGTGTTGTTGGATGGTGATTAAATGGATTAGAAATGGATTTGAGTTGCTTCGAGATAGCTATGGAGATGTTGTAGCGATTGTTTGGCAGCGAAAAAACATGTGGTCTTATCAGTGGTAATAATGTGATGCTATGAAGTTGGTGGTTGAAATGATTGGATAGATCACGGTGGTGGCTGCTGTTGTGGAGTTGTTATTGATGGGTTAGATTTGAGAGAAGAAAGACATGTAAGAAATGGCTAGGTGCAATGAGTAGCTAGAGAAGACATTGGTGTTGTTGATGCAATGGCTAGGCAATTGCAGTTTGTGGTGGTATTAAGCTGGTGATTGGTATTGCAGGAGCTGTTACTGTTGATTGCAGAACAAGGGAACTGAAGTTGTTGTCTGAGGTGAAGCCATTAACTGGTGGCATTAAGGCACTGGTGGAGATCAGGGAAGGTTGCAACCGAAGCTTGTAATGTTATTGGTATGTTGTTGATATGCAGGGACTGAAGAAGGCTGTACGCTGAGAAGATTGAGACATGAAAGAGCTACAAAAGAAGATGGTGTTTCTTACAGCTTAATTAGATGCAGTTACAAGATTCAGGTTGGTGGGTGTTGTGCTGGCGAAAAACTACAGCAGTTGCAGGTGTTGGTGTTGCTGCTTCTTAGCTAGTCATGGCTCGAGGCAAAGGTGAATGGGTGAGCTGTTAGTGAAATGGTTTGGCAAGATATTGAAGCTGAATGTGTATAAGCATTTGCAGCTAAAGTGAAGTGTGGTGGTTAAAAGTGCAGCGGTTGCAGGTGATGGCAGTGCAGATAGTGCAGCTGCTACTGAGATGAAATATAAAGATGAACTGGAGCTAGTTGCAAGTAATACAGCTGCAATGCTTGTGTTGTGGAGTTGTTGCTACATGATAAGAGAGTTGGTGATTGATGTTGTTGACTCATGGTGTTTAAAAGTAATGAAATAGCAGGTGGTGAGCTGAAATTGGTGGTTTCTTCTGCAAAGTGTGAGAAGAAGCAGTTGTAGCTGCAGCTGGTGGTAATGAGTTGTTACAAGGTTAGATGGCAGTAGTGTAAGTTGATATTGCTGCTATGGTTTATGACAAGGGGTTGGTTAGAGAGAATTGGTTGTGCTGCGGGTGGTTGAATGGTAATGGCTCATTTGAATCAAGCAATGCGGTGAAGGGGCTAGTAAGCTTGATCGTTGGTGTTTGTGACTCAAGAATTCGCAGGGTGAATGCAGTGGGATTGAATGGTGTAGGAATGGAGGAATCCGAATGGGCCTGGTGGTACAAGTTGATGTTGTGTTTGGATATCATAAGGGTCTGGTGGATTACAACATTTGAGATGACTGAGTTTGCTGTAGGTGGTGGTTTTATCTCAAGTTGCAGGCATGAGGTGTAGGTGTTGTTGATGTCCATAATCTGAGAGGGGTAGCTGAGTTGCATTAGGATGTGTCAAAACTGAGTTTTCCAGCCTATTCATTCGAGACAGAGCAACTTGAGAAAGTTTGGACTCTAGACTTGGGGGCAACTTGAGAAAGTTGCTTTCAAATTTGGAGGCAACTTGAGCTAGTTGATTTCATATTTGGAGGCAACTTGAGAAAGTTGCTTTCACTTTTGGAGGCAACTTAAGCTAGTTGATTCTAGTTCGGAGGCAACTTGGTTATGTTTTTGGGTCCATTTCAACTTGGTTATGTTATCTTATACGTATATCTTAAAGTAGTTGTGACGAATCTGTGGTGCAATGGCAACACACGGTTGTGTTGAGTTGCCGTTATAGCCAGTTGATGTGGAGATTAAGTTGTGTTGAGTTGTTGTTATAGGATATTAGGTGAATGTACAGGGTTGTTGAGCTTTTAATTATTCTTGTTTGCAGCAATGCTGGTGGTAGTGGATGTCATGATGGAGGTGGTTTGGTGTGTTAGCATTAGTGGTGATGGTAGTGGATGTTGCAATTATGGCGGGCGTGGTTGCGGGAGACAATATGAACTTGTGTTGGATGTGCACAAACTACTAGGTATGTATGTGTTACGAGACTATGAACATCTTTGTAGTTTTATACATCAGTAGGTGCAGTATATCTATTTGGATGTGATTTTGATATGTCATTTTGCATTAACGAACCTGTGGTGCAACGGTAGCACACCTGACTTCATGTAAGATGATGTGTGTTCGACTCACGCCAGGTTCAATTTTTTTGCGTATACTTCCTTTTGGATACAACTTGTCCGAGTTGCTTCCATATGTGGAGACAACTTGAGCTAGTTGCCGCCATATTTGAAAGCAACTTGTTCAAGTTGCTTTCAAATATGGAGACAACTATATCTAGTTGGCTTGAGATTCAGAGACAACTTTGAGCTAGTTGCCTTCATATTTGGAGACAACTTCATCAAGTTTACTCCACATGGTGGTGGTGGAATTGGTGGTTGCTGGTGGTGATTGGTGGCGACGGTGGTGGTGGTTGGTGGCGGTGGTGGATGGACAGTGGCGCTGGTTGTTCGTGGTGGTGGTTGACGGCGGCGGTGGTGGTTGACGGTGGTGGTTGGCGGTGGTGGTTGGCGGTGGAGGTGGGCGATGGTGGTGGTTGGCGGTGGTGGTGGTCGGCGGTGGTGGTGGTCGGTGGTGGTGGTTGGTGGACAGTGGTGGTGGTTGTTGGCGGTGCTGGATAGTGGTGGTGGTGGCCAGTAGAGGTTTTTTTTTCTTTTTCTTTTTTTAAATAGTAGTTAGTGGCAGTGGTTTGTATTACACTATACAAAAGAGGGTATTTTAGTAATGTGTTAATCTTAGGGGTATTTGTAAAGTTCATAAGGGTATTTTTGCAAGGGCCACCATAGTAGGGGTATATAGATAATATTCCCCCAAACTAATAAGCCGAAAGTCCTTCAACTCTATAGATGGTGGATTTTCAACAAAGGCTAAAATCGCAAAATCATAATTGTACGTACTCCTGATCCAGCAATCATATGAGTATTGAGACTCATGTCTCTCGTCGAAAGCATGAAAGCTCGTGCCACAAGAATCTCAGACCGAGAATATTATCTCTCAGAGTATATGTGGGTGTGCAGTCTCTCAGCTGAGGCAACGACATATCTCATAAATACTGAGCAATTTCAGTAATTATTTATATATAGAATCGAATGATTGGACGGCTCCTAGACAGCTTGCCTGCTAGTATAGAGCAATAACATCTTCAGGATGCAACAATGTTTTCCCTGACTATATAAAAGAAGTATGAAGCTTCAACAAGCTCATATCTCTCAATAAATAAATAATTAATGCTCCTAGACATCATGCCTGCTAGTATAGATGATCGCTGTCGTATGCGTCAAAAATAATTTCACTTTCCTAAAGTATATGATAAGAAAGAATTCGTTTCCACAGAGAGGCAATTGTAGTTATTATGTATTCAATTTCTTAAAGTAACCAATTGAGGGGATTTCTGATTTTAAGCAAACAATAGAAGTAAATAAAAAGCAAAGTAAATTGGAAAATATAATCAATGAGAGAAAGATATTGGTTAAGGAATTCATCTTCAATCTTAAACATGTGCTTGCATGCATGATTAGAATTACAATTTAATCTCTTTTATTATCAAAATCCTAGAGAATCAAAAGAGCAAGATAATCTATTAATTTCCTTAGTTCAACAACACACACACTAGAGCTGCGTATATGAATTCTACCTAAAGAATAACCTAACTCCTTGCGCTAATTAAGTTCAATTCCTAGGAGCATTAAGTTTCGTAAATATGCTAATCAATGCAATTGTCATACATTGCGCATAACAATTCGGACAATGGTCAAACTCTACATATGATTACGAGAGTGTATCACTACAAACCGTAAACATATCATGCTACTTGTATCCAGGGTTATCGCTCGATGAAAAACCCTAAAATAGCTATGGAAAAGGATGCAAGTTCAATTAATTGGCCACTTAACAAACCAAACATCTAAGTCCTATCACAATACATCAATCATGTGATTATTAAAACAGTAGAGATGTGAGCGATAATCAAGAGAGAAAACTAATACATAACACAAGCACAAGTTGTAGAAATATGACTACATCCTTAACCAATAATATTAAATTAGCTACTCATAGCTATGGAGTTCATCATAAAAATATTAATTGAATAGAAGAAGATGAACAAAAGCAAACCCTAGTAGCGTAAACAAAAGCGGCTCCCTCCCAGTTCCAAGAATAAAACGTGATACAAAATTATAGAAGTCTTCCTTTTATAGCTCTCTTGTTCCAAAATTAGGTCTAGTCTTCAAAAGTCCATTAGATGAAGATCCACCAAGCCCATATGTGAGAAAAACCCATGTAGAAATTATACCAAAAATATGTCGCCAGAAAATTGGTGTCATGCCGGAAGTTGTCCGGAAGAGTAGTCGGAACGTAGCTCAGGTGACCGGCTAACTCCACCCGGTCACCGGTCAACGATTAAAATCGGTCAGGTCAACTCAGTCAAGTCACTGAGTCAAACCGGGTCATGTGAGTCAGGTAGTCTTGTCAGTCCTGAGTCAGAGCTGAAAGAACTGACAACCCATTGCACGACCTGAACTTATGCAGCACAATCATTGTGCATCACAGCTCCTTGGCCAGTCATCTTGGCTGTGCATTATTTTGCAGCCATCTTGGCTCTTCCATCTGCAGTTCAACACAAAAGCCATTTTATTTCCATGGCAGCAACAACATCAAATATCCATTCCCAACTGCGATTGTACCAGTACCATCTTCTATTCCATTTTTGTCTTGCATGTATCCACTGCAAATCTTGTAATTCTCAGTTGCACTCATTCTGTTACTCTAGTTCAGAACCACAACCATTCTGCAGCTCACTTACAACTCCAGTGTGTTGTCACAGTCCTTCTGCAACTTCATAACCCCCCGAGTCGTCACAAATGCCGCAACCTAAACACTCTGCAACTGCAATTTCTTACCACTGTCAAATTCCTAAGCATACATCTATACAGCATCATCACCTCAGTTAAGACCCCACTCCTGCATCTCAACACATAACTTTGACAGCCAGCACCAGCAAGACCTCCATCTAACATCATCACAATCCCATTCATTACAACATTCTTTGCTCATTGCAGCATCCATGTCCCTGCCAATTCAACCACTCTGCAACTCCGCTCAAGTGCAACCATGTCTTGCAATCTCACGATCCAAGCACAACCAACTCTGTCTCAAAATCCAACACAAGCTTCCACCTGCAATACCCCCTTCACTGCCAGACAACAGTCCATACAAAGCCATGCTTCATAACCTGTTAAACCTAACATTCATCTACACTGTCGAGCATTCGTTCATCTCTGACATAGTTCACATTACCACCACTGCCATTACCTGCAATTCCAGCTCAATTCAGCTCATAACATCCTGCAGCTGCATAATTCCACCAGGACCCTGTAAACCTATACATTCTAGTCACAGTTCCAGCCAGTCATAGCTGAGAACCAACCCCATCTGATTCTTCTCTGGCTTCCACCTGAAACTCCATCCTTCCATGAACTCACAAGCCTAACACCTATAACCAACTCCATCAGTAGCTTCAGATTCCTCCAACCTATCACCACCAGCTCAAGACCAACTCCACACAACAAACACCACTATCTTAACTGCATCCATTGCATCTCAGACTCAATCTCAGTTCAACCTTCATCCATTCTGATTCTCCTTTTGTTCTTCTTCTCATTTCAACATGTTAGAACTCCACCTCCAAAACCCTAACTTCAGTGTTAGCTCCTTCTTCAACGGTTCTCGATCCAAGTTGCACACGATTAGACCTTACCCCTTCTTAACCCATCTTCTAAAAACAACCATCATCGATCCCTGGAGTTCAATTCTTCACACCACCTGCATCACTTCAAGACATTATTCACCAATTCTTCATTCCGGATTTGAACCAACAACAACCTATGTTCTTCTATTCATTAATCGGCAGAAACCCTAACTTCTGAGTTACAAATTCGATCTAATTACCACTGCCAATTCGAAATATAACTCAAACCCAACAACAAACTCAGTTCTTCTTTGTTGAATCCTCCATAGCAGTACCAGATTCATCTCCTCGATCTCAAATTCAATTCTTCACTTTCTCACCTTCAATTAATCTTCTTCCTTTGAATTCAAGCTCAACCCCATCGGATCTCTTTCATTTTCTTCCATTGAACCTCTCGATTTTTCTTCCTTTCTCTGAGTATTACTAAACCCAATGATAAGAAAAAACTCTTTTCTGATCTTTAGGGTCTGTGTAGGAAATGAGGTTGGATATAACCACCCAGGTGAAGTAGATAAGGGATACCCAACTCATACATGGCTTGTCGGTTCTAAAGAACTGACAGGCTATTTTGTTTTCTTGCTCAATCGCCGATTCTTTTGAACCGCAGATCATTCTTCACCTATTTATTTGCATAACTTTAGCTGGCTCCACATATCACTCGCCTGTGAATTGACCTTTACGCTCCAAATGGACGATTTCTCCTTCTTTTGCTCATAATGACTCCAAAGTACCTAAATAACTCAAAAGCAAACATAAGATACATAATTTACAAGAAAACTCGCAAATAAAGCATAAACAATAGATAAAATATCACGGTGTTTACAACACCTATCAATAGAGCCATCAATTAATTATTTATAATCGTTAACTAAATATTCAGAAATATTATACGATTCTTCATAATATTTCGTCACTTCAATTCATGGTTCTTCCCAGCATAATTCCACGGGTTAGAGATAAATATTCAACGAACGGGCATCTGAGCTGCTATAGTGTAAGCCCCCGACCAGCAATAATGCACTAACGAGCACCTGAATGCACGAACGAGCATTCCGAAACACGAAGGAACGATGAACCTATGCAAAATAGGAAGAAAATTAATGAATAATAAAATATTAATCAAGGCGCTGGGGGACTGGGCCCACCGGTCGGCCGGTTGTGCCGTGTCCAGTCCAACGTCCAATTTTATATTTTTCATCATATTTTATTATTTTCCTTGATCTCATGAAAATCTCTCCATTTGAGCAAATATCCTTCGTTTTATGAAAAACTCCTTAAATTCATGAAATTACCTTCAAAGTTCATGAAAAATAATATAAAATTAGGGAAACTCGTGGGACCAGGCCCTTGCCGGCCGGCCATGCCCTAACCGGTCCCACACACCCCTTATTTTATTATTATTATTTATTATGTTTTCCTCATCTCATGAAAACTCCTTGATTTTAACAAATTCCTTGGTTTCAAGTTTCAACAAACTCCTTGATTTTATGATATTTCCCTAAAATCATGAAAATATTACAAAATTAAGAAAAATGCCTTGGGACCGGGCTCTTTGTCCGGACGGCCATGCCTTGGCCATAGCCGGTCCCGCACTTCATGATTCCTTCATTTTTATTATTATTTTTCCTTCATCTCATGAAGTTTTCTCAGTTTCAGCAAAAATCCCCGATTTCTTCGTATTTTCTCAAAATATTGCTCAAACGCACACCAGAAAATACCGAAATTCTCAGAACTGGGACACAAACACTTTGGCGACGTGAGCACGTCACCTTGACCAACCAAGGTTGGCTCTTTGGCTTACAAGGATCCGGTCCCACGTATTTTCACGATTTGACCTAATTTGCGCAATTGCACGTATTAGGTCCAAAACTCTTCCAAACAACTTGGAACTTGATAAAATGATCAACAGACGATCCGTGACCAACTAAGGACGGTCTCGTGATCCCTTGGTCGGTCATTCATCTTTTCATAATTAGGTTTCGACACCTAATGCCGAGACGAGCATTATTTTTCACAAAAAATGATTAAACCAGCATTTAATCATCCTTTCACTGGTCTTCAAGAGACTTTAGTATTTTGATCACTTGAGAATTTGGGCGCTACATGGTCGATTCATCATCCCATGAAGGTGTTCCCTTCTTTATATCATGAACGATTTTCAATAAATCATCAATTAATCATCAATTGAATTGATCAAAATTAGGTTTTGAATCCAAGGTTCATAATTCCAAATTCAAACACTAAATTTTATGTTGATCCCATGATCAACACTCTAATTAATTATACTTGGTTCGGTCACCAGTATTTGGAATTAATATTTATTTGGTCCTGCTACCAATACTTCATCAAATGAGCAACATTCGCTCAGACGGGCAATATTTGCTCAGACTAAGGAATATTGGTTCAACTATCAATATTCAATAATTCATCAAACGAGCAACATTTGATCAGATGAGCAATATTTGCTCGCATCAAGGAATATTGGTTCAACTATCAATATTCAACGATTAACAATATTTGTTCACTTTAGCTGTCAACAGTTATTCGAAAATTGTACCTCTGTCTCAACAGACACGTTCAATTCGTGAGTTTCAGAACGTTTTCAAATCACGTTCAAATCAGCAGTACATGGACTCATCGTCCCACGAAGTCAGCAACTGACTAACTAAAACCATGAGACATCAATCGTGTCACATGGGGGGATATTAACTAGGGTTTTGGTCTGGCGGTCTACGACACTGCGTTCATACACACGACGAGAATGTGAGCAAGTCGTGCAATCAGTTGGAGGATTTAGCAAAGTAGTCGGTGGGAAATCAACCAAGTCTCCGCACGATTTCCACTTCCCCAGTCTCTGACTCCAGCAACTGTCACACTTCATGGGATCAAGGTGTTTGCAATTCCTGCAATATAAAAAAGTCTCTGAATCATGATTGAAACACACAAGAATTTCTCGACAAGTTCATACAGACAATCTTTCGTCTATACGAACTCATCGTCTGAGCAATCACTCTCAACTGAGGAAATTCAATCATTCATAACTTTCTTATGCAGAATACACAACACACCTATAATCTCGATCACCATTGATCTCGCACATTTCTTAGCCTCCCTCCTACAGATCGACCAATCCTCTCTTGTGACCGAATTTACTCTAGAATGGCCATTGTCTTGGTTTAGGCCGGAGTACTACAGATTGATCTTTCGAATTCAAAGCACTCCCTTCTTGCAGTGTATTTGTGTGAGGTTTGACAGTTCGCTCGGTTCAAGGAGTTTCCTCCGCACGGTCGTCTCCTCAATTCCATAAAAACCATCAACTCGTTTTGCCCCATCTACAGATTGGCGACCATAGTGGGACATCATTCTATCGGTTGCAATCTCAATTCTCACAAAGATGGTCGGTCTTAGATCCACTCAAAACTCCAGTCAGAGTCTTTCAACTGGTGACGCTTCCCTGGCTCATCCGAACGACTCTGGAAATATTCGTCACCCTTAATTTACTACTCCTTTCTCATCTATCAATGCATTTGACGGAGAAATTCCGTTACTGGCCGAACTGGCACGAAGGCTAGAAATTTTGGAAAGGAACATAGATCGATTGAAGGAAGCAATCGATAATTTTTTCAACTACATGGCGGACCTGACAAGAATTCTAGGGGCTAAAGTTGTGGAACGCTCATCTCTTGACGCCACTGACGCTGTCCCTCAAACCAACAGCTTCACCACTTATGAAAATCTGGTGAACCGGGAAGTTACACATTTGATCGAAAGTTTATGCGATCTCTTGCACTTCTCCGTAGATCGGCGTACAAATACATTTGCTGCGCTCAACCAAATATCATCTGACGTACAACTGATCCCACCGTCTCCAACAGTTGAAGAAATATACATGGTGTCTGAATATTCGATCAACAACATCACCTTCGGAGAAGAAGACCGCATGGCAGATGAATGGCGTAATCGAGCCTTATACGTGACTGGCTTTATCAAGGACTCTGAATTCAGGAGAGCTCTCGTCGACACAGGTGCTTCTACAAATATCATACCTATGAAGACTCTCAAAGAGGCCAAGATCCCACAGAATAAAATTGTTCGTCACCCCATCTTGATGATAGGTTTTGAGGGAAGTCAGAGCCACACGTACGGATATACATACGTCGACCTGAAGGTAGGGACGATCCAATCAAAGGTCAAATTTCATGTAATTGAGCAAGAGCCTGATTATCACATGATATTGGGATGGCCCTGTCTCCATGATAACAAGGTGGTTCCCTCGACATACCATCAATGCATGAAGGCTCTGCTCAACAATAAGATTGTTCACATCGTGGCTTCATCGTCTCCTTATGCTCCTGTATATGATGTTGAATTCTTCGAATCTCAACAAAGCATCCCTGAACCTCCAAACAATATTTACAGTAATCCACTCCCAAGCTGGAAGCCCATTGAATGAGTCACTGACAAACCATCATGCTCAGGCGCTAAGCCAATCAAGTCATATGCTATACCAATTAAGCGCAGTAAGGATCAGGTCTGAACTCCGGGATCTAATTTCATAGCTAGTCACGATGCGGAGGGGAGAACCATTTATGCCGACGCAAATATTAGCAATTAACAGGGGAGAACGATGAAAAGTCTCCCCGTCCCGAAGAATCATGTCAGAGCGAACCATCACTTGAAGAAGAAGTTCAAGATGCTCCACGACAATTGCAAGACGACACGGATTCCACCATTGACGATCTTGAAACGATCAACATCGGGACGAAAGATGAACCAAGGCCAATTTTAATTAGTTCCGCGCTCTCACCAGAAGAACGGACGGGACTGATAAATCTGTTGAAAGAGTATAAGGATGTCTTCGCCTGGGCGTACTAAGAGATGCCTGGTCTAGACGACAAACTAGTCACTCATCATCTGCATATCACTCCTAGATCCAAGGCTGTTAAACAACCACCTAGACAGTTCAGACACGAAGTCGAGGAATAAATAAAAGTTGAGATTCGGAAGCTACTAGCAGCAGGATTCATCAATCCCATTCAACACCCAACATGGCTAGCGAATATTGTTCCGGTCAAGAAGAAAAATGGTCGAATCAGATGATGTGTTGATTTCAGGAATCTGAATAAATGTTGCCCGAAGGATGATTTTCCTCTGCCCAACATTGATATGCTCGTTGATGCAACCAGCGGTCACGGTATGTTCTCATTCATGGATGGTTACAGTGGCTACAACCAGATCAAGATGTACGAACACGATGCCAACAAAACCGCATTCCGTACCCCTATTGGGAATTTTCACTACACTGTGATGCCCTTTGGATTGAAGAATGCAGGTGCTACTTATCAACGAGCTATGACTGCCATATTCCAAGACATGATGCACAAGCAAGTATAAGACTATGTTGATGATGTGGTGGTGAAGTCGAAGACTTGAGCATCCCACCTGGAAGTTCTGATACAAGTCTTTGAAAGATGCAGAGAATAAAAATTAAAGATGAATCCTCGGAAATGTGCATTTGGTGTTTTCTCTGGAAAATTCTTAGGATTCCTGGTCACTGCAAAAGGAATCAAAGTCGATCCAGACAAGACAAAATCTATTACTACCATGCCTCCTCCACGCACTGTGAAAGAGCTCCAGAGTTTTATGGTCAAGGTAAATTATATTCGACGCTTCATTCCTGGATTAGCTCAACTCATTGTTTCATTCACCCCTCTGCTGAAAAACGGAGCAAGTTTTACGTGGACAACCGTCCAACAAGAAGCATTCCATAAAATACAGCAGATATTGTTATCACCCGCTGTCATGAAATCTCCGGTACGAGGACGGCCACTAATACTTTACACAGCTTCAAGTGATGTCGCCATTGGAGCACTTCTTGCTCAAGAAGATGAAGAAGGGGTCGAACGACCGATTTACTAGTTCAGCTGTACAATGAGAGATGCTCAATTCAGATACCTAAAATCCGAGAGAGCATGTCTAGCATTAGTGCATGCAATCCAGAAGTTCATGCACTATTTTCTATCTAACAGAGTCATGCTAGTATCCAAAGCCGGCCCTATAAAGTTTTTATTATCAAAGCCAGCCTTGATAGGGAGACCAGCAAAGTGGTTACTTCAGATGTCAGAATTCGACATAGCTTGTGAACCGCCTAGAGCAATCAAAGGCCAGGAAGTTGCATGCTTTCTCGCTGCTTTCCCAGGAGAAGATACAACAACGTTACATGAAGATGTACCTGGTGAGTTTCCAGAGATCTTAGTTATCAAAGAAGATACGTGGCTCTTATACTTTGATGGGTCCGCCACCCCTAGCAACGACACTGGAGGAGCGGGCTTGGTGCTAGTGTCCTCATCTGGTGAAGTCTTCTCACATTCATTCAAACTGGATTTTCACTGCACCAACAATTCAGAAGAATATGAGGCTTTCTTATTAGGTTTGTCCCGGGCCAAGCAAGCAGGAGCAACACACCTTGAGATAAGGGGATATTCGAAGCTACCAGTTAATCAAATGAACGGAGCATATTCTCTCAAATAAATCACGCTTGCACCATTCAGAACGGAAGCTCAATGGATCTTAACTTATTTTGCTGATGCCACAATTGTCCATACTAGACGAACTAATAATGAGCATCCGACTTCCTAGCAACTCTCGCTTCTAAACTGCAATTTGAATGAGCGGAGAAAATGATCACAGTACAAAGGCGTTCGTGTTGTGTCATCCATCTGGCTTGCTCAAGTCGAAGACATTCAAACAAACGATTGTCGAGCACCTATTATTCATGAATTGAGTAATTCTCTTTCGGAAGGAAAAATCAGCCTCAAGGAACTAAAGAATTATTTCTTGCTTCATGGAGCGTTATATTATCGGAATCCCGATGGGTCTTTATCACGATGCCTCGGAAACGATGAAGCGGGCGAACAACTCAAACGCATACATGAAGAGATCTGCGGACAGACGTTGGTGGTGACACTTTACAGAAAGCTACAACGAATGGGATACTATTGGACTTCCATGGAAGCTCGGTTAAGAACTCGCAAATATCTTGTCCCAATTGTCGATTCCTCCTCATCATTTAGAGGCTTTGACAGTCCATCACACCGGGGACTGGAGGGAACCTTACATCAAGTACCTTCGTGACAAGGAATTACCGTCGGAAAAGAAAGAAACAATCAAACTCATTCAGAGAGCTAAAAGATTTGTCTTTTTTGATGGAATCTTATACCACAAAATATTTGGTGGGAATTTACTAAGATGCTTAGCTGAGCATGAAATCCCAACAATTTTAAAAGAAATGCACGAAGGTGAATATCAGGGAAAGAGGAAGTTATTTCTCCAAGTTCATGAGAAATATTATTGGCCGACCATGGAAGAAGATGCAGCCGCACACGTTCAAAGATGCCATCAATACCAAGTCCATGGTAATCTCATCCACACTTCTTGTCTCTCATTGAATTTTGTGAATAGTCCATGTCCTTTTTATAGCCGGGGACTGGACATCATTGGGAAAATCAATCCAGCATCTTCGAAGCAGCATGAATACATCATCACCGCAACTGAGTATTTCACCAAATGGGTTGAAGCTATTCCTCTTCGAAGCATCACTGGAGTCACGATTGCGGCCTTCATCAAAGAATACATAATATGTAGATTCGGTGTTCCTAAACATATTGTCACCGATATTGGAACTCCTTTCGCCAACAAGCACGTGAAAGAATTGCACGAGGAATACGACATCAAGCAAGTTTTCTCCACTCCGTATTATCCCCAAGGAAACGGACAAGCAGAGAGCACCAATAAAACTTGATCTGAATTCTCATCCGAACAATTCATTATAATCCTCGAATGTGGCATGAACAATTGCCTATGGATTTATGGGCTTACCGAACCGCGCCAAGGAGCTCGATCGGGACTTCACAATATTCCCTCATCTATGGAGCTGACGCCATACTTCAGGCAGAAATCAAAATCCCTTCAGCAAGGATTGCAATATCCAGCGGAGTACAATGGGATGAAGCCGAAGTGTGCAACTCAAGAATTGCTGAACTGGATATGCTCGAGTCAAGGAGGGCTAAGGTGGAAAAATATGTAGAAGCCTACAAACAAAGGATCTCCAGAGCTTACAACAAAATGGTAAGACCTCGAACATTTCATGTAGGAGATTTGGTATTAAAGAGAGCAAAGCATATTCAACAAGACATGTCTGCTCACAAGTTCTCTCCGAAATGGGAAGGGCCATACGTAGTCATCAAGGCAGTATCCAGTTGATATTACAAGATCTTAGCTATTGATGTAGGAGTGGAAGGAAATATAATTAACGGTAAATGGCTCAAGGCATATTATGCCTGATCCATAGAAAACAATTACCTTTTCATCATTTCAAGCATTATTCAAAATGCAATTTATATTCCTCCAAAGAGCGTGCAAATGCTCCTTTGTTCATTAAACATTTCATAAATGAACAAAATTCCTTCATATCATAATCAATTATTCTACATAGAGAAAAGCCTAATCCTATTTGAAAAAACAACAACCAGAAATGCTCATCTAGAGCACACCATCTAACAATAGATAATTCTTACTGTAAATCATTTTCAACTTCGTCCGGAAGTTTTCATTCCTTATTCTCAGATCTTCAATTTCCTTGTCGACCCTTGCTGATTCCAAAGCTAGTGCTCTCTCTTCTTCCATGATAGCAGTCGAAGAGGAAATCATGTTAGCAACAACGACAGCCCTGTCAATCTTGATGATCTCAATACGACGACGAAGCGGTAAACGACGTTGAACTTCAAGAGTTCACAATTCGAGATCATGTCATTCCACCTATGGAACTCTTTGTTTTTCACGTCCCGCAAGTTCTTCTTGTTCATCTCATCATAATTGGCAAGCAAACCGACAACTGTGGTCAAGAGAGTTGGCAGAAAATTTCTCCATGCTTCTGTGGTGGCGATATGCCCGTATCTTCTCCATATTTTTGTATACAACGGCGCATAACACTTGGGTATGATGAACCCACCAACAAGTTTATTATCCGGGCAAGAATTCTCCATAGGTATGTCAAAAAGAAGTCCAGCAGTCGGATACTCACAAACAAAGACTTCGATGCCGACATCTGCAACATTGATCGAGTCATCATCAACTGTTGCTATCGTTTGTCTTTTCTTCTTCTTCCAGTCCTCAACAACACGAGCATCAACCTTTAAGTACAACATCAAGGTCAAGAGATATTCATATAAAAGACTTATTCAAGGAAAGCTCTATCAAAACTCACTGATGTTCTAGCACCCACACATGCAGATTTGAAACGAGCAGGGATCTTAATGGTGCGCTTAGGTCTCGAGCTATGTGGGGAAGAAGAGGAAAATTCATCATCTTGGTTAGATTTCTTGGTTTCCCACTTCAATGGAGATGCAGGAGTATATGAACTACTGTCTGACATGTCGGCGGTACGATGATTGAAATTTCCTCTGTGTGACGAAACTAATTCGAGGAAATATTTGCATAATGATAGACTAAAAGTCTTGGAAATATATACCAGATATGATAGACACTTATCTTCTACGGATGGTCAAGCCAGTTGCGAATTTTATTGAAACCCTAAGTTTCAAAACAAGATCAGTACTGAAGACGCGGAAGAAAATAACACACTGGGGACTGACAATGACCAAAGCTGGGCATAGTCAGTGGCCTATGTGTGCGGTTTCTCAACCTATGTGGCACGTCCTAGCATTTTCACATGGAGAAATAATCGGAGCAAGCCTAAGCGGGTCATGATGGAGAACCTCAATCCGTTTCATTCAATTCAATCAGAAGTGCAAGAAGCATCAATATTAATAAAATGGTTTCTCGTTCAAGAGTAAAATCCAAATTTTGAAGCAAAGTTGTTCAAATGATCAAAGATATTTCTACTACGAAGACTAAAAAAAAAACATTCAAAATGTTTAAATAAGATCATGAGCAAGACTAGTCGTCAGAATCATCCGATTCATCATCATCATCCTCTTCATCCTCCGAAGAATCCTCCCCGGACTGTCTTTCAGAATCACTGTCTGAATCATCAGGGAATTCTTCTTCGATATCACCATTTATTGCATCCAATAGATCTTCTTCATCACATTCAGCTTGGAGATCAGCCTTAACCTGTCGCTCAATCTCCCTGTGCGGTGGATATGACTTACTTTTGTGTTCTGTAAGATCCCATACAAGCTCATCTTCCTCATCTGAATCTGAGGCTACATCATAAGGACGGGATCGGAGTCTCTCCTCGGCTTCTTGTGTTTTTCGCTGAATCCTACTCCTTTTCTCTCGATACTCAGCAAGTATCTCCTCATTTTCTTTCCTTTTCAAGAGCTCGTCATGAGAAGCTTTCAACCTATCAAGAGACATGCTATTTATCATCCTTTTAGCATGATCTGTGTTGGCGCGTGCTTTAGCCGCAGGGATCCTCGAATCCTCCTCAGAAGAGCTGGAAGAATAATCACTGCTGGAGGACACCATTGTCTGGAACCAGAGACACAGAGTTATGGGTGTGCATATGTCAATTCCACAAAATGGTAATTCTCAACTCTTACCTTTTTACGATTCCACTAACAGTAGTGATTGTAATGCAAGAGTTAACACTTCAAAAACTTGCTCGTTTCTTCGAATCTACAAAAGACGAGCAAAACTCATATTTAATAAAATCATGAATATTTCTACTGTGTGAACATTCACCATGGAATTATGAAAACTAAAACATTATTTCATCATAAATAATTGTTTACTTCTAAAATATTACACAAAACTCAAGTTTTGATTTCTAAAAGAAAATAATATATATATTTACGTATATATATAAAAACGTGACTTATTCACGTAAATAAAATAAAAAAAAACAAACATTTTTCACGTGAGCAAAGCTCACGTAAATAAAATTCGTGGATATTCCACGATTTCATAAAAAAAATCCCATGGACAGGCCATGGTTTTTAAAAAAAAAATCTTTTTCCTTCGTATTATCGTCCAGTTTCGAAACGAGGGTTTATTTCGATTTTGTGAAAGCTCACACCTTTCAAGATAAAGTTTTGGTTTTCATGAAAGCTCATAAACAAAATTTTATCACTTGGACATAGGTCATATATAAAAAAAAATCTCCTAAGTCAGGGATTATTACTAGTTTCTTAAACTAAAGATCGAACGAACATACGTTTTCTAAAAACAAGGGTTTTCAACAAAACTCACACTCATATATGCACATGTATATAATTTCAACATGATCAAAGCATGAAAAACTCATGAACTCAGCAAAAAAAAAAAAAAAACGTGTACCTGGTTGAAGCCGGCAGGAAGTTGGCCAGACGGTGATCGCTCCGGTCGGACGGCGGTGGCGCTCCGGCGAATTTTTCCTTCTTCTCCTGTTGACGCGAGGGAGATGATGAGTTGATGAGGGTGGTGGTCGGCCAAGGTGAAAAAAAAAAAGGGGATTAACTCCCTTTTATATCAAATTTTATTTCCAAAACCTAATTTTACAAGGATTTCCTTTTCGGGCCTGGCCTGTGAATCCTAAATCGATCAAGGTCCCATCACCAAATCCGCGGTTCAACACCAATTTATGCTCGCTAGCCGACGCTCTATCAAGCCACTGGAATCTTCGTTCAAGCTGTGGTTCACTCGCGCAATCGAAAATCCGATAACATTTTATCTTACGACTAAGTTCAATTACTTATTTCGTTCATAACTGGAAAATCACCATTCTGTGCTGACTGAGAAACATGATTGTCCCTCACTAAGCATGGGACTTAATGTAGATGGTGGATTTTTGACAAAGGCTAAAATCGTAAAACCATAATTGTACGTACTCCTGATCCAGCAATCAGATGAGTATTGAGACTCATGTCTCTCGTCTAAAGCATGAAAGCTCGTGCCATAATAATCTCGATGAGAATATTATCTCTCGAGTATATATGGGTGTGCGGTCTCAAATTGAGGCAACGACATATCTCATAAATACCGAGCAATTTCATTAATTATTTCTATATAGAATCGAATGATTGGACGGCTCCAAGACAGCTTACCTGCTAGTATAGAGCAATAAAGTCTCCAGGATGCAACAATGTTTTCCCTGACTATATAAAATAAGTATGACGCTTCAACAAGATCATATCTCTCAATAAATAAATAATTAATGCTCTAGACAAAGCATGTTTGCTAGTATAGAGCCATCAATTAATTATTTCTAATCGTTAATCGAATATTCAAAAATATTCTACGATTCTTCATAATATTTCGTCACTTCAATTCGTGGTTCTTCCCAAATGAGAATTCCACGGGTTAGTGATAAATATTCAACGAACGGGCATCCGAGCTTCTATCGTGTAAGCCCCAGACCAAAATGGTGCAAGTGTACTCAACAATAATGCACTAACGAGCACCGAATGCACGAACGAGCATTACGAAACACAAAGGAACGATGAACCTATGCAAAATAGGAAGAAAAATAATAAATAATAAAATATTAATCAAGGCGCTGGGGATCGGGCCCACCGGCCGGCCCGTTGGTTGTGCGTGGGCTACCCTGATCAAGTCCACGCCCAATTTTATATTTTTCATCATATTTTATTATTTTCCTTGGTCTCATGAAAATCTCTTTATTTGGGCAAATATCCTTCGTTTTATGAAAAACTCCTTAAATTCATGAAATTACCTTCAAAGTTCATGAAAAATAATATAAAATTAGGAAAACTCGTGGGGCCAGGGCCCTTGCCGGTCGGCCATGCCCTAGCCGGTCCCACACGCCCTTATTTTATTATTATTATTTATTATGTTTTCCTCATCTCATGAAAACTCCTTGATTTTAACAAATTCCTTGGTTTCAACAAACTCCTTGATTTTATGATATTTCCCTAAAATCATGAAAAATATTATAAAATTAGGAAAAATGCCTCGGGACCGGGCTCTTTGGCCGGACGACCATGCCTTGGCCATAGCCGGTCCCACACTTCATGATTCCTTCATTTTTATTATTATTTTTCCTTCATCTCATGAAGTTTTCTCAGTTTCAGCAAAAATCAAAATATTGCTCAAACGCACACCAGAAAATACCGAAATTCTTAGGACTGAGACACGGACACTTTGGCGACATGAGCACGTTACCTTGACCGACCAAGGTTGGCTCTTTGGCTTGCAAGGAGCCGGTCCCATGCATTTTCACGATTTGACCTAATTTGCGCAATTGCACGTATTAGGTCCAAAACTCTTCCAAACAACTTGGAACTTGATAAAATGATCAACATACGATCCCGTGACCAACTAAGGCCGGTCTCGTGATCCCTTGGTTGGTCCCTCATCTTTTCATAATTAGGTTTCGACACCTAATACCGAGACGAGCATTATTTTTCAGCAAAAATGATTAAACCAGCATTTAATCATCCTTTCACTGGTCTTAAAGAGACTTTAGTATTTTGCTCACCTGAGGATTTGGGCGCTACATGGTCGATTCATCATCCCATGAAGCTGGTCCCTTCTTTATATCATGAACGATTTTCAATAAATCATCAATTAATCATCAATTCAAACAATTGATCAAAATTAGGTTTTGAATCCAAGGTTCATAATTCCATATTCAAACACTGAATTTTGTGTTGATCCCATGATCATCACTCTAATTAATTATACTTGGTTCGGTCGCCAGTATTTGGAATTAATATTTATTTGGTCCTGCTACCAATACTTCATCAAATGAGCAACATTTGCTCGGGACGAGCAATATTTGCTCGGACTAAGGAATATTGGTTCAACTATCAATATTTAATAATTCATCAAACGAGCAACATTTGCTCAGATGAGCAATATTTGCTCGCATCAAGGAATATTGGTTCAACTATCAATATTCAACGATTAACAATATTTGTTCACTTTAGCTATCAACGATTATTCGAAAGTATACCTCTGTCTCAACAGACACGTCCAATTCGTGAGTTTGAACGTTTGCAAATCGCGTTCAACTCGGCAATACATGGACTCATCGTCCCACCTAAGTCAAGAATCGACTAACTAAAACCACGAGACATCAATCGTGTCACATGGGGGGATATTAACTAAGGTTTTGGTCTCAAGCGGTCACTAACGTGTGTTCATACACACGACGAGAATGTGAGCAAGTCGTGCAATCAGTTGGAGGAGTTAGCAAAGTAGTGGGTGGGAAATCAACCAAGTCTCCGCACGATGAGCAACCGGTTTTAACACGATTTCCACTTCCCCAGTCTCTGACTCCAAGAATCTGTCACATTTCATGGGATCAAGGTGTTTACAATTCAAGCAATATAAATAAGTCTCTCGAATCATGGTGAAACACACATGAAATTTCTCGACAAGTTCATACAGACAATCTTTCGTCTACACGAACTCATCGTCTGAGCAATCACTCTCAACTAAGCAAATTCAATCATTCGGTAACTTTCTTACGCGAGAATACACAACACACCTACAATCTCGATCACCATTGATCTCACACATTTCTCAAACTTCCCTCCTCTGAGATCGACTCATCCTCTCTTGTGACCGAATTTACTCTGGAACGGCCATTGTCTTGGTTTAGTTTAGGAGTACTTGCTGATTGATCTCTCGAATTCAAAGCACTCCCTTATTGCAAAGTGCATCTGTGTGAGGTTTGACAGTTCGCTCGGTTCAAGGAGTTTCCTCCGCACGGTCGTCTCCTCAATTCCGTAAAAACCAGCAACTCGTTTTTCCGAATTAAGAAATAGATAAGGAATTGGGTTAGGAAATTAAAGCGAAGAAGGAAAGTATGACGTTAACTATGAAGTTGAGGAATGGGGTTAGGAACTCTTGGTTTTGTGCACGATTTTACAGGATTGTTACTCTTGATATTGGAAGCTGGTGTAGCTTCTGACTGTTTAAATTACAGAGATGTCGTCAGACCCGAAATTTATTTCATCCTATACAAGCAAACACTTGTTTCAGAAAAAAGAAGATGATGTGAGTGATTCTTGTCCACAAGAATATGAATCTGATGATGACATTGTCTATTTGTCAAGCTCATGCACCCTAGACATTAACGAAGATGATATGCCAGGGGGGCAGACTCAATGATGTTCATCTAGGCGATGTCCCAGCACCCGAGGATGAAGACGAATCCGAGGATGCAAACGAATCCGAGGATGAGGATGAAGAAGAAGGTAAAATTGGACATTTTACCATCAACCACATATACAGAGAAATGAACCAGGTTGCAGATGGACTGACAAATCACGCAACACAACAACAACTATAGGTAGGAGAAAACATACATACGTGTATACGGGACCACATGTGCCGGAATTCCTTAATGTGATCCGATGGGGCGTTCTACGCCAAAGAATTTCACCTTTAACTTTACTAAAGAACTACTCTTTTGAAAAAAAGAAAAAAAAAAACATGATTATAAGGTGAGCAAACTACCAGGTTTGACCAATTGGGATTAGCCCAGTTGGCTAGGGGTTGAACTCCCAAGTTATAGGTTAGGGATTCAATTACCGTTGTTTGTCTAATCAAAAAAAAAAGTGTGCAAAACGATAGCTAATACTCCCTCCGTCCATCCGTCTCAACTCCCAAGTTATAGATGAGGTATAAAACTATCTTAATACTCCCTCCATCTCACTATTAGTTGACCTAGTAGTACATTTTAGAAATGATTTATCTCTCACACTATGCCTGGGATATTCGTAAATTTTACATCATTGAAAAGCATTATTAAAGAACGTTAAATTGGGGGATACTAAAAACTAATTGGGGGATATAGGAAAAACACAAAACGGGATTTAAATAGTAAATCAAAGTCATCCCTTATCCATATATTTTAACTAATTTCTAATCTACCCTCACTTAATTATAATTAGCTAAGTCAAAAAATTAATTTGATAATGATTAGTAGGTACTGGTATCATGGTGCAGGTATAACAAAGTAGCAGTTGATTTGACGGATACAAGTTACTACACAGTACTCACCAATGGTATTCGAGCTTCATGGATCTTGTCATTCTTATTCTGATTGCAATTTTGTTCAGATTCATTTGTGAGTATTAGTGATTTTCTATAGTTGTTCCAGTAGACCACACATTTGTCAATGGATAATGAATAATAGGGAAAAGAACACATTCGTGGTAAAAGCCGGACTTCACCTAATCCATCATCTCTGTTGTGTATAGCATACTAATAACAGTATAATGCCATATGTAATTTGATCAATGTATATCAATGCTAAAAATGGGTACTCCCAACTTACAATTTCGGCATTGTACGTTATTTGTCGAGCACGCCGGTACCAATTTTCGGCATGGTGTTCATCACATCCGGTATGGTCTTCATTACTTCGGCATGGTCTTCATCACTAATACAATGCCGACAATGTTAAAAAAAAATCATTTCCGGCATGTTCATCACTCCCGGCATGATCTTCTTCATTTCCGGCATAGTCTTCATCACTTCCGGCATGATATTCTTCACTTCCGGCATGATCTTCATTAATTCCGGCATGGTCTTCATTAATTCCGGCATGATCTTCGTCATTTCCGGCATGGCCTTCTTCACCATGGAAATTTAGAAATCTCTGAAAGACCAGAACACTGTTGAACTTTGGGATCCGGAAGACTAAAAACGCTAGAAATTTGAGATCGTGTGAACACGGTACATGAAAAACAATACTGCCTCCGTCCACTTTATTGCTGCTCCAATGGAACCAATGAATTTGGCCTGTTAAGGTCAAACTGTGAAGGCCCATACAGTTTATTAACTACCTCTCTGGGACAGTTTGAAGACTTCCTTCCAAATGAGTTTTATCATTTTCACGGGACTTTTGGAATTAACGTGAGAATGCCCAAGAACTGAAGTGAAGAAAAAAACGTTATAATTCACAGAAAAAAACACTAAGGGGATATTTAATATTTTAAATAATAAAGGGTATTTTAGTATTTTGCCCCCTAAAAACACCCTTAGCAGACGCTATTGGATGGGGATGGTAATTTATATCCCCAATTAGTTTATGTATCCCCCAATTGCGTGTTCTTATTAAACACCTACGTAACTAATATAATCATGTGAATCAAATGAAATAAAATCAATTATTAATGGGACAAAATCTAAAAATAAATAGGTTAAAACTAATAATGTGACGCAGGGTATGAACCGAAATACAACATTCCTGAATGATCAAGGAGCCTTACATCCGCCATCTACACAGGGCTGAAAATTGTCTAAGTTGGAAACTGACCAAGTGGAAGCTTCTAGGTACAACTTTGTATGCCGTTAATAAAGTCGAGGAATTGGGTTAGGAACTCTACGTTTTGTGCACAGGATTGTTACTCTTGACGGGAGGTGTAGCGTCTGACAGTTTGAATTTTATTTTTTGATCAGTCAAGAGGAGGATTCATTGAAAATAAGGTACTTAAGGGGTACCTTAACCCAAAAAATACAACCGAAACAAAAAAAACGGAAACCGACATGGGAGTCGATCACCAAAAAGAAAGAAAAAAATTTACAAGAGCAAGAGTAGACACATACTCTTGCTACTCCATGCCCTCTCAAATAGGACGATAGAAATTTGAATCCCATAAACAAACTACCATATTAGCCGTTAAACCTACCATCTTTGTGTTTGATTCGGCCCAAATATGTCTGACAGTTTGAATTACAGAGATGTCGTTGATAAGGTACATGAATTTAAAATATTTAGGGTAATCTCTGATTTTTATTCTCTTGAGAAGTTTTTTATTGTTCTTATTGTATGCCTGTCAGTGTTTCTTGATATGTGATGCTGTTGTTGCATCTACAGCGGAGGAGAGTCAGACCCGAAATTTACTGCCAGTATTTCCTCCAATACAAGCGAACGCTTGTTTCAGAAAAAAGAAGATGATGTGAGTGATTCTTGTCCAGAAGAATATGAATCCGATGATGACATTGTCTATTTTTCAAGCTCATGCACCCTTGAGATAAAAGGAGATACAGACGACTCCGAGGATGAAGATGAACCTGAGGATGCAGACGGTGACGAGGATTCAGAAGACGACGAGGGAACTGATCCTGACTTTGATTCTTGCAGACCGTCAAAGCAGGAAGAACCGTCTCAGGAGGCAGTAGATAAGCTGGAGGAGATCCGATCTTTTATGCCTGCTGGAATGGTAAAAACTGATGAGCTGTATTATATTGACATACATGGTTATATAGGAGAAGGATATGGGGATATGGAATTGTTATACGGAACAGCTCCAAAGAACCAATAGATGCTTATTGTAGGGCTTCCAAAGGAGGGTCATACATGTATCATCTTATGAAGGGAATGAAGAGAGGCTTACAAATTGCTTCTAAACGCGGACTTCCTCGGGTTATGTGGGCAATCAATTCACATAGAGCTGGCGACTACTGGAACAGCATTTTTGGAAATTATTGTATGCTAGAACATGTCTTTCATTCCCATTATGATGCTGCTTATGCTCATATCTGTTGGAAATGTTTGAGGAGAAGAATGGGATTGACTGGTGCAGTACTCAAGGAGCTAGTTCCGGTTATCAAAGATATCATAAAGCTGCATTACGATACCAAGTTCAATTATCGCCAACCCTATTTGAGGTTTTCAATTGATGCCGCATATTATGCGGCACAATGCGGAGAACAAGCACTTTTGAGACAGGAAGCTGAATTTCCAGGTGACGAGCAAAAAGTTGAGATGAAGATGCAGCATCCTCAAAATCTGACACCTATCCTAAAGCATGAGAAGACATCGCTTGGATGCGAACGTTGGTATGTGCTTCAGAGAAGGCCAAGTCCACGGAAACCAAACGGACCTCCGAGTTGCAGGATCCCGGAGGATGAAATCCCAAATGTGCCTTTCACAGAAGGAAAAAAAGAGAGGAAGGGCGAAACCAAGATGGTGGTATCTGCTCCAGAAAGGGCCGAGTCCCTTGAAAGCGAACTGAATTCCGAGTCGTGAGATCCCGGAAGCAGGACACTGAGATTCCAAAATCTAGAAAAGCACGACACTAAAATTCCAAAATCTGGCCTTGAATCTTGCGAGCTAGTTGTTTCTTCTTTCGCAATGTAGGCTTTGTTTGACTGTGTCAGTTGACTACATGCTAGTTAGGCTTATTGTTATCTATTAACGGCATCTCACCTCCTACTTTCCTCAACCAAAATCTCTTGAGCACAGATCTTGCAGAAGTGGACAATTCAAACAGCAAACAATATATACAGCAGACCCATTGAACTTGACACATCCAACTAACGTGAATACACATGAAAAGATTTTGTATACTACTTACCAATGGTAATGATCTTGCTGAGTTATCTCCGTAGTTTTGGTAATGCAATGGGCATTCAGAACCCGTACATGAACCTTCAGGATAGTCACTGCAAATCTGTTCAGTCAGAAAAAAATTAATAATTTCTAGAAAGTTGTTACACAGCTCGTCTGAAACTATCCAAGTTTAGACAAATTCCAGTCAACTGAAAATTAAGAAGGGGCCCAATTAAGAAATAGATAAAGAATTGGGTTAGGAAATTAAAGCAAAGAAGGAATGTAACTCTTCGTTTTATGCACAGGATTGTTAGTCTTGATATTGGAAGCTGGTGTAGCTTCTGACTCTTTAAATTACTGAGATGTCGTCAGACCCGAAATTTACTGCCAGTAGTATTTTCTTCTATACAAGCAAACACTTGTTTCAGAAGAAAGAAGATGATGTGAGTGATTCCTGTCCAGAAGAATATGAATCTGATGATGACATTGTCTATTTCTCAAGCTCATGCACCCTTGAGATTAACGAAGATGATATGCCAGAGGGCATACTCGGTGAAATTCATCTAGACGATATAATATTAACGAATTCAGACGAATCCGAGGATGAAGATGAAGATGCAGACGACGATGAGGATGAAGAAAACGGCAACGATGTCAAGGATGAAGTGGGGGAGTCTCAGGGGAAAGTAGATGAGGGAACTGATCCTGAGTTTGATTCTTGCAGACTGTCAAAGCAGGAAAAGCCATCTCAGGAGGCACTAGATAAGCTGGAGGAGATCCGGGCTTTTGTGCCTGAAAGTGGAAAATTTCATGAGAGGCATTATATTTACGTACATGCTTATTGTTATGATAGAAGAAAACTAGAAAAGCATACGGGGGATATGGAATTATTATACTGAACAGTTTCAGAGAACCAGTAGCTGCTTATTGTGGGGCTTCCAAAGGAGGGTCGTTACTTTATCACCTTATGGTGGGAATTAAGAGAGGCTTACAAATCGCTTCTAAATGGGGACTTTCTGGGCTTATTTGGGCAATCAATTCAGATAGAGCTGCGCTCTACTTTAACCACGTTTTTCGGAGATTACCATATGCTTATGCTAATTTATGTTTTTGACTGGTGCAAGATTCAAGGAGCTGGTTCCAGTTATCAAGGGTATCGTAAAGCTGCAATACAATACCAAGTTCAAATACACAGAATACTGTCATGTATCCTCAAATGTTGCCGCATATTATGCGGCACAATGCGGAGAACAAGCACTTTTGAGACAGGAAGCTGAATTTCCAGGTGAGGAGCAAAAAATTGAGATGAAGATGCAGCATCCTGAAAACCTGACACCTGTTCTAAAGAGTGAGAGGATATCGCTTGGATGCCAATGTTGGTATGTGCTTCAGAGAGCGAAGTCCCTGGAAACTGAACGGACCTCCGAGTTGCGGGATCCCGGAGGATGAAATCCTAAATGTGCCATTCATAGAAGGAGAACAAGAGAGGAAGGGCGAAACCAAAATGGTGGAATCTGCTCCAGAGAGGGCCGAGTCTCTTGAAAGCGAACTGACTTCCAAGTCGTGAGATCCCGGAAGCAGGACATTCAGATTCCAAAATCTCTAGAAAAGCATGACATTAAAATTCCAAAATCTGGCCATCCTGATGGTTTCTTGCGAGCTAGCTTTTTCTTCCTTTGCAACTTGGTACTTTTATGTAGGCATTGTTTGACTGTGTCAGTTGACTACATGCTAGTTAGGCTTTTATCGTAGTATTTTGCTTGATCCTACTAACTTTATGTCAAATTTGAGAAACCAAATTCAAAGTATTTTACTAATCTAATAGGTCTTTGTTGCGGTGGTTGGTCTTGAGTCCCTGGTGGTGCATGATTATGCTTTGTCATCCTGGTTCTCTAACTCTGCGGCCTGAGATTTCCACCACAAAAGCCTCAGCATAGAACCTTTAGGACAACCAGCTTATTCACGAGCTCCTTTGCAGCCTTCTCTGCACCTTCTGTGGTTCTATATACAACAGCAAATGATCCCTGCAGCACCATCCTTGACCGAACCTCTCCACACAAATGAAAGTTGTCTCTCAGGTCTTGCTCAGTTAAGCAGGCGTCGAGACAACCAATGTAGAGGGTTTTACTGGTTTCGTCATATGGGGTCTCTATTAAAGGCATCTCCCCTCCTACTTTCCTCAACCAAAATCTCTTGAGCACAGATCTTGCAGATGTGGACAATTCAAACTACAAAGATATATAAACAGCAGAGATTTTGTATACTTACCAATGGTAACGATCTTTTTATATCTTGCTGAGTTGTCTCCCTAGTCTTTTGGTAATCAATTTCATGCAGCAATGGGCATTCAGAACCCCTGCCTGGTACATGAACCTTCAGGATAGTCACTGCAAATCTGTTCAGTCAGAAAAAAGTTAATAACCTGTAAATCTGAAGGGGATAATCAAAAGGTTATCCAACTTGCACCATTGTTTCCCTAAGTAAAAGTTGTAAATCAATTCTTCATAAAAATTCATAGAAATGGCCAACACAGTAATACCAGTACAGTTCTTGGTAAAATACAAACAAATTGGATCCAGAATTGGATGAAACTGAACTCACTGAACCTTAGTTCACCAGAGTAATGTGCCCACAAATTTACCCACATTGAAACACATAAAATAGAGAACTCAAACTACCAAGAAGTTAAAATTGTTTTCAACTGAACCATCAAAACAGAATCCCAAGTTTCTTCACTTCATTGCTGAACACTGGATCTAAATCAAATCCCAAACCTTCAAATTATCATCCTTCCAAATCCCTTACTTGATTCTGGGTTCTTACAGAACAATCAAATTCTGTACTCAAATCAACAAATCTCAAGCAAATAGTAACGAAAACAGAGTAATAATGTGCTCAGAAATTCAGAACTCAATCTATGAGAAGAAGTTGAAATTTTTTGCACTTTTATTAAATTCAAAACATTAGTGTACAAAATTAAGAGTAAAATTTAATGTTAAGAACCAATATACATATGGATCTGAAGAGCTAATAAGAAGATACAAATGAGAACAAAATAAATAACAGAATGAACACAAATCGAAACACCACTCGTCTGAAAATTCCCAAATTCAACAGCTTTGTTCCGACCAGGAATTTGAACCAATAATCCTGGTGTTAATACTATGAATAATACTACTGATACAAACACCGGACCCCAGTCTGTCATCTTCTCGCTTACAAAGATTCAAAAGCTTTGGAGATAGTAATGGTGGAGAGATTTAGAACAAACCAGAAAGAAACTGAACTGAGCTGAGCTTAGAAAAAGGTAAAGAAGAAGAAGAAGTAAAGACAAATTTAAGTGACTCAGCTAGAAGCTGTCAAGTGTAATTAAGGTGGGGGATATGATACTTTACCCGTCACAAAGGTAAGGCACAATTTTCACTGCATTTTTTGGGCAATACACAAGCCACGCCACGGCCACCGCCACCGTCACATGCCGTTCCGATGCCTTTCAGGCTTTTTTGGTTTTGGAAAGTCCAAATTTTAGAAGCTAGACATAAGTTTGGCTACTTTGAGGCGGGAGTCCAAATTGTAGTTGGAAATTGTATTTCCGACTCCTAGAATAGCCGAGCAGCCTTATATATATGTACACAACTTTGGTTGTTGTTTTTTTATTACTACAAAACCAAACCTTAGAGGCAACGTAAAAATAATCCGGAGATATTTCACTAGAGAATTATGTATTTTGCAAAGAACGATGATGACGGTTCAGTATCATCGACTCCTCGATTATGTGAGGGTTGTGGATCTTATGAGAGTGAATTTACGAGGAACCTTTGTTCGAAGTGTTATACTAATAATTTTAGACCCAGTTTGATTACTAAAGAGTGTCTCCTAGATCAACCAGTTCCCGTGAAGAAAGATCCGAATTTTTGTATTTTTAAGTTCGGACGAGTTTCGGCTACTACAGATGATAATCGTGTTAAGAAAAAGATCAAAACGGATGTGTCACCAGAGGATTATTCAGTAGACATATATCGCTGCTCGAATTGTAAAAAAAGGGTTCGACATTTGGGTTTTAAGTGTCGTTGCGGAAATTTCTATTGTTCGATGCACCGGCTCCCCGAGACACATGGTTGTACACATGACTATAAAAGGATGGGGCGTGAGATGGTTGCAAAAGAAAACCCTCCGGTGAAGAAAGATAAATTATTGGAGAGGATTTAAATTGTTTTTGTTCCATTTTATTTAAGATTTCAAAGTTGAAATATTCATTAACAATATCTTTAGCTTTTTAGTTCTTTTTTAGCATTAACGCACAAATTTGAATTCGTGTATAAAGAAAAATAATAATTTCTTTGAGTAAATAACAATGAAATTCTAAACTCGTTTAAAAACTCTAAATTTGAAAGAAATTTATGTTGGATTACTTGTTTCTTTTCTTTAAAAGTTTTATTTATCAATTGAAGAACTTGTTGATGGATCCAAATAAAGTTATTCAAAAATACACAATTAGATATTGTAATATAATCGAAATCAGAAAATGTTTATTCCTTCAGAAAATAATACACACACAACACAAGTACAATAATATATATCACTGCCCAACTCAAATACAAACACAAATGCCCAAACAAATACAAAATACGTGCATGTAGTTTGGTTTATTTCGTTTATATGGTTCACCAATCATATTAGATCAATATCCTTAATGAGCAAAGCCTAGCATAGAAAAGAAAACACACAGACGAGATGCAGGGAAAAGTTTAAGCATACTCAACGTGCACCTGTCTTTCTGCATACTCAATATGCACCAGTCTTTCTGCAACAACAATTGCAAACAAAAATTGATTGCCCCCAATAAGCCATATGTGTGCACATCTCTCTGGACACCGTCGCTTGTCCGGTAGGAAGGCATTTACTTTCACGCTCACATTTGTTTTTGCAACCATCTTGACAGAGGCCACAATTCCAAGGAAAATTAATATACAAAGTGGGAAAGATGTATCGATTTCTCCTGCTTGACATTCGATTGAGGATATTGGACGCGGTGGTGCCGGGCTAGGTTTACCACAACAACCTTCGCACACGGATTCCCTTAATTGCGGGGATAATTCCACCGGTTGCACTCTATTGTGGATACAAGTCTTCCTTGTTGTCTACATAATTCTTCGACTTCTACAGGGCAAGTCCTGCAGAACTGATCGGAACTGACATGCACTGTTCTATTTGTTGGAAAACGATTACTAAAAATTGATTTTTAAGGTTTTAATAAAATTATAATTTATTGCTTTCTTTTGTGAATGAAAAACTTATTAATCCCACATCGTGGAGTTTCCACGTTTTAGTTGTTTTAAGAGACTATATAAGCATTTTAGTCCCACATCGGGGAGTTTTTCTTCTTAAGTTGTATATGTCGATTATATAAACAAATTCACTACTTTTGTAAAAGCTATGGGAAAGGGGTTGCTCTATATTTTAGAAGGATCCCTAAGGAAAATATTTTATTGCGTTTCTTAAGCGTTCTCGATTTTCCTTAACGGTTTTTCGGAGTTGCCAAGCTCAAGTTGAGCATCTACTACATATGCTAGTAGTAGATGTAGTAGGGTGTTTTATCCTGGAGATATCCGTCATGTGAGGGCTATAGCATCACTCTTGAGTGTAGCCGGACGCTAATGTCTTAAGGGCAACGTGTTGAACACGTGACTCACTCTATTTTTTCCAAAGTTTTTCCTTGTTGTTGTTGCGGAGATTTGGGGAGCTCGTTCATTTCATCAACACCACATGTTATTGCACCCAACACTATTTAGCACGTAAGTTTCGTCAACACCACATGTTAGAGCTTTCATGTTGTTTGCTTATTTGATTTTTTCCTTCTTTTTGATTATTGCACCCAACACTATTTAGCACGTAAGTTTCGTCAACACCACATGTTAGAGCTTTAACATATGGCACCTCTACATACAAAACCAAAATATGCAATTAGATAACAATGATATTTTCGTGAATGTTTTGAAAGGGATTTCCATCTTAAGGCTTCTAAGGCATCATCCTTATGCTAACAACGATATCTTCGTGAATGTTTTGAAAGGGCTTTACAAAAGACCAATGTTTTGAAAGGATTTCCACAAAAATATTGGCACCTCTACATACAAAAACACCACATGTTAGAGATTTCACGAGATGGCACCTTTACATAAAATACTCCTTTACCGATCTGCATGCAGTGCACAATGGAAATCCCTTTCAAAACATTCACGAAAATATTTTAGATCATCTAAAAATAAAAAGAAGCATATATACTTGCGCAGTACCAACCACAATCCCATATCAAGGAAAACAGGACAGCAAATGAGAAATTATTGTTTTGAGACGCCATGGATCCAGTAGTAGTGACTACCTCTTTCTTTAAAGACAGGTTAAAATGGTTGCTAGTTGTGGTTTATGGGATCCATGTTAAGGATATGTAATAGCTTTAGCTTCAAGATCAAGTCTTTCCCTATTTGTATTTTCTTATGTATAGCATTTCTTCATGTACAAGTCTTTTAAGTTTAGAAATCCCTGTAATCTTGAACTTATATATATATATATATACATATATATACATATCATCTCTACGAAAGAAGTAGAGAGTAAGAATTCTTCAATTAACTTGGTATCGTGAGCGGGCTATTTGCGACGAGTCATTTGACCGCGCCTTTACTCCGCGTCACCCGATTTAATTGTCCACGTGTTAGACCCAACGAGGCTACACGTTAGGGGGCGTGTTGAGACTATTAGTCCCACATTGTATGGGAAATCTAAGATCCTGCGGTTTATAATCTATAGGTCCACTCCACTTGTTGCCAATTGGTTTTGAGTTGGATGCCCGTATTCTAACTTGGCATCGCCCTAGGTTTCGATCCTCACCTTCTTTAGCTTTCTCCTTCTTCTTTTTTCATACATAGAAAACCCTAAACTTCTCATACATCTTTTTCTTTTCTTTCTTCCATGGCTTAGCATCTTATTCTTCAATTATCACTAGTACAACCAAGATCCAACACCTTGTCTCCACCAAACTTAACTCTAGTAACTACCTCATCCGCGTGCTCAATTCGTAGCTTTTCTACGCAGTCATCGACTCATGAAATTTGTCGATGGATCTAATCCATTTCCTCCAAAAACCCTCAATGTTGTTACTCCATCGATGATGGTAAATCGGAATCTACAAAGGAAGAACCAAATCGCATACGAATCATGGAAACAACAAGATATGACCATCGTAGCTGGATTTTCTCTACTCTTCCGACCCAATCTTAGTCTTGGTAGCTCGTATCGAAACATCGAAGAAATTTGGACAACCATTGAAGGAAAATTAGCTTCAAAGTCTCAAGCTCGGATAATGCAACTTCAACGCAGTCTTCGTACAATCCGCAAAGGTGAGTCATCTATGAGCGATTACCTTCTTAAAGCCAAAACCCTAGCCGACAACCTACTCTGCAGGGTGATTCCGTCTCGATCATACCTTTCAACAAATTATTCTTGATGGCTTAGAGACATCCTATGATCCTATTGTCACCACCTTAACCGCAACTATAGATAACAAATTATTTTCTTGGATAATTTTCATGCACATCTCTTAGCTTTTGAGCTGAGAATAGAGGCTCAAAATTATGTTTTTTCACCTCAACCCACTGCTAATATTACTACTTCATCTTCACCATCTCAACATGCCCGCAATCAACCACAAAACCGTTATCGTAACAACAATCCACATCCCCGTAATCCTTCTTCGTTTCCATCCCCATCTCGAAATCCTCTCTCTACTCCTTCCTACACAGGACCCCCTTGTCAACTATGTGGTCTTGATAATCACTATGTTACCCGTTGTCGTCGTCGTTTCGATAGAAATTTTAAGAACTTCCAGCAGCGTTCTATCTTACCCTCATCTCAACCTCCATTGTTGCCAACTCCTCCTCGGCCAAATCCTTCCTATATTTCAGCTCAATCGTACCCAACCTATGTCGCTGCACCAACCTCATATAATAATGGAAACTGGATCCCAGATCCGAAGCCTCTCATCATGTTTCTTGGTGATCTCCAAAACCTCCACTTATATGAAGAATATAGTGGCCCACGATAGTATTCGTGTTGGCAATGGTCAAAATCTTCCAATAACCCATACAGTAAAGCTTCTCTACCCTACGAGCTTTCATCTTTTTCAATGGATCATGTTTATTTCATACCATCCTTAAAAGAAAATTTACTATCGGTTTCTCAATTTTCTAGAGCCCATAATGTTTACGTTGAATTTCATCCCTCCTTTTTTGTTGTAAAGGACCGCCGCACGGGGAAAGTGGTGCTACAAGGCTTGCATAAAGATGGACTCTACTACTTCACCAATGCCGAAGAGTTTACTTCCAGTCTCAACAAATCTTTTGGTTTAGTGTCTAGCTTACATAAAACAACCGCAATTGATGTGTGGCATCAAAGATTAGGTCACCCTATGTTTCGTACAGTCCGACGGATTGTTAACGAATTTTCTCGTCCAACTATTAGTGATAAAATTTCACATTGTTCTTCTTGTCTGGTTAATAAAAGTTCAAAAGTTCCGTTTGCAGATAGCCTTACTCGTTATTCTTCTCCTTTGCATTTAATTGTCTCTGATTTATGGGGAACATCTACCAAGATCCTTCGTGAGCAAGGAAATCTCCATGCCATGAATCGAATCCATCACTTAGAGAAAATAGATCCATTCGACTCTAGGATTTTGTCTTCAATGGCGGGTGTTAGACACACGAGTTACACCTCTGTTGCTTTCCATCACACAACATTGTCCTTCATGTAGGTACCAATGTCGTGATAGTTTCTCATATGACTCATCTTGTTTCTTAATTCTTCGATGAATCTTCCTCTATTGTTATCCTCTCGAGTTCAAGAAAACTCGCCCCGAATACCGATATGATTCTCTCTACATGTTTATTTATGTCGAAACATAGTCTCACAAAAATGTGATTTCCAAGAAACGTCTAGGTTTTACGTAAAAATTTGATTATTATGAAAAGAACTTTTATAAGATGAAATCAATTGTGAACTTACGATCGTTGTGTGATCCTCAACGACTGGATCAGTACAATCTTCCATGTGCCAAATCTCATCATCAGGATCGTATCATAAGCGGTGGTAAGTCCCAATCCACGACAAACTTATTGACCGAAAATAACTCTCGATTGACGATCGTGTTCATGAAACAAAGTTTCGTTGAACACTGATATGCATCATCTTCATAATCTCCTTTCGGTAGATTCGAAGGGTAGCGTTCCACCGAAACTTCTTCCAAGCACATAACATTAGTAACAAGATAATCCTCTTGACTGCCTTCCAACAATTCAACAGGTGCATGGTTTCCTTCCGGAATCTCCATTGGGGCTTCCATAAGTTCTCTGTGTTGAATTGTTTTTACAATTCGCCACAAGTCTTCAATCTGACACCTCATCTTAGCCAACTCTAATCGATTCCTCTCCATGATGCAGAAAAAAAAAATCTAGGATTTTTCGGCTCTAGACCAATTAATGTAGAGAAAATCATATAATAGGTAGAATACGGGTAGATTCAAGCGGAACTTCGATAAATATGAGTTCTAGGGTAGAAACTCATAAAAGACATTAAAGTCATATTAAAATTGATAATCAAAAACTACTTAGACCGTAGCCCATGGAGCTCTTTATATAGATAACTCCCTAAACATGAAAATAGACTACCAGAACCCTAAAACTTGTTATTTAAGGTAACTAAGACATCCCTAAGCTAATATAACTTTAAAAATAGATATTCTAGATATTTCTAAGATTTATCTAAATAATAAAAACGAAAATACCAAATTTAAACTATAATTAACTAAATACCAATAATAAGTAAGAAAATATTTATTCTCCATATTTTATCCTGCATCAGTTAGATTTGTATAATTCTTGTGTGAGCCATTTTGGCTAGAAGCTTAGAGTTCTTGTGTGATTAACAGTTCGTTATTAACAACGTTCGATTCAACGAACGAACCGGTGGATCGTGGATCTCGAGGTAGGCGTGGCTTGTCATCAAAAGAGGTGGGAATGCATTTGACTCTTTTGTAATCATTATTGTTGCTTTTATAAAAGTTTATGCTTAACAAACTCATGCATTTTTTGTCCGTGCATTCCATGCTTTGTTTAAAATGCATTATGATAATTCTGTTAATTCTGTTAATCTTTCCATGGTTTGGAAATGACGTGTAATATTTTGTTGTCATCATGAATTGTTATGGGAAATAAGAATTTCCACCTGTGGTATATAGGATACGCTCCTTCACATTTATACCTAGAGCTTTTATATGATATATTGGTCGGCAATTGCGAGTTCGGATTGTCGATATCCATAGGTACGATTAGGTGTGGATCAGCGAGTTCGGGATTGCACAACCATATTAGTACATTGTTTGAAGAAGGAGTTTGTCCATATACATGTTTATTATTTGAGTGACTTGGTCACTTTTTAATGCTTAGGTAAAACATTATTGATTTCCAAATCTTGCCTATGATTACTTAGAAGTTAAATGTTAATTATTCCCACTTTAGGTTTAGAGGCAGATCGAGTTCCATGAGAGAAAGTTAGAAGTTGACTCCGCTTGTTAGATTATTTTTGCTATGTTTATTATGTTATATATTTTATTTGCAAACAAAATGATTATTGTATATGTATCACTTGAGAGAAGCTCTTGTATACACATATATATTTATAAGCGGGGCTAGTTTTGGGTTAAGTTTTATAGCAGATTTCTTAATCGAATGTTTAAGTAAATGATTTAGATTCTTAGTGCCTCTTTATTTAGTTAATCTCTTGGATTAGTCAGCTGCTAGCTTAGGGGGCGCTACAACACCTTTCTCGCTCACATATGGTATGGAGGCAATGCGTCTTGTAGAAGTGGAGATCCCAACTCTAATAGTTCTAAAGGAGAGTCAGTTACCTGAAGATGAATGGGTAAAAGTAAGAGTCGAAAAATTAAATCTTATTGATGAAAAGAGGCTAACAGCAGCTTGCCATTCTCAAGCATACCAGAACAGAATTGCACGCAGTTTCAACAAACATGTGCGACCACGCAACTTTGACGAAGGAGATCTCGTGCTCAAGGAAATTCGGCCAGTCAAGCATACCGACCCAAGGGGCAAATTCAAACCAAAATGGGAAGGTCCGTTCATTGTCAAAAAGATTTTTCGGGGATGGCAGTACAATTGATGGACCTAGATGGAGAAGAACATCCAAGGCCCACGAATGCAGATCAACTTAAGAGGTATTATGCCTAGTCAAAGGCAACATTCCAGCATACCTAATCCCTGCATCTCCTCAAAAGATCAACTGGTTTGTCATCACTTATGATTTTTTTTATCGTTTTCTACTTTATCAACTTGTTTTCAAAATGGAAAAAAAAAAGTGTCTGAGTTTTTATAAAAGTTGTGCCATTACAAAAAAAAAAAAAGATTTCTAAGGCTTGTTTTCAAAAAAAAAAAAAAACGGGGAGTTTGTCAATGATGAAAAGCTTAGGATTGGATATGGTGTTATGAGCAACCAGATAGGCAACTGAGCCAAACTCTCCAAATCAATGATTTCAGTATTTTTCAGTTATTAAGTTCTGTAAATATTGTTTGCAAAAAAAAAAAAAAAAAGAAAAGAAAAGACAGATTTCTAAGGTTTTGTTTAAAAAAAAAATTTACAAAAAATGCTGATGATGAAAGCCTTAGGATGATATTGTGATATGCACATACCAAATAGGCAACTGAGGCAAAAGCTTTTGATTATTATTTTGAGTCTAATCATGTTCTAATCATGCTTTAGCTTTCGTTAACAACGAGTTATCAGAGTTAAGATCTCTCCAGGATTGATGATCTGCAAAGTCGGTGCAAGCCAAACCAAAGACAAGACAACCACCAGAAGAAAACATTTCATTCACAAACGAAGGATCTAAAAGATCTTCGTCCACAACCATGAAAGGCATGAACACTTACTCATCTGAAGGATACATGATCAGATAAAAAAAAACAAAAATGATCTGACGATGAACCAAAAGAAGAAATAAAGAACTAATAAAGAAAGGAGATGATTTTATCTGAGTGTGGAATCACAAACGATGAGACGAAGATGTTTATGAATACTTTTTATCTTGCCTATCGGAGATTAAATCTCGAGCAAATCTTAGATAAGATAGTATTCAAATACGGTATAATAAAGCAAGATCAGAACACGCAACTACAGAGAAAATAGTTGGGTCTGGATTCACAATCCAAATGAAGTCTTCAAGTCGTTAACTTACAGGGTTTTAGAAAAACCTAAGGTTAAAGGAGAATCGAATCTAGTCGCAACTAGTATCACACAGAAGGTGTGGGGATTAGGATTCCGATGAGGTGTCAAACTCATAAAAAAATTATATTCCTTACTCTTCTTACACTAACAAGTAGTACAAGGATAAGCAGGTTCGTTCCTAAAGGGAGAGCTGAGTTAAAGTTGTCGATTTAATTTTAGAAATATGAATAATGCAAAAACTACAAAGCAAATATGAATGTGAACATGAAGCGAGAATGATTAGGGGTGTTCGAGCATAGCTTGGTCAACATCGCATGCGTTGTTATATCAAGCATGTTTGTCAAAGTTAGTGATCAAAACCATAAGCCTAGGTTTCTAGTCTACTATAGCTAAAGTCTCGGACTAGGATGGAAAGTGTAGTTGAACTCAAGGACTCCATGGCGATTCATCATACAAGAGGAAGAACTACTCAAGGAACCGGTGGATCTTCATCGACAAAAAGGTATGTGGAGACTTGAACTTATCTATCACTTGAAAGTCTATTTCTATGTCCTATCTTGAGACAAAAGTCGTAATGCTATATAGACTTAGATTATGCACATATGCCATTTCGAGTAGAGTTTATCTCACCTATTTATTTCTCGAAATGTGTGTTGGTATGCTTTCGCTTTAGCCGAATTCATCTTTACCTAGTGACTTGTGAAAGTCATGATGTTTCAATCTCTCTCAAAACGCTCACGAGAATAATTCGTGAATAACTGCTACATATGTCCTCTGAGAATGTTTCGAAGATTGGAATGAGATTTTAGACTTTATATAACCATTGGTGGATATAAACACTATTGTGGAAACACTTGTGCATAAGTTATATTCCTTGAACCGAAGCTTTCAAGCTTTGTTGATCAAGAGAAGCTGGGAACGTGAAGCGTCAACTCAGTCCCGCGAACTCGGTTTGCGAACTCGGTCTGTGAACGAGCGTAAGTTCTCGACCCGAGAATTTCTATTTGAGTTGATGTTCGGTTTCCATATGCAAACTCGGTCATGAATCGACGGAAGTTCTCGACCCGAGAATTTCTGCTGGAGTTTACAAAGTCCAACCGGTTAACTCAGTCCGCGAACCCTGTCTGCGAACTTGAGTAGGTTATGTCTAGAAACGATGTTTAGTGAATTAATCTTTAGTATCTAAAGAATGTTTTATGCAAACCGTGGCTATAAAGTTCATGAACCGATTCGAGTGAAACAAATCATTTTTGCTTCAATTGTATCTTGTCAAGTTTACAAGATCTCATAGCAATTGAACGACTCTCTAACTAGTTCATATGAGTCATTTGGACTAGTTATGGTGAAGAAGAAGTTGTTTGATATGGAAGTGCTCATGTGGCTAACCTTTTGGTTAACTATTGTTGAACCAATTAAATGCAAGTTGGGTACGGTTACACAAGCCCTTGAACGTGCATTTCATTTATGTGTGACAAGCTATGTCTTTCGATCTAACGTTTGAGAGATATTGGCTTGAATCTAAATCTGGTTTTCATCTAACGGTGAATATAGAATGCTTTGTTACTAAGCTAACATTGATTGCAAACCCCGATTTGAAAGGCTATTTAAAGGAGAACTCTAGCAACTGGGAAACCTAATCCCCGCACTTTACGTGTGTTAGTAGTTGCGACTAGAGTCGATTCTCCTTTAACCCTCTGGTTTTCTTTTCTCAAACCGGGTTAACGACTAAAGACTTCATTGGGATTGTGAAACCAAATCGATACTACTTTTATTGTAGTTGTGTATCTGATCTTGCGTTTTCTATCGTGTTGAGTTCGATTGCAAGGATTGACTCGAGATCTTTATCTCCGATAGGCAAGATATAAAAGTAATCACAAACAATTAGTCTCATCGTTTGTGATTCCGCAATATCCTTTTTCGCTGCGTCGATTAGGTTTATTGTGAGGTGATTAATAACTTAGGTTGTTCTTCGAGAATATAAGTTCGAGTTATTGATTGGTTCCTGTTCACCTTGATTTATCAAAAGACGGAACAAAACTCTTGGGTATTTCTCTGGGAAACAGATCTATTCAATCAATAGACTTTTCTGTGTGATACTGATTTGTTTATCAAGTCTTTGACTTTAGGTTGAAGCAACTCTTAGTTGTGGGTGAGATCGGCTAAGGGAATCAAGTACGTAGTATCACGCTGAGATCAGAGACGTAGGGAGTGTAATTGTACCTTGTATCAGTGGGAGATTGATAAGGGTTCAACTACAGTCCAGACCGAAGTTAATTTGGAGTAGGTTAGTGTCTGTAGCGGCTTAATACAGTGTGTGTTCAATCTGGACTAGGTCCCGGGGGTTTTCTGCATTCGCGGTTTCCTCGTTAACAAAATTCTGGTGTTTGTGCTATTTCCTTTCTGCATTATATTTTGTGATATAATAGAAGTAATATAGGTTGTGCGTTATATCAATCAATAGTGAAATCCGACCTTTTGGTTGTCGATTAGAAATTGATTGATCCTTGGATATTGGTCTTTGGTACCATCCAAGTTAACTCTCTTTAATCAAGTTCGCAAATTACTATTTGCTTGAGCAAGGATTAAATTGAGAGTTCGAGATACAATCTCCTTGATTAACTTTTAATTGATGGAGTCTTAAGTGATTCTCTTAAAAGTTGCTTGGAGTTGTCCATACAAATTTCTAAGCGAAATATTGGGTGGTATTGTTAGACCCCCCGCCTTTTCAATTGGTATCAGAGCTGGCAAACACGTTCAAGACCTAACAAGTTTGTGTTTGTAGCAATCTGACTTTATGGATAAAAGTAATATCTCCAGTAACGCCTCACCAGGTTTTAAAAATAAACGTAGAAGTTGTTCTGATAAACTGGCTATCCTCCAAAAAAGGGTAGATGAACAAATCCAGATCAATTCTGATCTTGCTGCAGAAATTGCAAAACTTAAGGATTTGATATCTTGTAAAATTCCCTTGATGGATGTGAGTAATTCCAGTCATTCTTCCACAAAGAACTGTCATAAGTCAGATAATACTAATATGACTCGAGTAACAAAATCAAAATAAAGGATGTTGACCCATGGTTGTCCTGTGATTTCTCCAATCACTGTCAACATGTCTATGTGTCTTTTCAAAAGATTTTGGTAGTTGAATGTAATCTTCAGAAGAGAACTACACAACTCGTTAACTCCCTTAAAGGACATACAAAACTATCAGGAAAATCTAAACAGAAAAGTACTAATAGTATGGGAGCCTTCGCTTTAAAATCAACATCACCCTTTCAATGGTTTCTTAATAGTGGATGTAGCATACATATGACAGGTGACCTCACGTGGTTTGTGTCCTCTGAAAATTACGAAGGTGGACTAGTAACCTTTGGAGATGGGAGTTGTTGCTACATAAGCAAGAAGGGGACGATCAAGCTACGGCGTTCACGAAATCCATGATGTGGTATACGTAAAAGGTAATGATTTGCAAATCTTCTTTCTATTAGTCAAATTTGTGACAAAGACCATTGAGTTGTCTTGATGCGAATGGATGTGACATTGTAGACAAAAATGGGAAAGTAATTTTCCGAGGAACTCGTGGTAAGAACAATTGTTATCTTCTTGATACTCAGTTCATTAATCGTTGCAATTTGACTAATGTGGAATCTACACATCTTTGGAATGAGCATTTTGGTCACATAAACTATCGCTTTCTAACTAAGATCATTAAAAAATAACTTGTTAGAGGCGTTCCCAAAATCAATGCAAAGATTGAAGGTGTATGTGGTGCCTGTCAAAAGGGTAAACAGACGAAAGTACACCATAAGTCATCTCGAGATATTCTCACTAAAGCACCACTTGATTTAATTCATATGGATCTCTTCGGACCAATTCAACGGTTGCCGGTAAGAGGTATGCTTTAGTTATGGTAGATGACTACACCAGATTCACTTGGGTTGCATTTCTTGATCATAAGAATGAAACCCTTGGTGAATTTAAGATTATTGTTAAATGGATCCAGAACGAACAAGGTCGCAAACTAAAGAAAATTAGAAGAGATCGTGGAACAGAATTCAAAGACACCAAAGTATTTGAATTCTGTGACTAACATGGGATCTCTCAACAATACTCGCCACCTATTACTCCTCAAGCAAATGGAGTTGCAGAAAGAAAGAATAGGAACATTCAAGAAATCGCAAGGGTAATGCTCCATAACAAAAACCTATCATTAAGGTTTTGGGGAGAAGCTGTCTTCACAACATGCTACTTGATCAACCATGTTTATTTACGGTCAAAAACCCTAAACACTCCCTATGAGTTGTGGTACGGAAGAAAACCCAACTTAAACCATATCAGAGTATTTGGGAGTAAGTGCTACATCCTGAAAGATCGAGAACATAGAGGGAAATTCGATACCAAAAGTGATGAAGGTATCTTTCTTGGCTACGCTTACGATAGCCTTGGGCTTAGAGTTTTAATCTCAGAACCCAAGTCATGATGGAATCTGCTAATGTCATCATTGATGATGTTAGTGACCTTCGTCATGATGATCCTCCGGATGAATTGCCTCCAACTGAGACAATTGAGAAGGTCAAAGAAATCTCGAGATACGATTGAAGTCATCCCAACTACAATTGACCACGATATTTCTAGTGACGAGGAGAAGAGCGCGATCATCTTGAACTCGAAGAACAAGAGCGTGTCCCTCCACGACACCTGCGGGTTCAAAGGAATCATGATCCCAACAATATTATTGGAGGAAAAGATTCTTTTTGCTAAAACAAGAGGACAACTTCAAAATATTTGCAATTTTGGTTGTTATCTTTCACAAGTAGAACCAAAGAATATTGATGAAGCTCGAATGATCCCTTTTGGGTGAATGCAATGCATGAAGAGTTAAATCAATTTCAAAGACAAGACGTATGGGAACTAGTACCTTGTCCCTCCAATATCAATATTGTTGGTACCAAATGGATATTCAAGAACAAGTCTGATGAATTTGGCACAATTGTCAGAAATAAGGCCAGACTTGTCGCTCAAGGGTATTCACAGATTGAAGGTATTGATTTTGACGAAACCTTTGCTCCTACGGCACGCCTTGAGTCAATTCGACTCTTATTAGCTCATGCTTGTTTTCTTAAGGTTAAGCTATTTCAAATGGATATAAAATCTGCATTCCTAAACGGAATTTTAAAGGAGGAAGTCTATGTCGCTCAACCTAAAGGATTTGAAAATCCTGATTTCCCATATCAGGTTCTTAAGCTCAAAAGGAGTTGTATGGGTTAAAACAAGCACCTAGAGTCTCGGTTTGAAAAACTTACCACTTCTCTAATCGAGAAAAGTTTTTCAAGAGGCGGAGTGATAAGACCTTGTTTACCAAATGGAGTGGGAAAGATGTTGTCATTGCTCAAGTCTATGTAGACGATATCATCTATGGTTCTTCTTCGAAAAAATTTGCAAAAGACTTTCAAGTCTCTCTAGCTAAAGAATTTGAAATGAGCAATGTTGGTGAATTAAAATTCATTTTAGGATTATAAATTCAGCAACATAAGGATGGTATTTACTTATATCAGGAAAAGTATGCAAGGTATCTTGTGTCAAAAGTTGGTATGGATAAGTCTTCTCCAAAACTGACACATATTCCCACCACTGGTAAACTACATAGAGATGAGAAAGGAGTTAAAGTAGATCAAAAATTATATCGATCTATTATTGGCATCCTTTTTGTATCTCACATCTACTAGACCTGATATTTCTTTTAGTGTTGGTTGTTGTGCTAGGATTCAGGCTAATCCAAAGGAATCTCATCTTGCAGCTGCTAAAAGGATTATACGTTATATTAATCATCTTATCGGGTATGGCATTTCTTACACTTTTGACACAAAACCGACCTCTTTGCTTATTCGATCTTTGATTGGGCGGGATGTGTGGAAAAGCGGAGAAAAATACATCGGGGTTTCTCTATGTAGGTCTGAATCTTGTAGCTTTGCATAGCAAGAAGCAAAATTCATAATCTCTGTCTACATGTGAAGCAGAATATATTGTTGCTGGTTCATGTTGTACTCAAATTTTATGGATGAAACAAATGCTGGATGTTATGGAGTTGATACTGGAATAATGAAGATCTTTTGTGACAACACTAGTGCGATTCGAATTACTGAGAATTCTGTTGAGCACTCAAGAACTAAGCATATTGATATAAGGTACCACTTTATTCGAGATCTCTATGAAAATGGTATCATAACTATGGAATTTGTGCCTTCCGAACAACAATTGGCTGATATTCTCACTAAAACTTTAGACACTGCCACGTTTCAACACTTGAGGCGTCTATTGGTATTCATTAAGTGTCTTTATAACTATTTCCCCCGTGCTTATCTCGATCTTTTGGGAAATTGAGTTTGACACTCCGTCTTGTGTATACTTGTCCGTGTAGCATTTGTTTCCATGAGATTTTGTTTTTTTAAATCTAAATTTCTTGTGTTTTGTGTCCAAAGAAATCCTTCTTTCTTTTGAAATTAAGGTTGCTCTTGTTGTTCCTTCGGGGTTGACATTTAATGGGGGAGAGTTCTTTTGAACTTGCGCTTAATTGCCATATCTTTGGGGAGTGCGGATGTGGAATTTTATAGGGGTTATCTTGTATCTTTAAAACTCCTTGATGAATGCATTTAGCTTCGGCTTTATGATTGCATCTAAAGAACAAGTTGATATTTCCTCTCTATTAGTCATGAAACGTCTCTTTCGGAAACTTCATGAGGATCCCATTCTTGTATGGAAAGGGGGAGATTGTTAGAGCATAGCTCGGTCAACCTCGCATGCGTTGCTATATCAAGCATGTTTGTCAAAGTTAGTGATCAAAACTATAAGCCTAGATTTCTAGTCTACTATAGCTAAGGTCTCGGACTAGGATGGAAAGTGTAGTTGAACTCAAAGACTCCATGGCGATTCATCATACAAGACGAAGAACTACTCAAGGGCAGGGTGGATCTTCATCGACAAAAAGGTATGTGGAGACTTGAACTTATCTATCACTTGAAAGTCTATTTCTATCTCATATCTTGAGACAAAAGTCTTAATGCTATATAGACTTATATTACGCACATATGCCATTTTGAGCCGAGTTTATCTCGCCTATCTTTCTCGAAATGTGTGTTGCTATGCTTTCGCTTTAGCCGAATTCATCTTTACCTAGTGACTTGTAAAAGTCATGATGTTTCAATCCTCTCGAAAATTTCTCTGACAGAATAGTTCGTGAATAACAACTACATATGTCCTATAAGAATGGTTCGAAGATTGGAATGAGAGTTTAGAGTTTATATAACCATTGGTGGATATAAGCACTATTTTGGAAACACTTGTGCATAAGTCCTATTCCTTGAACAGAAGCTTTCGAGCTTTGTTGATCAAGAGAAACCGGAACGTGAACTGTCAACTCAGTCCGCAAACTCAGATTGCGAACTCAGTCTGCGAACGGGCGTAAGTTCTTGACCTGAGAATTTCCTGGCCGAGTTGATGTTCGGTTTCGATCCAATCGACGGAAGTTCTCGACCCGAGAATTTCTGCTGGAGTTTACAAACTCCAACCGGTTAACTCAGTCCGCGAACCCTGCCCGCGAACTTGAGTAGGTTATGTCTAAAAACGATGTTCACTGAACTAATCTTTATTACCTAAGGAATGCTTTATGCAAACCGTGGCTATAAAGTTCATGAACAAATTCGAGTGAATAAAATCGTTTTGCTTCAATTGTGTCTTGCCAAGTTTACAAGATCTCATAGCAATTGAACGACTCTCTAACTAGTTCATTTGAGTCATTTGAACTAGTTATGGTGAAGAGGAAGTTGGTTGATATGGAAGTGCTCATATGGCTAACCTTTTGGTTAACTATTGTTGAACCAACTAAATACAAGTTTGGGTACGGTTACACAAGCCCTTGAACATGCATTTCATTTGTGTGTGACAAGCTATGTCTTTCGATCTAACGGTTGAGAGATATTGGCTTGAATCTAAATCTGGTTTTCGTCTAACGGCGAATGAATGCTTTGTTACTAAGCTAACATTGATTGCAAACCCTGATTTGAAAGGTTATTTAAAGGAGAACTCTAGCAACTGGGAAACCTAATCTCCGTACTTTACGTGTGTTACTATCATCCTCTTCTTAATTCTGTCGATAAGATCAGAAACCTCACCCACATACTTTCTGGTTGACATTGAGAATACTAAAAGGAAGAAAATGATGAACAACGTAGGATGAATTTTAGATATCCCTTAGAATCTTCTATTTAAAGAGCGAGGACATTTAAACCTTATGCTTACATGTTGAACATTTCAATCTGGTTCTTGCCACTTCTCATTAAATTACATCCATGAGTTATCCAATTTTTATTTTTATTATCTCGAGCATAACATCTTAAAATAAAGTGAGTATCGTTTAAAGTACACGAGAGAGTTGTCAGAAAGCATGCCACTAGTCATACTTATCTTCATAATATCGAAATTCTTACTTTGCATCCTTATTTCCATTAGAATCTTCAATAGAATACAACTTGTTAAGATGGGACAACCTTTGAAATGGAACCTTTAGCAGAGAGTAAGATCAAGCCACCTAACAATACCTGCTAGACATGGAACAAATCACATCATCAAATAAATTAAGTCAAGACAAATGTTCAACCAACTCAAAATTTCTCGATCAGAAACTCAATAAAACATGATAGACACTGATTAGAAGAGAAATGTAATGCATAAATCTTAAATGCGCTGTCTTGTTGGGATAACATTACTCAAAGAAAAAAAAAATCTAACCGTCCATCGCCTCAGCATCCGGCAAACAATTTTACTGATCCGGCAAACAATTTTACTGAGAGCTGAGAAATTGAAAAACACAATCCTGCCAAACAGACCCTGGACCGACTATTATTTAAAGTCGGCAACGATTCGCGAACTCAATATCCAGGGCTTCCTTTTTATTTTTTTCCTTTCTTCGCTCCCTAGTTAGCAATTCGGGATTCGAAATACGTACGGAACGGCAAACGTACGTGTATTATTCGGATTCGTAAAAGTTAAATTCGGTCAAAAGTGCGGTCAACGGTTCGTGATTCGGTAGTAGTTCGGAACGACATACGTACGTGTATAATTCGTTTTAGAGATATGAATTCGGGATATCAAATTCGGCGTATATAAAATAAAATAATATAAACCACCTGTTAGATCCATTACATATGGTGATGTTGTAATATGAAATGAACAAATTAGTAATATATAGTATATATTGAGTTAACTATCAGCAACCAGCGCTTGGCCCAGTGGTTGGAGCTTTTACAATCATGCTGCAGGTCATGGTTTCGAGTCCCACAGCCTTCGTTTTTGAAAAAACTTTAGAAAAAACCATTAAATCGGATGAATCAGTGATGACTCAGCTGAGTCAACTCGACTTGACCCGACGTATCTACCTGCCGAATTATTCGGATTCGCGAATTATTCGTCTAGCCCATATTATACGCGTACATGGTTCGGCGCTGTAGGTATTCGGGATCGCTCGTCTCGGTTGTTTGTTTTCTCTGCGGCTTAGAAAAATCGCTTCTGCAAATTCTATTACTGATCTGGTAATTCCTTCCTCTATTTTTATTTTACTTTGACAAGATTCATATGCTTTTCTTTCTAAATCTGATTTTAGGGTTTCTGTGATTTTGAATTAGTGGAGGATATTTTTTTTCTTTGACAAGATTCATATGCTTTTCTTTCTACGATCTGATTTTAGGGTTTCTGTGTTTTTGATTAATGGAAGATATATATAGGTTCATGTGATAATGTCAAATTGAAATCTAAATACCATATTATTGTCCCTGGTTTAATTTCTTTTGCTAGGATTGTCAACTAAGGAGAAGAGACCCGCGGATAAGAAATTGTCAACTATGGAGAAACAAAAAGTAGAAGGTATAGAAGAGACTTTTGTCTTGGCCTATCCCGATTTCTTCAGAGCTTCCTGTATTGGTGCTCTTGTGAGCTTCTTTGAAGAAAAGAAATTTCACTTGAAAGGTAAACCTGATTTAGTTTATTTTTAAAGCACTCCTTCCATTGTACAGCTAATCGGCAACATATCTATTGTTTATCCTTATCAAGGTATGATGCTTATGCATGTGAGTGAGAAATTCATTGAAAAGCACCTCCAAAATGTTGGAGAGGAACATGGAGGGGAATCTGATGACGAACTTTCTTGTTTTAATTGGGTGCATTACTTAACCGCTGGTCCTGTTGTTGCTATGATACTGGAGGGACATGAAGCAGCCAATAAAATTAAGTTATTGGCTTCGAATCGTGAGACCGTTTTCTTTTGGAGTTTTGGCAGGTAAGCCTAAAATTTCATTGTCTTACTTTATAGCCTCTTTTTTGTTTGTTGTATGTACGTAGTTACCTTGTTTATCACCTGTTGATTGTTAAATTTGAATTGCATAGGATTCCAATTTTAGTCTTTTTCTATTGTGGGAGTACCTTTTTCTCTCCCTCTCCCTCTCTCTTTTATTTTGTTCTTTTTTCTAATTTTTATTCGACAGGCCAGCAGCTTACTGCAGCGGTTCAGCTGACCGTGCAAATCAAGATATTCAGACGTGGTTCGGTCAAGATAGCAAAGCTGAGAGATCTAATTTAGTACACTTGCATGCAGGGGGGGGGAACGCGTGGCCCATTGGATAGAATCTATAAGACATTAGAGAATGATTCCTACTATCGAATGTTTGTTGATAAACCGTAAGTTTCCGATTTAGAATCCAAATGATGTATCTGATTAATCTGATATAAAGCCATATCCATGTCAAATGTTTGAAGAGTTACTATTCTTTTTCATGCTGGGCAGTATAATTTGCAGCATGTAGGATTTTGAATCAGACCTATTATTGATAGCTAGCCTCCCGTTATTTTGGTTATTCAATACTTGCAGCATGGATCTTCATGCCTGTTTTTGAAGGAACCCATGTCCTTTCTGGTGATCAAGCCCAAGGCTTTTGATAAGGACTGTGTTGGTGAAATTCTGAGTGCTGTTGAGCATAACAGTTACATAGTTAGAGGTAAGTACCCCCTGCATCTTTTTATGCGCTTAATGCTGATATCATACCCTCGGTCTGGTTACACTTTTCGATTGAACTGTTCTTCTAGGTTTAAAGCTCGTGAAAAAGTCCGAGCATCCTGACAGCATTGTATGGTCTGATTCTTCTGCATCGACTAAAACTGATGGAGATGATGAGTATGGTATTGCTATGGTTGTTACTTTTCTTTCTTCAAATTTCGAATTACGTGACAAAGCACCAGATCTCAAGTATATCGATCTTAGTTCAGAAGTATATCTAGTTGGCAGGTAAACATGAATTGTTGCATTTCTGGTTAATCATTGAAATAGTATCTTTTGTGTATCATGTCAAGACTAAAAATTGTTGTGTTGCTTTCAAGACTAAAAATTGTTTATTTCTTTGTGCAGTAATTACGTCTACCAAAGCAAGCCGGATGAAATGAGGAGTGATGTAGACTTATTTTTTCCTCACGGTCTGACCATTTGGACTGATCCTGAAAGCCAGTACCTATTTGGCAAGATGTTCGAGCCAACTTTAATTGGTTTAGATTGGGAGGATTAAGTTACATGTCATGTGTTTGGAAGTTACTAACAGTTTCCAATTCCGTGGTTGTAAAACTTTATACTCTTTTATCCTTTAATATGATGAACTTAAAGTTACATTTTATTTCTTTCTTGGCTCAAGTTTTTAAATGTGCAGCTGTGCACTTAATTTTTTTTTTGATAATAAAACTTACAACTTGTTTGTTTGCAGCTGACTCGGCGTCTGGGTCTGAGTCAACCCCTGACTCGCGCCGAGTCAGCAGTCAGACTGTTTGTTTTGCAAATTTGTCAACCCCTGACTCGGCATCTGAGTCGGACCTAACCCCTGACTCGGGACCTGTAGAGTCAGGCATGGAAATGCTGCTGAGTCGATGGTTCAAACCCCTGAGTCGCTGAAATTGACAAGAAAGCCCTCGACACTTTATATCAGAAAATGGCATTTCGTATCTCATTTTCTTCGTATGTTCCGTCGGAAGCAGAGATGATGAGGAACCAAACCCTAGATATATTCTCAACTGATATCTCCTTCATCTCTCTCAGCGAATCCACTAATTTCTATCTCAATCATCACTCTCATCTCATCTATCGATCTCTTTCAAATCATCTAAAAGTTTTTTTTAGAATCATCATCGTCTTCAGGTATAATTCCTCATCCATATTCATTTTCAGTGGGTTTTATGTGATTTGGAACATGGGTTTTTATTCATATTTTCTGGTCGAACATGGGTTCTTTCATTTTCGTATGGGTTTTATTTGATTTAGAATATGGGTTTCTATTTAGATTTTCTGGTTGAATATTTGATGGTGTTTGTGAAAATGCCAAGGGGAGAATTATAACTGTACTTGCTCATTATGATATAACATGGTTTTTTGTTTTTTATAGTTAGGATACTAGATCATACAACCAGGGAGTTCATTTTGTTTGTCCATGACTTCTACCATCTAACAGGAAAAAATGAAGAAAAAAAAACCCAATATAAAATACATCTAGCTAGCTAGTGTTGAGATGATACTTTATTTAATTTATCCAGTAATTTCCCTCTAGTTGCTTCCTCCATTGGTTGAATAAGGAATTGATCCGATACGATTTCTAAAGATGATTATATATGTTTTGTTGATGACAAGCAAGTACGTACTAGCAAACTTCCACTGTAGTTGAGCAGAGCAGTACTAGTAAGTTTTGTTTTAGCATATGAGGACCAGGGTACACTACCAAACTGTAATTTTAGTGTTAGCTTCTCGGTCACCAGCTTAACCGACGACGGCAATGATAATCTAGCTGCTAAGGTGAAGCCATGTCTCTTTTTTGCATGTTGCATTGACGATCCCCAGGAGTACCTGACTTTACTTTTCAATGGAAGGCAAGTAAGTGATAGGATTAGCATCTGTGACAAATACATATACAGTCTAAATGTGAAAAGGATCTACCATGCTCCTATGCACAATGTCCCTTTATTTGGTCACTTAGTTTGCTCCTGCAATGGTTTGGTTTATGCATTTGATCGATGGTAGTGGACATATTTGATTAGTGACTACTCTCCGATGGAATTGTAACGACAAATTCAGTTTATTGCCTTTGCTTTCCTCAATTAACGTTGATGTTGTCCCCTTAGTGCACTGCCACCTGATATTGTCCACTTTTTTGTGAACTAAAAAGGTACAAGCCCAAGTCCTACTTACACTATGGCCTTCTTCTTAGATTTTGTTTTCTTTTGGTATGAAGTAGTGATGCTAGTGCTAGTGATTTCATGGACTTCGATAGTCATCATTCATGCATCAAAATTATACAGTATATTTTGTGTCTTACCAATATAGAGTTGTAAAATAAAGTCATATTTCCTTCTTCGATGCCATTAGTGTACAAAGCTTTTAGTGATCTGCATTGCTTTGAACTTTTCACGCCAGCTGCTTGCTGCGTATGTAGTCACTTTATAAAAAAGTATATACTTTATGTATGTAATCGTTTCGTACCCAGGCCATAAATGTGTAGCAATGTGAGAGTAGAAAACCCGTATCTATTTATTCTTGAGAAGAACATACCTTGACTGTAGCAATGTGAGAGTAGAAAAACCGTAACGATTTAGTGCCAACCATTGCTTTTACATTTCCCTCTCAAAGATTCTTTTCTTCGTTCCTGCTGTATGTGGATTAGTGATCATTACTTTTGTATGGTGCAGTTAGTAACATTATCTCATTAGTCAGTAAATTATTGCCATCACTGGATTTTAAAGTAGCAGTTCGGTTTCATCCATAATGCGTGATCCATCTTTCAAGTTTCCTTTACCTTCACAAGGTAATATCACTATTTTAAGTCCCATTTTTATGCATTGGGTTTGTTTTATGTACACAATTTTATTTAGATTCTTGTGCATTGCGTTCTTATATATTTGAATTATAATGCTCAGCGTGGAAAAGTATTGTTGGTTATCCTCCGAAAACTAACAATTAGGTTTTGGACCACAAGGTAAAACTTATCTGAATTGCGCAATAGAAAATTTCCCAAAGATGAAAGTAGGTGAAGTCTGTATGAATTATGTTTTACAGGGCTTGGTAAAGTCTTCTGTATGTCATTGGTTATCTTCAGTTTCAACCTTTGTAATTCAGTGAACTTGTTATTCATTCTTCCATTTATGTTTTGCCACATATTATTGCTCAATGTAGTTGACATGGGTTCTTGTTTTACACTTTGATCATTCGCATTGTCATACCTTATTGATTTACGCTTCAGTTTTCATTTTTCTCTTCTTACCTTGGATTAGCATATATGTTTTCTCTTGCTGCAGTTTCATTAGCATGACTTCATAATATTTTATTTTTGAATATCCTAGCTGAGGAAATAAAGTTACCTGCAATTGAACCGCATAAAACTGTACGGTAACAAAATCACGCTTAAAAACTCATTTGGAAAGGCCGTTACAGGTGTATTGCGACAAAATCAAATCAAAGTCACATTAGGTTTATGCCAAGCTCCAAGGAAGAAGAAGAGTAATCACAAGATCGAATTTGTGTACTTTTACTAGAACTTCAGGAATCAGAAAATAACAACACTATCACAAACCTTTCGGAATGGGAACCCAGTCATTCGTCTTTACAATTGGATATATATGACAAAGCCACTCAAACTCTGTCGTCTATGCTGCCTGCTGGAAGCTAACCTCATCCATGACAACCATCTGATTCAGGGTGACAGATATAGTCTTCAAGACCAATTTCATCACACTCTTTTACATCTCAACGGTGCAAATCTACACAAAAATAAATCAAAGAATAAGTTTTACTGCAAATACAACAGTACAGGCATGGAGCTATGGGGAGGCTAACCTTCCTGGAAAAAATTACAGCCTACTGCTTTCCTTCCTGCAACAGTACCAAAACTGATAATCTCTAAACACCGCTAATATTTGTGTACGCTAACCTTTCCCGATATTGGAACCCAATTAGATAAGACCACAGATAAATTCAACGGTTCAATTCACATATGCATTACTAAATTCCAAGTTTCAAGATCATCAAACAAATCCACCACAACCAGAAGGCCGAAGATTATATAAGGGATCCAATGCTTATTTCCCAACCGGTCTGTTTTTGTCGTCTATCAGGAAGGCAAATTTGATTAGAGCAACATGGAAAACCAATTCATATGTAAAACAGGTATCTGCACAAAATAAGATGCCTGAGAAAGAAACTAACTTACCTTGCACATAAAAGAGAAAGGGCATGGATATTACACACTCTAGGAATGGTTACCATAGGGTATCTTATTTTAAATTCAAACGCAATCAAAATTGGAAAATGATTTTTCATGATTTCAAATAAAAAAATCCTAATATACAATGAATTATATGATTTTACAGTTGAAGAAATTATTACATCTAATAACCAATAGAGTCTAATAACCTGACAACCAGAAAAAAAAAACCCAAGCAACTTCAACATAATTGAACATCAGTTTCAACATCAAATCGGTATGCCGAAAATCAACAAAGCAACAACAAGAACGACCTCGCGATGTTACCTTGAAATATTGAAATAGAAAACCGCACTGTTTACTGGGTATTATTCTAATTTCAACCATAATTTTGTTTCTGAACTTTGTATTAGAGATCTATAGAGACAAATATAAAGCATTGACTGACTGATTGAGACTTCCGATTCAAAATCCATAGGAAGATAAAACCAGATCGAATAGGCAATTTAAATAAAATAAAGTTTTTATTTGAGATCGAACAGAGAGAAGAAGAAGTAGAGAGGAACGATTGCCCAAAAATGTAAGAAGGTGGGCGGAGTTGTAGATCGTGGGAGTGTAGAAGTTGGACTTGGGTTAAGAAACCGAAGCAGTTCTAACATTTAATCGTGTATAGAAAATGTTGATCTGTGTAAATTAGACACGAGTGGAACATGTCCGTATCCAAAGAGATATGATATGGCTGCGGAAACCTGTTTACCCGGGACAAACAAACCTTTGGTCACGGTTATAGGTAAAGCGTGACAAGGATAGCCGTGACTAAAAGCCCTTGTTGTACTAGTTTGGCTGAGATAAACGGAAGAGCCTTTGTTTGACTCATATCACTTGGTTGAAGAGAGTTGATACCAAACAAATTTCTTGTTCCTTTACTGTTTGGAATACGAACCAAAGGGATTGTTCCAAGTACGTGACTTATTTATAAGTTGGAGGCGTGGGAATACGAGATGGAACTAGGTATACTATAGAGTTAGGTGCTTGGTCTCAATTATACGAAGTAAGTGTATTTTGTGTAGCGGATTAATCCTGAGAGTATTCAATTCTGGACAAGGTCCCGAGGTTTTTCTGCATTTGCGGTTTCCTCGTTAACAAAATCTTGTTGTGTCATTTAGTTTTATTTTTCGCATTATAATTATTTCTTTATAATTAAAGTAAATCACACAAACGTTAATATCATATTTACTTGATAAGCAATCCTATTGTGTTTGGTTAAGTCCGAACCTTTATATCAAGTAAACACACTTTGTTGTCGTATTGTCTCGATCTCGTATCCATAGACGATCACACGAAGTGTGAACCGATTAGTTGCATTGTCTCGATCTCGTATCCATAGACAATCACTGTCGGGGAAAGGACTTATAGGTCGGAAAAGTTTTAACTTGAGGTATATTTGGGTACCCTCGCCTTTTCACTAATAGCAAGGCAGGTAGATTTTTGTTTCACAGATTAGGGATTGCCATTCAAAAAGGCGTAGGAGCGCAACTTATTGCTAGACTCCCAGCCATCTTTATGTAAAGTTCTTAATATATGTACTAGATTTTGTGCCCATGCTACGCACCGGGCGGACCCCAAAACTACCCATCATTATTTTGGTTTGGTGTGATGTGGCTTCGCCTCGCCCAGTCGTGCATATTTGATTTGGTGTGGCTCAACTTCGCCTCGCCCTGCCACTTAGGATATTTGATTTGGTGTGGCTCAACTTCGCCTCGCCCTGTCGCTTAGGATATTTGATTTGGTGTGGCTCGGCTTTGCCTCGCCACGTCGCGATGAATTTTTAACTCGGTGTGATGTGGCTTTGCCTTGTCACATTGTGCATTTTTGATTTGGTGTCGCAGGGCTCCACCCCGCCCCGTCAAACCAATGAATGAGATGTTTTGAGGAAATGTCTATATGGCTTCAAATATCCAGAGTAAAGTTGAAAGTCAACATTAAAATACTGCCCAGTAAGATGATTATCTCTGTATAGTTCTTTGGTCCTAACTTAGATAAAACTTAATGCCTATCTTTGATACTTTTTGGTTAATGATAACTATTGTTGGTGGTGTAGATAAACCTTCCTAATTCATTGCAATACTAAAATTGACCTTAACTCGGAACTCTTACAGCAGATATAAAATTTTAGAGTTGAAAAAATTACTTATACCAGTAATAGTACAAACTTACCACATTATTATATCAAATTCATCACGGCTATCTAGCATTAGCTTTTAGACGTACATCCCGTCGATATATAATTCTACTTCAATGAACAAAATATCGGATTTTATAACGACTAATTGTCAATTGGCTAACATAGTATAAAGTTTATATGAATTACATTGACAGGAGAGATCAATCATCAATAATTAAGTACTTCAGCTATACATAAAATGCTTGAGAAATTGATCAGATTTATACTAAATGGCTAAAACAACAATACGATCTCAAGGATGCCTCAAAATTGGATGGTCATAAAACAGTGAGCATATAAAACCCGTTTTCAGCTTGAACCCGTTATGGGTATCATAAGTATCATTTGCAGTTCAAAAAATAAGTGAATGTTAACCTCATGAAGAGGAGAGTAATACTACTGTTAAATGATTCCAATCAAACCTTAAGGAAAGTGCCAGTTGGCGGTAGGGAGTTTCAGCATCGTGTAGCAAAGTGGATGACCAATTGAAACAAACTAATCTATCACGCAAACATGCAACAGATATCGTACAAAAATCACTTTTTGACTTATACATATATATATATATATATATATATATATATATATATTAGTTAATTAAGTAACTAAGAAGATGTATAATAAAGTAAAACTTTACTTCTACCTTGCATCCATCCTTGACCTTTGAGCAGAAGTGAAACCACCTCCTTTTTTAACCCAGCAGTTTCCTGCAGCAAAATTGGATTCTACTCCAAAGAATGCAAAATTGGATTCTACGCTGTTAGCAAAAATATGCTCAATTCTTACAAAACACCGGTATCATAGATCAATGCAGTATTCCCTTTGTGTTACTGATAAGAAACGATTTGTTTCTTATTCAACGGCCAGCAGCTCAAGCTCAAAAGGTCATGATTCAAAGAAATCAATAAACCAGAGGGTAGCAATTTGCTTAAAATTTTTCTTGTTGTTATTAATCAACTGATAAGGCCCATTTATAGGCTACATTACTTGGAAAATAAGAAAACAATACTACTCCTAAAATAATATTCTAAACAAATATTAACTCTAAATAAAATAATTAAATACTTAAAATATAATAAAATACCTAAATAAATATATTAACTCTAATAATAAATAATCTATGTTTATCCAATGCCTTGTGCCTCCATTGGACTTGTGTGCTCGCTGTGCCCTTCACTTGCTAACCAGGGTGGTTTCCACAATCTTGAGATACTTGACCCGTATAAAGGATCATATATGTCAAATATGTCTGAGTGATGCATCAGGTCAACACCGTTGACATGTTCCATAAAACGTGATCTTATCATTCCACCCTCCTTAAATGGTACTTTGCCCTCAAAGTCCACTACATGTATTGATACTAGCTCCACATGTGACCTTACCATTCCACCTTCTTTGTCGACAACTTCCAAAGAATTATTGGTGGGATTAGAAACATTGATCGGCTCACTGGATTTTAGAATCTTAAAAGTGGAATAATCTGATGTAGTTGCAACGAGTTGAGGCTTGACGACTTTGGCTTTTTGACGCTCCTTGAACTCTTGGAATGCATATTTCCAATAAGCACGACTCTCGTCTAATTCTTGTTGCAAATTAATTAAGGAGATTTTCGTGTCATCACTTCCAAAACTTTTTAATAAAGCAAAACAAAAATTCTTCCAAGACTCGGAAATATAATCTTGCATCCACTTGTACCATTTGGACGGACTACCGATAAGGTGTTCACTAGCTACCTTCACAAAGTCTTCCGATGAAATTTTACGGAACTCAAAAATTAGTTGAGCTTCAATTAACCAACCTTCGGGATCTCTGCCATCAAATTGTTGACACAATAACCTTTTGCTGCTTCCTTGATACATTGGCATAGGTATTGGATGAATTGCTGGGCTTGACTAGTGGGCTTAATATGTTGGTTTTGGCTAAATGGGCTAAAATCAAAAGTGATTATGGACAGGTATAAACTATTGGGAATCGGCGAACCCTATGGTGGACAATTAATGTGGACGGAAGTGATGAGGGGTAATGAACCTAGGGTTTACTCAGTGATGGTGATGAAAAGATGATGCAGTGATTTTAGAAAGATGCATGTATAACTATGAATAGATGCATGCAGTGGTATAGGCGACAGAGAAACATTAGTGGATGGAGCGATATTGTGGTGATGCAAAATTGCAAACCAAAAGATACATAACTACCAGCAAAGAGAAGATGTTACCCAAAAATACGGACCCAATAGCGATGGCAGCAGAACTTGTTGGTGCTCGAGATGCTTAAGTGAAATCCAATGGCAATTGCAGTAGCTATTGATATAGAAATTTAGGCTGCTGACGATGTTTTTTTTTTTTTTTTGATTTTGATGTTGGTGAGGTGATGGGCGAAGCGATGGTGGTTGATGATGATGAAAAGGATAGGAGCGAACTTGCTCTGATACCAATTGATAATAAACGATTTGTTTCTTATTCAACTGCCAGCAGCTCAAGCTCAAAAGGTCATGATTCAAAGAAATCAATAAACCAGAGGGTAGCAATTTGCTTAACAGTTTTCTTGTTGTTATTAATCAACTGATAAGGCCCATTTATATGCTACATTACTTGGAAAATAAGAAAACAATACTACTCCTAAAATAGTATTCCAAACAAATATTAACTCTAAATAAAATAATTAAATACTTAAAATATAATAAAATACCTAAATAAATATATTAACTCTAATAATAAATAATCTATGTTTATCCAATGCCTTGTGCCTCCATTGGACTTGTGTGCTCGCTGCGCCCCTCACTTGCTAACCAGGGTGGTTTCCACAATCTTGAGAGACTTGACCCGTATAAAGGATCATATATGCCAAATATGTCTGAGTGATGCATCAGGTCAACATCGTTGACATGTTCCATAAAACATGATCTTATCAGTTACATTTCATAAAAATCTATTATACCATATAGCATGATTCAAATACCAATTAACTTAAACAATTCAGATATCAACATGATAAAAATATGCTCTATTCTTATCAAAATTAAGATTGTGTCCTCAGTATTTAAAAACAGTGATTAATACTTACAAAATATTTCAGAAATCTAAAAACAATCGATACAAACAAAGAATAAAATAAAAATCTAGGGTTACCTTCTTCTTGTCTTCCTCAACATCGTCTTTCTGATTTTACGTTGCGTCAAGGCACCAAATTTGGTTTCTGATCGAGCTTCTTGAGATCTCACAGTATTTACTGATGAATCGTGTATGGGTTTAGATGGATTTGAGCAAAGATAAGAAAGTTTATGAAGAAGATGTCACTGCCATGGATTATTGAGTGGAATTATAGAATATTAAGAATGAATCTAAGAGTACATGTGGTTGTAAGACATTGGTTTAGTTTGAATTCGAGATTGCAGTTAGGGTTTGAGAAGTAATTGGAGATGTAATTCATGAACAGAGAGAAGCAATTTCTAGGATTCGCTGTTGTTATTGATAAATGGAAGTTAGCTGTTGTTCTGATTCACTCTTAATCTCTCTCTTTAATCTCTCAATCTATGCCTATGTTTCGATCTGAATCAGCAGCAGCAACAACCATTTGTTGATTTTCTTCTCAGGTGAACGGGAGAATCAGAGGAAATCTCCTCGAGTTTTGACGGAGAAACAAAACGAATCATCGAGTATAGGGTTGTGTGTAACGATTTGGGTTAGTTTTCACGGGAGTATTCTCCACCTTGACGGTGTTACTTAACGTCCAGTTAAGTATTTGATGTAAACAGAGTGTAAAAGATTAATTAGGTGTAATTTATGACAAAAGTATTGTGTACCCACCTTTTGACTATCGGCGGTTAAAAAACGGTGTTACTATCATGTCTCAAGGTTAAATAAAGGGTGTAAAAGAGAGTATAATTGATGTTTTAATGTCTCAACCACTACCGTCCCAGCTTCCGCCACTTGTCGATTTTCCAAAATCGCTTCAGTCCAAAAGCTTTTTATCTAATTTAATTTGAGGGGGTGTATAAAACTCAATGATGCGATGTACCAAAAAACAAACTATCAATATGACTTATATTTTAAAGGAGGGGAGATCTGTAAATTAATCTTCAAAAAAAACAAAATAGTGTGGGAAATATCGTAATAACTCAATATATCCACTCCACCCGCCGTTCAAAAACCAATCTGTCAATCCGATATATCTCAACCGTTAGTATCTTTTCAACTATCAACGGTTTAAACCATCGATCCATATGACACAAAATGCACCAATGAAACTCCACGAACACCCATATTCCCTTAAATAAACCAACTCTTCTTCTCCGATATATCTCAACCGTTCACTATCTTTTAAATTATCAACGGTCTCCACAATCGATCCGTATGACACAAAATCCACCAATCAAACTCTATCAAACCTCTATAAATAAACCAACTCTTATTTCCATTCATTCTCATCAACACTCAAAGTTTCTCTTATTTCTCTCTCTCCCAAAGCGGCTTCTTCAGTTTTTCCGTTCACATTTTTTACTTTACTTCCGATCAAATGGCGCCGAAAGCAGCAGAGAAAAAACCAGCTGAGAAGAAACCAGCAGAAAAGAAACCAGCCGAAGAGAAGAAAGCCGAGAAAGCACCAGCAGAGAAGAAACCCAGAGCCGAGAAGAAATTACCAAGCAAAGATGCTTCATCAACAGATAAGAAGAAGAAGAAATCAAAGAAATCAGTCGAGACTTACAAGATCTACATCTTCAAAGTTCTGAAACAAGTTCATCCTGATATTGGTATTTCAAGTAAAGCTATGGGTATCATGAACAGTTTCATTAATGACATCTTTGAGAAACTTGCTGCGGAATCATCCAGATTGGCTAGGTATAATAAGAAACCAACTATTACTTCAAGGGAGATTCAAACTGCTGTTCGTCTTGTTCTTCCTGGTGAATTGGCTAAACATGCTGTTTCTGAGGGTACTAAAGCTGTTACCAAATTTACTAGTTCTTAATCATCTTTTCTGTTTTTTTTTTTTTAGGTTTTAGATCTAAAATTGGGGTTTTCTTTTTAGTGGTTTCAGTTTGGGGATTAGGGTTTCGCATATGTAATTAGTATATCAAATTTATCCAATTTCAATTGCTAATCCAGTTTCTTGTTAGTGAAATCAATTGTCTTAATATTTGGATATGAATCAATTGAAAACCGTTTAGATTTCTCCAAGTGTTGATTTATCTGAATGATGATTTTGCTATTTAAGTACGGCACAATTTAAGAAACACAAAGAGTATTGTAGGATTCATTGGTTGGATTTTCTGTGAATTGCTAGTGTTTTTATATTACCAGATCAATTATACATGTTGGATGCAGACAGATAAATGTTATTAGTAGCCTTAGCTTATTCTTATGCAACCTTCCAACTTGAGATAGTCTGAACTCGGCCTTAGAGAGAGTTTTTGTGTAGGTCATTTTCTATATCAACTGTGAGTATGCAACTTCTTCTTTTAAGGCTGCTAGTCAATCCCAGTCCCTATTCCTTGGTTTTTGTTTCCTGTGGATGCTATCAAGTGGGTTTTGGCGAGATGTGGGATGAGCTCTGCTGCAATGGTGTTTATGGGAGGTGTATATTTTCTTGCAATATCTAATTGAAGTTGTACAGGCGCAAAAATCTACTCAAGGTGTAAAGTTTCAATGTTTTAATTGAAGGAATGATTAAAAATTATTCACATGGAAGCTTGTTGTAATTGCTAACTAGAGGGGATAGAAAATGAAGAACCTCTATAGGTGGTCAGATTTCTGTTGGTAGGGCGGGGGCATGGTATTCTTCTGTCTTGCTGACATTTTGATAGAGAAGATAGAAACTTGGGGACTTGCTTGAGGACCATGCAAGGTATTTTCAGATTTTCCTTGACTTGTTAATTTATCATAATTTGTCAAAAATCAGGGGTTTCATCTGCTTGAGTAGCTTCGTCCCCTCGTAGTAGATAGCAAAAATATTATTTTTATGCATTTTTTCCTTCTAGTTTTACTGATAGGTTAGTTTCAGTTGTTGAGAGAGCTTAAGTTAATTGTATACATTTGGTAGCTGTTGATCTATGAAGTCGCACAGCACAGTCTTGGCCTCAATTTTTTTAACCAACACACTTGCACTGGCTAAGCTTAGCAATTGCATGTTCAATAGTCGAGTAGTTCTTGCCTTGACGGTCCACTAGACGGTCATCTATGGATGATATCGAGAAAGAAAGTAGTTAAGATTATGTACATGATTTCTGCACACAAATGGGATTTGAGTGTAAAACTTAGTTGAAAATCTTATCCACCAAACTCCAAGATAGATAGTTGTAGCATTAAATATTCTTAGGCGTTCTTTAGTGCAACAAGAGTACTAACCCTTAGTGATCCTATGCCTAATGTTACAGAGGAAATTAAAATTGGAACATTGTATGGATTAGCAACTGAACATGATTCTGTCTGGAGGGATGATTAGCAACTGAATCTCGTTCTTCTATAAGATGAGGTAGACACTAACCGAAACAAGTACTTGCAGTTTCACCTACTTTCATGGATTCTCTGTAATATATATCTTTTGACTGTGAGAAGCATAGATAAAACATGAGATGCCCTGGAATTAGAATCAAGATTGAAAACGGTAGGGATGAGTTATACTCAGGTTCGTCAATTTGCTTATGTGAATTCACTAAGAAAATAAGAAGGCAAGGGGATTTGATCCTTCCCCCAACAAAGTTTCTGTAATTTATTGAAATGTCATAGAGGACACAGCCTTAAAAAGTTAATGCTTCAAACAATTCATTTAAAGACCTGCAGTGAAAGACTCCAACTGCCAAATTTCTCAGCAGTCTCGCGATTGCATACGGGGTTATCAACACCCCTCCCAAGGCTCCTAGACGGAGTTGATACGTTTTTGGCAAATTGGCTCAGATTCAAAATGAGTAATCTTGTTTTCTTGGAAATTCAAACTTTCAAGATCCCAGTAAAAGGTTTTTATTTCTTAAAATTATAGATATACTTCTTCAGAATAAATAAAGAAACTCGTTATGCACTGTGAAGCTAGTCAGCTTTGAAAAAATTGAGTTGCGTTTCAATTAGCCGGCGGAATAAGTACCTGAGCCAAGTGAAACCGAGCTCTTAACATAAGTGTGGAATAATGATGGTGAGTTTGAAGACCAAATATCCTCATCAAGCTTCAACACCGTATACATTTCATTCGTTGGGTCATATAGAACCAAAGCCGCCTCATTCATGTCGCCGTATTGAACTTCTAACAGAATCTCACCAGTTTTTAAACGCTTGATCCTTCTCAAGCACCTTAACCGCCATTGCATCTCAATTGACGCTGGTATTGGAATATTGTAAGTTTTAATCCATGAATCTTTCATTCCATACTCCTTCATCAACCATACTTCAAAACCAAGGTTATGATTACAGCAAAGCATGCAAAGTAACCCATCCAACACATCAATACATCTAGTGTTGCCGTAATTTTCGAACTTTGGATTTTTTGGGAGTAAAATTTCTCTGGTATTCTCATCGGTCATATGTAAAGCAATTAATGCTTTGGAATGAGACGATGCCTCCCAGTGAAGAGCTCCATTACAAAACACGCCGCACCTTTGTGATTTATAATCATCGTAACATAGTAGACGCGGGATATTTTGAATTCGTTTCCACGAATCCGATCTAAGTGAATACATCTCAGCAACTAAGTTAGATTTTGAGTACTTCCCAATAAGCACAAACTTGTACTCATCATTCTCCCGGTCATAACCAAACCCATATGCTGACACTCGTAAGCTGCGGTATAAAGAACTATCATATACAATCCCATACGGTGACACTCGTCGTAAACCGCGATATAGAGAATTATCACCTTGAATTTGAGGTGGACTTGGTATTGGCATTTCTTTGTAAGCCCCCGTAGTTGGGTTCCACAAACAATAACCAGTTTTAGTACCAGCGCGCATGCAAAACAAGCCATTACAACAACCAACAAACCAAGCATTCCCAACAACATCTTTCAGATCGACTGGGCAACTGATCTTCTTAATTCGGCTGTTAATGCCATCAAGTAATGATGACGATAATAATGATTCGTTATCTATACAGTACATATCTTCACCACTTATAAGCATGATACTGAAGTTATTTTTGATTGTGTCGATAAGTTTAGGGTTATTGAATAAGATGCTCCAAGCTTTAGATACACACCTGAATTTTAAGAGAGATTTAGCAGGTAACCTCGAATGGATTTCGATGATAATTTCTTGTGGCAATAATGGTTTCCCATTTATGGTTTCGTAATCTTCCGCCATCTTCCTCTTCTTGTTCTCCTTCATGAATGTTTTGTCTGATATTCCTTCAACGTGTGGTACTGTAGGTTTTATATATATGATAAGTATGTATCTTTCTGAATTTGTCTCGAAAAAGGAAGAAGAAATTAGTCCAACAGGGACTCCTCTATATCCTAATTTAAAGAGGTTGAATCCCACACAAACTTTGACAAGTCTTATGTGGCAATTATTTTTAGATAAACGATCTTTGACCCTGCATGCATTCAACAGCGTTTATAAAGCATGCCAGAGATCCATGAATAGCCCCAAATTATCTCACCTTGACGCGTGATCGAGGTTGAGAGGATCTCAATCAGTTTCTTGCTTTGATTTGGATCAGGATGTCATCATCAGGTGCAGCGACGGAAGCAGGATTGAAAGACTGGGTGGCTAAAATAACACTATGGGCTAAACATTAAATTCCGAGGGGTTATTTTTTTCCCCCCAAAAATTACACATGAAAAATTAATTTTTGTTACAGGGCCTACGGCCCATGGATGTGCGGTCCATGGGTTATCCATTTATATGTATATAATGTAACCTATGTAATAGAACTATTAATCTTCCCAATAAGATTCTTCTTCTTCTTCCTCTCATCTCTTCATGTTTCACCTCTAATTCTCCTCAAACACGTTATCATGCCCGATGCTATACCGCAAAGCGATTTGATTTTTTTTTTCTAAATGGATGCTAAACACAAGTTGTTTGAATCAAAAGTTGGGTTTGGATTTACATCAAGGAAATTGTGGAATCAATCTTTAAGCTAAGTATTTCTGTTCCTTTTGATTTGATTTGATTTAATGGAGGAGAAATCTGATTTGTTTTATATTGATATTAATTTAATTTTATTGGGGGAACGAAAATTTGTCCGGTACTAATTTTAATCTAGTAGACTGTTAATCTAATAGAAATATGTTGATTTTGATTTGCACTGATTTTGATTTTATTCTTTTTGCAATCATTGTGTGCTGTATTTTTTTTGTTATGGATTGATTGTATTAATACTGTAGTATTTTTTTTTGCTGTAATAGCTGCTAAATCTACCTATGTTGATTGATTGTAATGTAGTTTACTGTACACAATAATCCCGTCAAGATATGCTCCATGTGTTTTCCGAACTCAACGATGCGGCGAAGAACGAACGAAAAGAAAAGGAAAGAGGAAATGGATTGTTAGCGAATCGGTGTACGGCACCTCGTGAGGCTTTATCCTTTTTAGCTGGTTCCATACTTCTATGTTCTTATTACAAACCCATTAAAGTTTAAAAGGTATATAATGATTCATCACATTTTGTAATCATCTATTGAAGAAGGTATGGCTAAACATTTGGTTTTCTTAAGTTTAAAAAAAAAAAAAAAAAAAAAAATATTGTGATGTGATCTATGAGTAGTCTGACAACCTAATTCTAATTGTGTGCCATGTTTCCCTTGAGTACATGTATATCATGGTTGATTGAACATGCTGTCCGTATATGCCATGCTATTAATTTAATCAAATCAAATGATAGACAAGATTGGTAATCATAAAATTTCGTCCTCTTGTTTCAAATTTGTTTTGAATCATCATGAAATCTATGTCTTATTTTGCTATTGTGGTGTTCGATTTTGTTTGCACTGACTGATGCCATTGTTTCAAAAAAAAAAAAAAAAGGATTCTTTTGCTGTTCATCTGTAATAGTCATTATTACCCATTATTCATACTTTATTTAACAAAGAAAAAGTCTTGTACGTTACTGTACTATAATTTTTGTGCTATATAAGTTATATTTATGATTACATTTTATAACTAATGTATTTTTGGTTTTATAATTGATTTTATGCATCCGGTGGTAATCCTCCGGGCAAGAGGACAATGAAAGCATGTTCATAATCCTTTGGAGAAGGAGTTTCTGTTTCTACGCTGTCTATTTCTCTTCCGGTCCACTCGACCTGGTCCGGACCAGTCCTGTCTTCATCCGGCTCGGTTCGGTCCGATTAACTCGGTTCGGTCGGACAGTCCCTCGATTCAACTCCAACCCGGTCCACTCCAACCGGTTTAGCCGAATCCTATTTTGTTGTAGTAGTGGGGCGTGCATGTGCGAGTGGGTTCCGGTTCTGTGTATGTGTGGATGGAACCAAAGTTTGGATTGAGGTATGTAACTATTCTGGGTTTTAATGTTAAATACATTTTTTAAAATATGCCTAGTTTTGTTTATTTTTTTGTCCTAAAATAAGTCAACCGCATATAAATGGTCAATTTAAATTATTTTTATTGATCTGAATCATTAAGAATTTTGGTCTTAATGTTATTTGTTCTCTTGAATATGATATTGGCTATAGTTGAATGATGTCTTTTGATCAACTAGTTGTACCAACTCGATTCTAATGTATTCATTTGAGGTTTAAAAGTACTTGAGAACCATTGTTGCATACATGATATTTTCTCCCTATATTTGAATGCTCCGTGGAATGTATCCATTTGCTCGACTATTAATTTGTCAATAGTTTCAAAACATACGTTCAAATAAAATCACGTGTATTCCAATTTTTGTGGAAGAACTCACAAAAGATGATATGAGTCATAAAATTTTCATTTCTCTACTTCATCCATAATACTAACGAACCGGTATATGTTGAAGTATGACAACAAGAGAATTATCTTTAGTAATATATTCAACCTAAAGTAAGTGGTTGACATGTGTAGTGAGATTCTCTTGGCCTATTGAGATAAAGAAATTTCTCAAATTATGCTAAATGTAGCAAAAATTGGAAATGGAAAGAACCCCGAAGTAATAAGGGTTAAACGTAATGACTCATATAAAGCATGTGAAAAGGGACATATATATCATGAGACAAAGATGTATTTTTTCCCCAGTAGTAATGACACCAAAGTACAGGTATCGGCTGAATATGGGATGAAGCTAAGATGTAATTCTAGCTCCCATCATAAATGAAAGAGTTGGGAATGCACCTGGTCATAGGTGTTGATATATACAATGTGTGTGTATCATAGTAGCAACCAATTTCCACATCAACTTTAATGGCAACAAGAACTTTGCCTGGCCAATTGATTATCTTATCGAGCACATCATTGCTCATTTTTTTTTCTTCAAGATAGAACAAAGACGTCGCAAAATCTCTAGATGTACCAAGAGATGATCACACCTTGTTAAATTCCCAAGTAACCCGTGCAAATGGATATCTTGTGGAACATCTAAATGATGAAAATGTAATTGATTGCATCTTTTATAGTCTCTAATATATTTGGAAGGAAATATATTTTAGAGAAACTAATGAGTCAATCTAGTACAATGTAATTCACTATAATATTTGTATTATTGAATCATATTGACTCCGATGATGAAATGTTGGAAACTGACTCATACAGGCTTTGGGCATAACCATAAAGAAACTTTGGTTGTGAAACGATGATTGTTTTGAAAGAACTCATACAAATATCACTTTATTTGAGTGAACGAAAATGGGAAAAAGATTGACAGAATGTAAAGTGACGACATATCTCACAATAAGTGTTTTCTAAATTACTAGATGCACAACTCCCCTTCCCATTATGCTTTTAGGTAAAAATCATATCACTCATTTTTACAAAGTCTTCAGTAAAACAGGGTCGAGACCATCCTAAGATGCAAATGGTAAAAATTCCATATTACAAAGAAAACAAGGTGAAATTTAGAAAAATATTCATGCAGAATGCGGACCATTAAAGTGACTTATGGATCTGGTGAATGTTTTGACATTTTGGATTAAATGTAGTTCCCAAGAAATTTGCGTTTGGAAAACTACTAGCACATATTTTACATGTAAGGGCTCACCACTCCTTGTAAATGCTAGTGAGTGTACATCAAAAGGACTTGATGGTTATTGCATGTTTAATAGGATCAATGCAGAGTATCCTATACCCCAAGGTCTCGCAAAGGCTATCATCAAAGGTTATAGATGGTGCCTAAGGCATGGTTATGCGTACAAACCTACCTTTAACTGCTTGGGGAATTTACAATATTAACGCATCTTTACTTAATTCGTTTTAGAACCCAATATTAGTCAACCTTTTTATGCGTACCGGTTGGTAAATCGGATTTAAACGACATTTGTGTTCTTACGCATTTTGGTTGCACTATATATGTGCCATTACGACTCCACATCGTACTTATGATGGGTATTCAAAACTGTTAAGTAGTTATGTTGGAAATGAGTTCCCAACAATTATCCGCATTTTAAAACCTTTGGCAGGAGATCTCTTACCGCTAGATTTGCCGGTTGTCATTTTAATTAGACAATCTTCCCGTCGTTAGGGGGAGATAAGAAAAGTATTTTCTAAGAGAACGACGGGAAATGTCGTGGTGTGTTCCCACTTGTGTCTCATATTGATTCTTGTACTCCACAAATGTAAATGTGAAGTGACAAAGAATAATCGATTTTCGTAATGTACAACGATGTCGCTAAAGTGACAAGATCACACATACCAGTGCAAATATTCCTCCAAGGTTAGAAATCCTTAGTATGGGGTACACCATAGCCTAAGGTGTTGCAACTACACTTGGTGGAAGTGTAGTTGAGGCTGTGGCTCCATAAAGGAAGATGGAGAGACCACCATGTTCAATCAATGCTCACCTATAAAGGAAGTAGATGAGTAAGGCACAACCTAATTTGTATCATTAATGAAATCATCTCATTTGATTGTCTCGACTATGTCCATGAATCAATACGGAGGACGCTCCGAAGTTTTAAATAATTCTAGAGAACAATGAAATCCCGACGGATTATGAGAATGCACATGAGTCAACGGAAGGATCATGTGTGCACAATGATGATATATTCCATAAATAGTTGCTCAAGAAAAGTAGAGCACAATGAGATCGAACCATGCTTTATTTTGATTAATTTCAAATAAAATGCATATTTGGCCTACATAATCCAGGTAGAACTTAGTTCTTTGGCAAATATACGGGTATTTGGTGTGGTAGTGCTAACCAACCAAGTGTAAAGCCTATTGGACATACATAATTAATTTGTCATAAAGCATAATGAGAAGAAAGTAGTCTTAAAGTACAAAGACTCGCCTTGTGGCGCGAGGTTTCTCACATAGCCCCGAATTGTACTCTTGTAATGAAATTTATAATGTTCCGCTACTTAGTTAGCTCGGTAATTTCAAAAAGACTTGAAATGCAAGATTCGTATGTGGTTGTTACGTATCTCTGAAAGAATCAAGAGATAGAAGATATTTGCAAAAGTGCATGATGGACTTTTGCTTCCCAAGTTGAATGACTCTAAACCACGGAGTGTGTTTGCATTTACACTGCAACAATCACTTATTGATTTAAACAATCAGGCGGATGTGGTATACCCGTCTAAGTGACTATTTGATTGGGAAGGGATAAACAAGTACGGTTTTGTGCTATGCATATTAAATAAATTCATGATTGAATTATAGCTATCTATGTCAACGACATGGACATGATAAGTACTATTAATGGAATAAGAGATCTTACAAGCTATTTAAAATCTGAATTTGAGATGAAAATCCTGGGAAATCTCGATCTTATCTATGTTTTGAACTAGAAGACCGAGCTTGTGGTATATTATTCCACCAGTTCGTATATGTCCAGTGTCAGGCAATTTAACAAGGACATGCATCGCTAGCACTCCCATGATTAATCGAGTTTCAAATGTACATAAATGACCAATTCGTCTAAAGGAAGATGACGAAGTTGTGTGGAGATGAACTTTCATTATCTAAGTATAATAGAAGCATTATTGTACTTAGCATAATGTACTCGGCAAAATTTTACATCCTCAGTGAACTTGTTAGCTAGATATAGCTCAGCGCCAACACAGCGTCATTGGAATGGTATAGTGACTGTAATCATGTACTTAAAAGTAACCATTGACATAAATTTGTTTTATCCCTGCAAAGACATTAAAAGGAATGCTAATGAAAGTGCAATTCAAAAGTTTTTGATTATGAAGAAACAATAATCTCTTTTCCATCGAAAGTAATCAGGGGGGGAGATATGGTGGACTATGTTCTAGGTCATTACCAATATCGATATTCGATTCGAAAAGTACATGACTAAAGGAACTGTCTGGAACAACTACGAAAGTAATCAAGGGGAGATGCCGAGCATCGGGGAGGATCCAAGGATATGATGTCGACATATTTTACTTGAAATTGAAGTTGTGTTGTACTCATTTTCCCTTCGATCGAGAATAGTTTTTCCCAAAGGGTTTTGTTATTTCGACAAGGTTTTTAGCGAGACAACACTAAAAACATCAAGTATGTTGAACGTTGAAGACATAAAGATCGCGTTGATATTACGAGAAAATATCCGAATCAAAGAAATGAAACACGATATTCTCTTAAGCAACGTAACTTAGGAATCAACAACATGGTCTTATAAACATTCAAGTCACCAAAGTAAAGTGTGATAAACTTCTCCACTGCATTTGACTAATGAAAATTGTCGACATCAGGGGAGCATCTAAGGTGTGTTGAACTATTTTCCTTCACCGAGGTTACTTTTTCCCACGGGGTTTTGTTACTCGGCAAGGTTTTTAATGAGCAAAAACAAACACACTGGAATGTAATTTGCCGGAGTAAGACTATTATCTTTCCTACAACGATTTTCTTCCTTAGGAGTTGTGAAGCAACTAGTCAACTTCAACGGAGCAAAGTGATCATATGCAACGGATCACCTTTACTTGCATCCGTCACGTTGTACTCTTTTCCCTTCGTCGAGGTTTTATCCCACTGGGTTTTCCTTGTCAAGGTTTTAATGAGGCAACGTATACGCATCCAACTATGTTCTAAGTTTAATCAATATTGTACTCTTTGTTTTAACGAGGCAATTAAATTAGACTCATCGATCTTTAAAGATCTTATTGCATGTGACGAACTATATGTAAAATACGAGACAACATGTGAAGTACTACATGTGAAAAGCTATACCAAGGTTTTATCCCAATCGGGTTTTTACTTGTCAAAGTTTTAAATGGGGCGATTGATTTGAACAAGCCATCAAGGAGAGGACGTCATTTGAAGAAATACATTCAAAGCACTATATGTGAAGCACTATGTATAAAGTTTTGTTATTGAACCGCACAAGGGGGAGTGTTACAGGGCCTACGGCCCATGGATGTGCGGTCCATGGGTTATCCATTTATATGTATATAATGTAACCTATGTAATAGAACTACTAATCTTCCCAATAAGATTCTTCTTCTTCTTCCTCTCATCTCTTCATGTTTCACCTCTAATTCTCCTCAAACAATTTTTAGATGATCTTTTAGGATTTGGGGGTGGCTGGAGCACCCCTAAGCCACCCCCAATACCGTCCCTGATCAGGTGAGGTTACTATAGACAATTTTTTTTCTTCATCAACCAGACAAGTAGGCAGCAATTCTGATATTATAACACAGATTTTATTATGTCTACCCGTGAAATCTCTAATGATCTTCAAATCTGTATCCAAAGAATGGCTGTCTCTAATTTCTGACCCATATCTCGCTAAGAATTATACTCTTTCTTCTTGGAATTAGTAATCCAAACACAGTTTATTGTTTAGGTGTTTGTGTTAATTGATTTGGTTGTGTGATATGACCTAGTATCAAGGGAGTTAAACGTGTTTGTTAGAAGTCCGTCCTATTAATCATTGGTGAATTTAGACGTGGGATGATTGTGCCTACAAAATAGGAGTAAAGGTTAGTGGTTAAGAGTCCAACGTTTATGTAATGCCTATTTAAGGTTGTTTTTGATTAATGAAAAGTGTATCAGAGTTGGTAATCAATGTAGTCATATATTTCTTTCTTCTCCAAATAATATGTTCTTTGCAAATTCTACATTTGGCATCAAGAGCCAGGTGATCCTCGGGAGATGGTGAAAAAAAATTAAATTCACTTGTTTTTGTCGGTTAAGAAAAAATGTTTTGAGTAATTTTGTTGAAAAAAAAAGTTTTGATTTGTTCCGTGAGTAACTGATGTTTAGAAAAATGGTTAAGATTATTTAAAAAAAAAAGGTTTTACTTAATGAAGTAGAAAAATAACTTTTATGTATTTGGAAAACAAGGGTTTCCATTAAAAAATGGTTTTGGGGTTAGAAAACATGGGTTTTAATTTGATGATGATGAAAAGTTGGGAAACAACAGTTTGTTTCTGACAATAATAATGATGATGATTGTGATGAAGATGCAAATATGATTTGCATAATATGTTAGGATAGTTGAGATGATGCGGGATGTTAATAAACTAGCAATGATGATGATGAAGATCGTGACGATGATGATTTTATGATGATGGTATATGATGATGATGGTGATCGTGGCAAACAATTACAAATGTTGCTGATATATATGATGATGATGTTTTGCAGATGTATGAAGTTAATGGATGATGCAATGGTGAAGACAACATAATTCCGTGTTTGAATTAAGGGAAGGTGTTGGAATAAGTAATCAAAACACAATTTAATGTTTAAGTGTTTGTGTTAATTGATTTGGTCGTGTGATATGACATAGTATCAAGGGAGTTAAACGTGTTTGTTAGAAGTCCTATTAATTAGGAATTCATTGGTGAGTTTAGACGTGGGATAATTGTGCCTACAAAATAGGAGTAAAGGTTAATGGTTAAGAGTCCAACGTTTATGTAATGCCTATTTAAGGTTGTTTTTGATTAATGAAAAGTGTATCAGAGTTGGTAAACAATGTAGTCATATATTTCTTTCTTCTCCAAATAATATGTTCTTTGCAAATTCTACACTTCTTCACAGCAGCAACTTCAAAATCCCTGGTTTGTTCATAGAAAAACAAAGACGTACTCCTTCAGGTCCTCCTGATGATCCTGAATTTGAATATCCTTTTGTCTTCCTTGATCACAATAGTAGTACAGGAGTTCCCTTAAAGACCATGGATTTTGTGGACGTTCCTCCCGGAATTGGAAAGGTCCCGTCACCGAAACTAGCCTAAGAATTGATCAATCTTGCAATGGTCTATTATCTTGTAGGAGGGAGACATGCCATCTTTGTGACGGTCACCGCAAGTGACGCACAATGATCACGCGCGTTACGAGTTGCGAGGTCAAGTAAGAGTTCCGCCAGTAATGGTGCAATGCGAAGCCATAATAACACAACGTAAGCTATAATAGTGCAACACAAGCCATAATAGCGGTATTACTGTATAGACTGGCAAGTGTCAAGAATGGCATAAACCCATAGGGCCAATGTAGTGCAAGTGCAGCATTACATTGTAAACAAATTTGGCTAAGTAAAGAAGCTTATTGGACGACACAATGAAGCTTCATTGAGGAAAGGCAAGACATGGCCAAAGTGACGAGATGCAACATGCGATGTTGGCATTGATGCATATCCATGGAATTGAGTTGGCCCAAGCTCAAGGAGGATGCAAGAGTGAAGAATAGACTAAGAGTTGGTCTATGGCATATATTCAAGGTTGGCCAAAGCTTAATGCAAACAAGTTGGTAATGCAAGAGTTACATTGCTGTTGTCAAACTAATTGGCGAAGTGAAGCATATATGACGCATGAGCAACTAGAGTGAGCCTAAGGAGCTGGCATCGATGTTTGAAGCTTAAGGAATGTCCGTGCATGAATTTAGAATGATAAACATGCAGGTCCAAGAGGGCTTAACGTTGGCGCAAGGCGTAATCCAGTATGCCAAAACAAATGGCGCAATACGGCTCAAGTGACGGTTGCAAGTTAGTTACGAGTTTCACAAGCATGCCAATGATGCGTGATGAAGAGGGGCGTTTATAAATGAGTTTATAAGCGTGGGAGAAGAGTTCGAACTGCTAAATAATAGGTGTTGTATGATTGGCACGAGTTGGAGAAGAACTGGCCAGTTAGCACAGTTATTGGCGGTTGACAGAACTGCTTTATGGGACAGATGGCTGTCCCATGCGTGTGTAACGGTTATGCACGGTTTGGACAAGTAAAGCTGCTGTATAAATAGTCCTAAGAAGGGGAAAATTTGGCAGGCTTGCATAGAGAACATATGTGAGAGTGAGGTTTGCATATGTGAGTGAATAGGAGAGTTTTTGTAAGACTAAGGCTTGGTTCAAGAGTGAACAAGTCTGTGTAAAAGTTTTGTATTTCTTCCCTGATGCAATAAAATGAGTTAATTGTGTCATGTTCTAAGTGTTCTTGGTTGGCTGATTTGTTGTTGGTAAAGTATGACCGGTCCGCAAAGTGACGCAAAATCATTGCGCGTTACGGAATTGGTAACCTGGAAGATGGATCTGCACAATCCGACGATGTAGCGCCAAGATTTGAGACAAGAAAGGTTACTTGGCATTAGCAACATTATGCGATAGTGTTGCATATCCTTATTCAGAGTTATCCAAGCTCAAGGAAGGAATAAATGATGAGATGCAAAGTCATGGAATGACTTTGGCATGGTCCTAAGCTTTGGCCAAGGCATGGACTGTGCATGTGCATCAATGGTGAGGCAAAACACGCCATTGGTGATAGTTGCTCGCCAAAGGAGATGCAAGTGATGTATATAAAGCATGAAGATTTTACTAAGCAAGTCAAGACTCAGTTGGCATAATATTTGGATGTTGGCATACAAATGAGCTAAGTGCACAATGCAAGCTATAATAGTGCAACGCAAGCCATAATAGCGCAACACAAGATATAATAGTGCAACGCAAGCTAAAATAGTGCAACGCAAGCTATAATAGCACAGCGCGAGCCATAATAGCAGTATTTGGCAGAAGGGCAAGCTGAGTTGCATGATGCGATGTTGCGGAACTTGAGTGCAAGTGCCAGATGCGTAGAGTGTGTGCATCACACGCATGCCAAAGTCGAAGAGCAAGTTAGAGACGGTTATAAAGTGCTTTATAACCGAGTTTGGCAAATTCTAACCGTTGAAGACAGTGTGGCGCCATTGTACAAGCCAACACCAAAGCTAGCAGTTGAAAAGTGGAACGGCGGTTAGTGGAAGCGCCCATGGACGGATGGCTGTTCATGGGGCGTGCTGCTGAGAGTTGCATACGGATTGGCCCTGGCTTCTTGGCATTATAAATAGCCAGAGAAGCTACACAAATCAGTGTTGTTCAATAGTTCGAGTGTTGAGGAACCATTTTGCAGTAGAGAGTGAGTTTGCTGTAGGCTTAGAGAATAAGCTTGTAAGTCCATTGGTTGAACGTTTTTGTATCTTCCCATTAAGCTAATAAAAGTGAGTTTGTTGGCTTATACGTTTGGCTTTGGTTTCCTGTTGATTTGATTATACTCCCCCAACTTTTGTGAAGCATAAACATGGCAGAAACCTCTTTGTAGTATGGGCTACATTGTTTGGTAGAGAAAATCTGAGTAAGACTTCCGTTGCATACTCTTGGTAGAGTTGGCTGATTGCATTGGTGCAATCTTATAAGGCTGAAATACAAGTGGGTGATAAGAGATCATTGAACCATTGTATTGCCGGGTTATACCTTCACGAAAAATTGCTTGGAGCATTTGAAGGCGTGACATAAAGTATGGCAAAGATTGAATGTATTATGGGGTGCATTTGATGAGTTTTTAGAAGTGAAAGAAGGCTGTAAAGACTTCCGCTGATTGACCTGATGTGTTGGCTGTTTGCATAGGTGCAAACTTATAAGGCTGAAGTGCAATTGGGTGAAGGTATTCATAGAACCACTTGTGCTGCCGGGTTACACTTTCGCAGAAAATTGCAGAGGCATTTGGAGGTGTGACAATTCGGGTATCAGAGTTGTGTTTGGTACACAGTTCGAGTGTATTTGTTGGATAATACACTAGTACTTCTTTCTCTCTAAAGCTATTTTCCTGTGAGCAAGTAAGTGACGCGTTATTTTCATAGTATTGCATTAGAAATGAGTTCTAATGGCATGATGATTGAATAAGAACTACCGGGTTCGTTTGATCAACTTGAGGAGCATGGTGATCTTGGAAATTTAACCATTGACTTTAGTGCAGATGGCATTGAAAATCCTCTTGTTTCTGAAGATAAAGGCAGGCTATACCTACTTGAAGGAAGAATATCAGATTGGTTTAAAGAATTCGATGGCAGGGTAAGTGCTGTAGAAGACAAGGTGTCTGATGCAACCCTTTTGAATTGCGAGACCAATGCTGAAGTGACTGAATTGAAGGTGCAATTCGGTGACATTAAGACCATACTAACAAGCCATGCGAAGCAAATGTCTGAGGAAGTGACAAGCATTCGCGGGTTAATCAAGAACGACATGTTTGTAGGGGCAAACGTGAATGGAAAAAGCTCTAATCGAGTCTCCGAGCCAAGAATTTACGCGAGTTCCGAGGAAATGCTAGAGAAATTGAGAATTTCTTGTATGACGTTGAGGCATACTTTGAGGCGAATGGAACCAGGGAAGGACAAAAAGTAACTCTCGCAAGCAATTACCTTGGTGGTGATGCAAAGGTTTGGTGGAGAACTATCTTGCAAGAAGATGAAGTCTTTGGTTATGCCAATCCTATGTCATGGAATGACATGAAAGATGGACTGAGATGTCAGTTTTGGCCAAGCAATGGTGCTTGGTATGCAAGAAAAAGTTTACGTAGGCTAAAAATGACAAGCACACCACATGCCTATGTTGAAAAATTCTTTGCATTGGTGCAAGAGACGTGTGGCATGAGTGAAGAAGATCAGATGTTCCAATTTCTGGCTGGCGCAAGTTCAAGTGTGATTCTTTGAACTTAAGAAGCGCAAGGAATGAAAGTATCCATATAGCTATGCAGACGGTAAGAGAGCTTGCCAATAGCACAACGATCGAAGATGTGCAAAGCTGCGAAGGAAAAGCCAAAGGAAAGGAAAGATCTATTGGCAGTAAGCGCAAGCATGAACCTAAGGAAGAGGAACCGCTCCCTTCATCCCGGAAGTATAGGGGATGTTTCATTTGCAAAGGTTTACACTTCGCTAGAAGCTGTCCACTCAAGGCGCAACTCAATGTATCCGTTGGGGATGATTATGGGAATCATTCTAGCAAGACTCGTGAAGGCCTAAGTGAAGGTTCAAGGAAGAGACCTCGTAGCGAAGTGGTCGCTAACTTCGACAAGAAAAACTAAGCTAAAAACAAGTAAGTGTTGCTGTCTCCATTGACAACACTTTGAATGCCAAAACAGGAGTGTTTTTGGCCTTGTTTTATGTATCTTGAGTTGTTTTATGTTGCAAACTCTGTGTGTAGAGTTTGGTTGTACAGACTTTTATTTGAGTCTTCAAGTTTGTATATACTTTGCTTTGGTGTAAGCAAGTTGCTTTGTTAATGAAGTTTTAGCTTTCCAAAAGTGATCAAGTGGATCAATCATGTAATGGTACATGGTGTTGTAATGTAAGAGCAGTAATGAATGAAGGTGTTTTCGTTTATAAAGTCTTGCCTCTTTATTTACGATATAAATCTAGTTCATGGGGAGATGCTGCAAGTAGCATACTTAGCCTAACGTATGCAATGACAAGACAAGTTGAAAGCTAATAAGCAAACCTAAGGACAAGGGTCCTAGTTGATGTAGAAGTGATATTGCTGTTTGGGAGATTGCAAATTGGCACGATGGCAGATGGGCAGCGACAGTGCAAGCAATACAGTAAGATAAAAATCATTTTGTCAACAAGCATGAGTTGGGTAGAACTCATGGCCTTAGAGAAAGACACACTTTAAGGAAATTAGCAATGCGGTTCAAAGAAATATTTGGAGACATATTGGCTTTGAAAGCATGGCATATGGACAAACTAAAGGGTTAGCTATGCTATGTCCAAGAGATAGTTAGTCACGCTTTGTAAGCTGGATGCATGCGACTCAATAGTTTTCTTTGTATGGAAGTTGAGCAAATAAAACTTGTCATGAGTACGAGTATGCAAGATGGCATAAGTATAGAGCTTATACTTGATGGCTACATTCATAGAAATGAGTCCTTGAATGATATTTGCATATCGTAGTTTGGCGAGGCATGAAGTATGGAATGCGGGTGTCTTATGCAAGAGAACCCCTATTTACTTTGTGACATGCTTAATGAGGATCACGGAGAACAACGGTTCAAGGCGGGTTGCCAAGCAAAATTGATTGAAAACGAGGCCAAGTCGTTTATAAGTCCTTATCATGTTGAGTATGATAATAAGGCAAAGTCGAAAAGTGCGAGACTATGACAATGATCGTGGTGATCAGTAGAAGAAGAATCATTCAGTGCGTACACTTAGGCGCAAATGATTCAAGGCGAAATTCAAGCTAAAGGGAAATTGGCTAAGAAGAATTTGATTTGCATTTGGGTATTGATGCATGATTTGAGTAGCAAAGATAAGCGTAGTGCACGACGCCGAGATGTGGCTCAAAGATATGAGATCAATGGCAAAGCAACAATGCTAAGTGATGCGGATGCAATCGGAGGGGACCATTGGCTAGGGTTAGCCAAAAGTAGTTGCCGATTTTCAGAGAAGGTTCTGATAGCAAGTGAAGCAAAGTTAAGACAAGTATGGTGTTCATACTGGGTCGCGTCCAACGAGGACGTTGAACGGATTAGGTGGGGTAGGTTGTGACGGTACTGCAAGTGACGCACAATGATCATGCATTACCGAGTTGCAGGTCAAGTAAGAGTTCCGCCGTAATGGTGCAATGCGAAGCCATAATAACACAACGTAAGCTATAATAGTGCAACGCAATCCATAATAGCGGTATTACTGTATAGACTGGCAAGTGTCAAGAATGGCATAAACCCATAGGGACAATGTAGTGAAAGTGCAGCATTACATTGTAAACACGTTTGGCTAAGTAATGAAGCTTATTGGCCGACACAATGAAGCTTCATTGAAGAAAGGCAAGACATGGCCAAAGTGACAGATGCAACATGCGATGTTGGCATCGATGCATATCCATGGAATTGAGTTGGCCCAAGCTCAAGGAGGATGCAAGAGTGAAGAATAGACTAAGAGTTGGTCTATGGCATATATTCATGGTTGGCCAAAGCTTGAATAATGCAAACAAGTTGGTAATGCAAGAGTTGCATTGTTGTTGTCAAACTAATTGGCGAAGTGAAGCATATATGACGCATGAGCAACTAGAGTGAGCCTAAGGAGCTGGCATCGATGTTTGAAGCTTAAGGAATGTCCTTCCATGAGTTTAGAATGATAAACATGCAGGGCCAAGAGGGCTTAACGTTGGCGCAAGGCAGAATCCAGTATGCCAAAACAAGTGGCGCAATACGGCTCAAGTGACGGTTGCAAGTTAGTTACGAGTTTCACAAGCATGCCAATGATGCGTGATGAAGAGGGGCGGTTATATATGAGTTTATAAGCATGGGAGAAGAGTTCTAACTGCTAAAAAACAAGTGTTGGATGATTGGCACGAGTTGGAGAAGAACTGGCCAGTTAGCACAGTTATTGGCGGTTGACAGAACTGCTTTATGGGACAGATGGCTGTCCCATGCGTGTGTAACGGTTATGCACGGTTTGGCCAAGTAAAGCTACTGTATAAATAGTCCTAAGAAGGGGAAAATTCGGCAGGCTTGCATAGAGAACATATGTGAGAGTGAGGTTTGCATATGTGGGTGAATAGGAGAGTTTTTGTAAGACTAAGGCTTGGTTCAAGAGTGAACAAGTCTGTGTAAGTCCCCAAGTGGGCAAGTTTTGTATTTCTTCCCTTTGATGCAATAAAACGAGTTAATTGTGTCATGTTCTAAGTGTTCTTGGTTGGCTGATTTGTTGTTGGTAAAGTATGGCAAAGATTGAATGTATTATGGGGTGCATTTGATGAGTTTTGAGAAGTGAAAGAAAAATTTGTAAAGACTTCCTATGATTGACGATGTGTTGGATGTTTGCATAGGTGCAAACTTATAAGGTGAAAGTGCAATTGGGTGAAGCTATTCACGAGAACCACTTGTCTTTGCTTAGGGTTACACTTTCGCAAAAAATTACAGAGGCATTTGGAGGTGTGACACATACCAAGATGGCGTATTATAGGTATACACGCCACACCTACATCTACAATGCAACCACAAAACAATACAAAACTCTACCTCAATCTCCCATTAGGATGCCATCAACGATCGTCATTCTTTGGAATGAAGTTGCAGTGTCTCCTTAGATTTTGATCTAGCCAAATCTCCAGATCACTATCAAGTTATCCGCGTCTAGGGGGATTCAAGGAAATTAAATGAAATTGAGCTTCATAATTTTGAAGTTTACTCCTCTAAAACAAATTCATGGAGGGTCTCCTAGGCTGGTCCGTTTTAGCACCTATTTCAAGTTTCATGGGGTCAGGTGTGTTTTGGAATGGGAGTTTGCATTGGATCAAGACTGGTCAATACGATGCGTCTATGTATTTTGATATTGAACAAGATTTAGTAAAGCCGTTGTCGTTGCCAACTGTACGTAGTGACGACGAGGGGCGTTTTGAGTATTGTTTGTGACCGGTTGTCAGCCGAGCAAAAATAATTTCACTTTCGCACTCTACTAAATATAAATGAAGTACGTGATAAGAAAGAGTTCGTATCCACAGAGAGGCAATTGTTGTTATAGAATTTCAGTTTCTAAAGTAACCAATGGGGGATTTTTGTTTTATCTAAGCAATAAAACTAATTGAAAGCAATAAAATAATTTGAATAATCAATAAGGAGAAGATATTGGTCACGGGATAGTATCATTCACAAACATGTATTTTCATCAATGATTAGAATTGATAATTTAATCTCCCATTTACTAAAAGTCCTAGGATACCTTGATCGCAAGTATATCCCGCTAATTCCCTGATTTCATCACAACCACATTAAAAGATGCATATGTGAATTCTTCTTAGAAAGCAACCTAAAGTGTAAAAGCACAATTAAGTTTAACTCCCTCAAAGCACTAAGTTCCATGGAATAAGACTAATCAAGGCAATCAAACGTGTAAAAGCACTAATTCAATTTAACCAAAGGTTATGATTCACATGCAATTATAAAGATGTATCACTACAAGTAATAACCACACTATGCTACTTAGAATCAGGGATAAACAACTATTTCGTATTGAAAACCCTAATCTAGCAATAGAGATGAATGTAAATCGGATTGATTAGGACTCAACCAAACAAACAATCAAATCATATGACAATATTAATAATGAATCATAAACAATAAAGTATTGAGACAAAACTAATTCATAGATTTAAATAACATGTTGAGAAATCAACTTTATCCCATAACCAATAATATGTTTTTAGCTACTCATAGCTATGGAGTTCATCATAAAAATATTAATTGAATAGAAGAAGATGAAGAAAAGCAAACCCTAGTAGCGTAAACAAAAGCGGCTCTCTCCAAGTTCCAAGAATAATACGTCATATCTCCTAAAGTTGTAGAAGTCTTCTTTTTATAGCTTTTCCTCTCTTCCAAAACTAGGTCAAGCCCCAAAGGTCCAATAGATAGAAGTCCACCAAGCCCATGTGTGAGGAAAACCATGTGAAAATATGTCCCAAAAATAGTCATAGGAAATCGGTATTGTGGTCGGAAATTGGCCGAAAAATATATCTCAGGTGACCGGCAAAGTCCACCCGGTCACCGGTCAATGAGTCAACTCGGTCGGGTCAACTCAGTCAAAGTCTCTGAGTCAAACCGGGTCAGATCATTAGTTAATTCCAATTCAGACGAGTCAGGTCTGGCTCAGTCTCATTCACTTTGGACTAAGCCATTTGCACTTGCCAAATCTTGTGATGCATAATCCTTGTGCTTCCAGCCATGATGGCCCTGTATGTTGCATCTTTACCAGCCTACACTTCACCCTGCAATACTTGTATCTTCTCAGCTTCAAGCTCCACTCTCTCTTGCTAAAACCATTCAATCAAACACCAAACCAAACTACAGCTGCAATACCACCGCTCGCTTCAACCCATAGCACTCGGCCTCGGTCGGACAACACACAACACATTTAGCTTTTGACTGCAATCCTTGCTCGGCTCCAAACCTGCAACCTAGCATGCCTCTCTATCACAGCCATACTTAAATTCCCTGCTTGCCAGTTCACAATGCCAACAGCAGCATCACAATCTGAACTACACCTACATCTCCTTGTACACCAACTTCACTGCCACTTTCTACAGCTCTATAATCTCAACACTTGCCTACATTCATTACCAGCAACACCATGTAATCTCAGACTTGCAGCTCCATTGCACACAGCACAACCAATCACTCTTTCTGAAATCAACAACGACCTCTCGAACTCATTTCATCTACCACATTCGGCTCCGGCTCTTGACCTGCAACACTCTATAGCGATGTGGCCCAGTGCAAGATACAACACTCGGCTTCATCAATCTCGGGTTTAGTAGCAACTGCACCACCCCGTAGATAAAGTCTCGGAACCCATTTATTCATCATCTCCATCTCAACTTTGCACTCGAGCCACCACACTCTAGCACCAACAAACTCACCATTGATACATACCGCACTTCAAGTTGCAATTCCAATACCTCCTTTGTATTGCCATCAAGACTGTATCTAGTTCCATCTCGTTCATGCCATCTAGCATAACAACTTTATCTTCCCCGACAATAACCAGTGCCACAAACAACACCTGAACTGTATCTGTACCTTCACCTGTCCTAGCATACATCTATAACAAGCGCATCTCGGACACCTTGCTCACAACCACTGCAGAGCCAACCTCCACCTGCAACAACGTCATTTCAATTTCACACAATCAAACAAGACACCCTTGTCGGTTCACTCAACCCATTTGTAGCTTCAATTCCACTTTGCAACCACTAGCACTATCAATCCTGCAATTCAGATACCAAGTTCACAGTTCAGCACCAATACCCATATCTCAGAAGCAACAAACATCACTTCAGTTCTCATCTCTTCTTATCATGTTTCACCTCTAATTGCAGCAACAAACTCCCTTGTAATCTCGGTCTCAAAGATGTTATAGCACGAATTAGTATAAACCCATTCTTCTAAACTTCATCAGACTCTGAACTTCTCTTTCAATCTCAGATCTGAGATTACCCATTCTACTCATAAAACCCTAATTTCTCGATCTCGGACACCACCATCTCTTCTACTCATTCACCAGATAAAACCTGAGTTAATCGACTGGTTTCTTCATCGTCTCATCTCACTGATTCTCTCAATTTAAGCAGCAGTGGCTCACCAACATCATCTTCTTCTCGATCTCAAAACCAAAATCACTACAGTATCCCTAGTTCCTAGATCAGAAGAAAACTCATGGAACAATTCTGATGGTATTTTCAATGATGTTGTAGTAAGAAAGGTTATCGTTCACTCGGACTTGATGAGATTGATTTTAAGAATTAATAAAAGAAAATAAAAGAAAAAAATATATACAAATATTATCACAGGATGAAGAGATGTGCTGGGACTCAGGATTCGGCCAAACTCATAACAAAAGGTTCAAATATTATTTCTTTTAACAATTATCGCTCAACAAATAAAAACATGGACTCTTATTTTTGCCAAGATAGATTCTCAAAAGATTGGTTGTAAATCCTAAGCATGATGTATCAAAACATTTAAGCTAAGCATACCTCATCAAATTAAATGACAACCAATTAATTCAAATCATATTTCAATTAAAATTAATGCAAAAGTCTTAAAAAAAGAATTAAATAATTTTACCCATGTATGAAATTCGTCTTCCTCCGTCGTCCCAGTAATGGGGTCTAGCTCATCATGTTGGAAACACACTCAAAATATGATTTTATTGGTCAAATGTGCTTACAAGAGGTGAAAATGGAATAAATATTGAAAACCGGGTTTGTAACAATTATATTTGCTACAAACCAAAGCATTACAGAGAACGATATATATGATGTGTATTTGCACTTTGTTCCAAAACGATTGTCTCTGAACTACGACCCTCGGTTGTGAGTCGTTATCACCGTAGCAATACGACTATCAACTACAGTCTAATGTTCTTCGTGTTCTTCACAGGAGCAGCAATGGCAGTTCCCTGTAACTCCAATTTCTCGGCTCTGTAGTGTTTTAAACTACTCCCAAACTCTCCATCCCCCTTCTATGAGTCCTCATGATCCTTTTTATACCCAGTAGCACCATCGAATCTCGTAATTAACTCAAGAATAATCCTCTTTTACTCCCCTGCCATTTACGTGAAATATTTCCTTCCTTTTATCTGCACGCATCTACTGGTGATTCCCATGCATCAAAAACTCTTCAAACACGTTAGAAACACGTTTTAGAGCGTGTTAAACTTTCGTGACACAACATCTTCCAAGAATATCTCAACGAATACCATAAATATCTATATGCCCTGTTTTCTTAAACCGACGAGAATATCCCTTATCACCCTGATTTATCGTGTTGGACCACTTCAAACGCGTTGATTCGTTACCCATACACATTTCCAGATTGAGTAAAACACTCTAAGGTCTCGTACAATCACCAAAAATATCTCAAAAGAGTCCGAGAATGTTGTTACTCTGTTCCATCGTGAGGAGACCATGTACTTTCCTTTTTTACGAATTCGAACGTGTTACCATCCCTGTTTTGTCGATGCAAGTATATCCCCGCCAAAAACCGCGATTAAATCTCACTCAAACCACTCCAAAATTCAAACAAAAGTTACGCTTCTTCGCCCTCGCAAAAGTTCCCTTAAAACTTGATTTTAAAAGGTAGGGGATGACCTCCCCTAACAGAGATAGGGGTGCGAATAGCATTTGGCGCCCTGGGGTGTCCCTTATCAGTTGGTGTGCCCTTTATCCAAAATGGGAGTCCGCTTAAAAATTGTCCTCCGGGAATGCCTTTAATAACTTTTCGAGTTCCAAAAAAAAGTTTATTCCCCAAAAATACCTACACTCACATAAAACACCATAATAAGTACAAAATCGAGTGCCAACAATATATAGTATTGAGATCAAATTAGACACAAAAATGTGTCTATCAAATACCCCCAAACTTATCATTTGCTAGTCCTCGAGCAAATTTATTCTAGAAAATAAAATGACTACACTTAGCACGTGCAGTAAGCCGTTAAACCGCTAGGTGGCCCTAGCGGCGGAGTGATGTCTCCGGAGGGTTTACCAGAGGTGTACCCACAAAACCATTACTCCAGACCCTAACTATCTACGCAGAACCTTGGAAGGCACTAAATAATCTCCTTGGTTGGCATACAATCATTGACTATAGGAGGAAGTACCCTGATGCGAAATTCCAATTGATGTACACGAGTTTGCACTCAAGCATACTAAAATTCATATAAAGTGTGAGCTCTACTCGGATAGTTTCTAGACATCATAAACCTGTGAGTCAACCAATCACATGGATAGATTAAGAAGATGGATGTAGAGAAAAACATAGATGTTGACTAAGGTGAACCTATCCTAATGGACTGAGATACCGGTCTGACTAATATCAACACAACTGGCATATACAAGGGAACCATTGGTCGATAATCCTAACTCTAGGTCAACTCAACTGGCAAATACAAGGGTACCAGTGGTCGATTTTATTGAATTTATTCCGGTTGGTCTAATGGTCTGGTCTCAAATTTTTTTTTTTTTTTTTTTTTTTTTTGGATCTCAGCCATTCTATTTCACCCTAGCAATGGTAAAAAAAAGAAAGAAGAAGAAGTGATCAGGAATCTTTCGATGTTTTCATCACGAGGATATGGCGAAACTACCATGTTTTCTTTTCTAACACCTGAGCTCTGTGCTTTTATGAATAGACTCTTCTAGATGTTTCCATCTAATCAGATTGGTTCCTCAACTCCTACAACCAAGATGTTCCCATCCACTTAGATTAGTTAGTGCCAACCTTAATAAGCATAAATTTCTAGTCTCTGGAGTTTATTTATTGCAACTAAAAAGTTTCTCCCATACCCCCAAACTTAAATCTAACATTGTACTCAATGTTCTAAATATAAAATTAAAAGTATGAACAAGGAGAAACTGTTACCACCTGAAGCAAAAAGAGTTAAGGAAAGATATTACCGTGTTACATGAGCATGGGTTACCTCCCAAGAAGTGCTAAGTTTAAAGTCTTGACCGGACTAAGAAAGAACTAGTCACCTCGCGAGAATCATATAGCAAGAACTAGGAATAAGCGTGGGTCATCTGGATCAAAAAGTATAACCCAAAAGAAGAGAAAATTGCATGAGACCATGAAGATATCGAACATACCCTTGTTTAACTTTTTGTTTAAGACAACTATATCTAGTTGTGGCTCGAGTTCTGAGCTCTATAAACGGGTCTAAATAAAATGTTTTCATGGGCTGGACTTCCTCAAATGAAGGATTCTTAAGATCGGGTTGTGAGTCCGGAAATACTCAAGTAGGAACTTAGAAGCACATAACAATAACTTTGAATAATTGGGGATCCTCTAAGTCAATCGATTTGACTCACTGGTGACCACAAAGAGTGTGGTGGTCTTCCTTAAACAAATATGTCGACCCTAATCTCCTAAAGTAATTAGGTTTAGTCTCGAAACTTAATATTTGACACATTTGTATTTCATAAGTTCCCACAATCGGAGAAAAAGTTTTTGGTGGGAAAACAAAGTCAATCGAGGTATCATAGCCTGGGTTAACCACATCAACCAGAGGATGGGTTTCTAACAACTGAACTTCTTTCTGGACATTATTGGGTTCAGGAAAACAAGTATGAAGATAATCTTGTAAAATGGTTGAGGCACATATGTCAAGTCCCAAGTGAGGGATCTCTGTAAGAGCTAAAGGTAAGGCACAAGGAGAATGATAATCACCCCAAACTTAGAGTTTTGGGTGTCTCTAGATAGACTAGCTACAATTTCCTAATTTCTAGATCATCGGAATCTGAAAATGGTCAATTGCTTCTTCTAAGTTATACTCAGGTGATGCATCCTCACTCATATTTAAAAGCTCTAAGAGTTCATCTTCTTCGTCTAAGACTATTGTTTCTAAATCCTTGGACTCTAGAACAGTATTTTCAGGATAAACCCGTTCCCCTAAACCATTATCGGCTTTGTAACTAGGAAATTCTACATCGTTTAAAACGGAGATACTTCTAGTCAAATCCTCATCCTTTTGAATAGGTGAATAATTATTAAAATTATTTGGATTTAAACCAGAAATATTACTATCATTATAAAGCTCAATTGGAGAAACAAATTCCTGATCACTATGTCTAAAAACTTCAGATTCTTCATCAACAGTTTCCACATCATGATCATCACTATAATAACATGAAAATGATTGAACCTCATCTAAACAAGTAGTGTTACCAATTCTAACCTCGTAATCTTGATTATGCGAATAACTATCTTCATTCTCAAGGGTATTATTGGATACACTATATTGGCAATTCCAGTCATTTCGAGCAATACTTTCGTTTGTCTCTAACTCAAGTCTACGTGTTGACTCATCTATCCTCTCAAGGGTCTCTTCCAAATAAAGTTCCCTTAGTGTTGGATCTAAGTTTTGAGTTAATCTATTGAGGATGTCTTCTAAAGAAGATTCAGTCATTGTTGCAGTCCTTTCGTCCATAACTACGTTATTCACCTCAACTAACTTATGTGTCGTTTTAGCTAAATCCCTGAGGGACTCTTCTAAAGAAGGAGTAGGAACAGAAGGATCATAAAAAGGACTACTTTTCAAAAGTTTTATTGTATCCTCTAGAGACGAAGAACTAGTACTATAATCTTCTTGCTCGAATGACCGATGCTCATGTGGATAGTAATTGGGTTCACCATGGTATGACCCATAACCTTCAAAAGATTGGCGTTCCCAACCACTATTCACACTATGGTCATAAAAAGAGTAATGTCCATATTGTTGATTGGATAATCATTGTATTGGCTGTTATAATACCAGTTTGACATCCTAACGCAAGGGAATTATACACAAACACAAACAAGGTGACTCGACCATAACAAACCTACCGATTTCTAGCAAACAAAAAGCATGATGGCTCCACTTAGATTGTTTTCTAGACCAGCTTCTAATCCTTCGAAAGGGAATTCGTTACAATCTGAGCAAACCCCTCTGGAATCAATCCGAGTTTAAGTAAGTTGAATAGAGGCGAGGGAAGCTGCGTGGAGCTTTGATACCCAAGGCCTCACCGCATTACAAGGAGGCACAATCACGCATTCAACTCACAGAAACCATAAAATAGTAATTAATATTTTTCGAACGACTTTCCTATTAAGCTCGTTACCTTATCGGTCTCGTTCTAGTCAGTATTTTAAGCTTAGGTTCGCGTTTGGTATCGTTTTCCTAAGGCGGGCAAGAAGAGAACGGTGATGAAATCCGAACCCTTATCTTGTATGGCCAGTCCTTTCCCTTTACTAGGAAATTAAAGCAGCAGTATTCAAGACCTCAACATATATGCATACAAAATCATCCAGTAAACCCGCTGATAGGGGATTCGCGGGTCTTTAGAATTCTTACCTCCCGTTCCAGACGGTGGATGAACCGTTGAGGTCGACTCGGGCCACGACTCCTATGTCGTGTACGAACCCGAGGGGCCGAGACAGTATCGTAACTGTCGTCCTTCCCTGTGAAGTTTATATTTAAACTAAGCCTTCCTTAGGGTTTTAAAAATAATAATGTCCAAAAGTCTAAAAATAAAGTCCAAAAATAAAAATTACAAACATAATTACCTAAAAAAAATAACACTATATACAAAATTTTCTTCTTCACTCCGTTCGGATCTCTCTTTTCTTTCCTATTTTGGCTTTGCTTTTCTTTTCAGCACTTTCTCTTTAAATTTCGCTCCGCTCTAAATCTGAAAGCAAACAGAAATACCAAAACGCGTAAAAAAGAACAAAAATAAAATAAAAATAAAATAAAAAAAGTCTATACACAAGTCCGCGTCGGCGGCGCCAAAAATTGATGGTATTTTCAATGATGTTGTAGTAAGAAAGGTTATCGTTCACTCGGACTTGATGAGATTGATTTTAAAAATTAATAAAAGAAAATAAAAGAAAAAAATATATACAAATATTATCACAGGATGAAGAGATGTGCTGGGACTCAGGATTCGGCCAAACTCATAACAAAAGGTTCAAATATTAATTCTTTTAACTATTATCGCTCAACAAATAAAAACATGGACTCTTATTTTTGCCAAGATAGATTCTCAAAAGATTGGTTGTAAATCCTAAGCATGATGTATCAAAACATTTAAGCTAAGCATACCACATCAAATTAAATGACAACCAATTAATTCAAATCATATTTCATTAAAATTAATGCAAAAGTCTTAAAAAAAGAATTAAATAATTTTGCCCATGTATGAAATTCGTCTTCCTCCGTCGTCCCAGTAATGAGGTCTAGATCATCATGTTGGAAACACGCTCAAAATATGATTTTATTGCTCAAAGGTGCTTACAAGAGGTGAAAATTGAATAAATATTGAAAACCGGGTTTGTAAAAATTATATTTGTTACAAACCAAAATGTTACAGAGAACGATATATATGATGTGTCGCTGGCTTGTTCCAAAACGACTGTCTCCTGAACTACGACCCTCAGTTGTGAGTCGTTATCGCTGTAGCAATACGATTGTCACCTACAGTCTAATGTTCTTCGTGTTCTTCACAGGAGCAACAATGGCAGTTCCCTGTAACTCCAATTTTTCGGCTCTGTAGTGTTATAAACTACTCCCAAACTCTCCATCCCCCTTCTATGAGTCCTCATGATCCTTTTATACCCAAAGTAGCACCATCGAATCTCGTAATTAACTCAAGAATAATCCTCTTTTACTCCCCGCCATTTACGTGAAATATTTCCTTCTTTTATCTCGCACGCATCTACCGGGTGATTCCCATGCATCGAAAACTCTTCAAACACGTTTTAGAGCGTGTTAAACTTTCTATGACACAACATCTTCCAAGAATATCTCAACAGAATACCATAAATATCTATATGCCCTGTTTTCTTAAACCGACGAGAATATCCCTTATCACCCTGATTTATCGTGTTGGACCACTTCAAACACGTTGATTCGTTACCCATACACATTTCCAGATTGAGTAAAATACTCTAAGGTCTCGTACAATCACCAAAAATATCTCAAAAGAGTCCGAGAATGTTGTTACTTTGTTCCATCGTGAGGAGACCATGTACTTTCCTTTTTTACGAATTCGAACGTGTTACCATCCCTGTTTTTTCGATGCAAGTATATCCCCGCCAAAAATCGCGATTAAATCTCACTCAAACCACTCCAAAATTCAAACAAAAGTTACGCCGTCGCCCGCTAAAGTTCCCGCCAAAACTTGATTTTAAAAGGTAGGGGATGACCTCCCCCTAACAGAGATAGGGGTGCGAATAGCATTTGGCGCCCTGGGGTGTCCCTTATCAGCTGGTGTGCCCTTTATCCAAAATGGGAGTCCGCTTAAAAATTGTCCTCCGGGAATGCCTTTAACAACTTTTCGAGTTCCAAAAAAAAGTGTATTCCCCAAAAATACCTACACTCACATAAAACACCATAATAAGTACAAAATCGAGTGCCAACAATATATAGTATTAAGATCAAATTAGACACAAAAATGTGTCTATCAAATTCTTCAATCATTCACCACAGTAACCCTATTGCAATTAAACCCATTCTTCTATTTCATCTCAAAACCCCTTTTCAACTCGTCATCTACTCACAGCAAATCCCAGGTTCAACCATTACACCCTAATTTCACTGTTCTTTAATCACTGCTCAAACCCTCTTCATCTCTGTGTTATTCTCTCCATTGAACTCTCTTACATCAGTCTCTTTATTCTGCTTCTCGATCTCTCTCGGCAATAACAGCAGCCGTTTTTCTCAAACTCTTACAGGCAGATGAAGAAAATGATTAGAGAAATAACTTCTCTCTCCGATTTTCGGTGTATTCGTAGAAAAATACAAGCGGATATAACCACCCATTTGAGCTAGATAAGGGTCAACTAGAATGATTCTAAGCACCCAGCAGTTAATACAAAGCCACGGTGACCATTTGGCCTGTCGGTCTCGTAAAACCGACAATTCATACTTCACTCCTTGCGCTACCTTAGACGGTTCCAAATGTAACTCGCATGTGAATTTCTCTTTTTGCGTTTTACACTCCAAATGGACGATTTCTCCTTCTTTTGCTCCCAAAGACTCCATTGCACCTAATAACTCAAAACTAAACATAAGAGATGCATATTTTACAAGAGAAATAGCAAAGAAAGCATAAATACTAGTTATAGAATTAGGTGTTTTAGACACCTATCAGTTTGTACCTTGTATAAAATACACGGGAGGCACACAAATTAATACAAGGAGCCATGCAAGGAAGGTTAATGCCAGGAGTTATGCATGGAAGATTAATGCAAGGAGCCATCCATTGTGTGAATCTGTGATCTCTTATTTTTCACTACACAATATCCTACACTTTCCCTTGCCAAGTCTCAACAAAACCAAACAAACAGAAAAAACTTTTGCTTGTTACTCATTTTCAGAAACCGAATGCGAAAGCAAAGAAAATTTATGATATACAGAGATGAAATTTTGCAGGGTATGGTACACTATGAAGCTTCAGCGAAATTGAATGGAAGCTAACACATGACTTAAAGATTGATTGCACGCCCCAAAAAATAATTCATCAATGGATGGTAGAGTTTTTGGGACTTGGAAAAATGAAGAAGACATATTTGTTCACAAATGCAGAAATCACTGACTGGTTTCACTTAGAAACACTTGGTTGAGACATGAGGTAGAGAAATACAAGGCGGGTAACAGTAATTAACTGTACAAGATAAATATCTCTACCCAATGTTGGTCGTTTGTCCTATACTCAAATCGGCAAAATCATCCAAGCTGGCTTTGAAGAGCCAATTCTGCAAGTACCCCCATTACTAGGTTAGGCTGATGTGTGTATTACTCGAAGTTTGGTAGGAGTAGAGTGTTGCTTACTTTTCTAGATGACACTGAAAAAGTTGCATGCAAGTACTGAGAAGTCTAAGCTAAGTTTTTTCAACAACATGCATGGTAGAAATCTAACCCGTGACTTCCAAGAACAATGCACTTTCATCAATGAATAGTGGAATCAGACCTAATAATTTTAACATATAAGAGCAATTCTTATGGGAATGAACAAAAAAAGAAATTTGTTGAGCCAGGTGGATGGACAAACCCAATTCTCCACTATGGCAACTATCAGTTGGCGCTCTACCATCAGACGCGCGTTTAAAGAACCTGCGCCAGCTATTGATTTTCAAGCATCAAAGTACAAATATATATAATAATAATATATATATATATATATAAATAAGTATATAATATATATAATATAATAATGTGTTAATGAATAGAATAATAATATATAAGTTAACTTTTGATAAGAAATGCAGTTGGCGTTTCTTTCATGAGCGCGGGCGACTTTGGCATAAGCGCCGACGTGAAAATTTGACACGCTGGCGATTGTTGTTTGGTCGCGAGGTACCTGCGACGTAAAATCAAACGCCCACGTTTCTTCTTCCAACGTCCGCGTTCGTAGCAATGACGCCCGTCCTTACCACAGACGCGTGCCGGATGTTCCGACTCAATGTTCAAACCATCAAATTTGTTCATTTGAACATCCATTTTTCAAGTTTGTTCATTCCATAGTGGGGGCAAAATGAACAAACTCCAAGTTTGTTCATCCCATAGGAAATGCTCTAAGTTGTATAGGTCTCAGTTCAGGAGCTTTACTACTGATTACTTAAGGGTACCAATGCCAAGGGAACTCTTTATTGGATGGAGTCGATGGAAATTGGGGTAGTATCTATCATCACCTTCCATTTGGCTGAGGAAAATTCTGTGAACACCTTTCACCACCTATTTTGCTACCGGATGGTGTTTGGTGTCAAAGTAAATTCGGGGTTTTGGATGGGTTTTTGTCTTTTGCTGTTTATCTGAACGTCGAACAAGACGGTTCGATGACATATATTTTGGCACATGGCTAATAAAAAATAAAATAATGATTACTATGACAAGAAAGAGGGGGATGAACGTCAGTCATTGATTTGGACTAAAGAGTTTGGGATTTACAAGAGCACTTCATTTACCATTACAAGGAGAAAAGATGTTTTAACTTACACTGTGTAAATAATTCAACCTTTTACAATATAAAAACTGCAACCTCGAAAATGCCTGTGAAGTTTAAGAATTGGTTTGGTCGAGTATGCGATTCCACAATCTCGAAAAAGTAGTCACAAACATCTTCATCTCATCGTTTGTGATTCCACAATATCTTGTTTCTCTACCATACGATTAAGATTATTGTGAGGTGATTGATATTTCTAGGATGTTCTTCGGGAATATAAGTCTGATATATTAATTGGTTCATGTTCACCTTGATTTATCAAAAGACGGAACAAAACTCGTAGGTTTATCTGTGGGAGACAGATTTATCTATTCAATAGAATTTTCTGTGTGAGATAGATTGGTTTATCAAGTCTTCGACTTTGGGTCGTAGCAACTCTTAGTTGTGGGTGAGATCAGCTAAGGGAATCAATTGCGCAGAATTCGGCGTGGTTCTAGAGGCGTAAGGAACGTGATTGTACCTTGGTCAGTGTGAGATTGGTTAAGGCTCAACTGCATTCCAGTACGAAGTTAACTTGGACTAGGCTAGTGTCTGTAGCGGATTAATACAGTGTGGTGTTCAAATCTGGACTAGGTCCCAGGGTTTTTCTGCATTTGTGGTTTCCTCGTTAACAAAATTTCTGGTGTCTGTGTCATTTCTTTTCCGCATTATATTTGTTTATATAATATAAATATCACAAGTTGTGCGTAGTTCAATGAATTAGATAATCTAACCTTTGATTGTTGATATAAATTGATTGACACTTGAATATTGGTCTTTGGTACCGTTCAAGTTGTTTCACATAATAATCAGGCTCATGAATTTCTATCTGTTTGATTTGCTGATTACATTGTGAAACAGAGATACAACTCTTGGATATATTTCCAGTGATCGAGTCTGACTGTTTAGTCGATTCTCTTGGACTTATATTGTAGTTTTCCATACATATTGCTAAGCGAAATATTGGGTGTGGTTGTTGTACCCCCGCTTTTTTCAATTGGTATCAGAGCAGGCAAACACGCTAAGACCTTATAAGTCCGTGTTTGTGGAAATCTATGGATAATTGTGTATCACAACCTCGCACACTTTGAAATGAGTTCTAAAAGTTTTAATCATGCTAAATGTCTTGGGGTTACCTCAAAGGATAACTCCTTTAATGATTCTTCCGAATCCCGAGGTAGGAATTTTTGATATCATATTTCGATAACATTCCCTCTAATGAGACATTTTGTTCCATGTCTAAAACTAAAATGAAACTTACCAGAATTCAAAAAAATACAACTGAGACCATTGTATTTCAAGAGACTAAATCTCTCGAAATAAACCATGATCATCTTATTGATGAACTTGAGAAATCTCTTGGTCGAGAACTTAAACTCTGTAACATCATTGAGTCCTTCTCTAACAATATCGAAAAACTTGTTCAAGAAACTACTTTACATCGTGAAAAGATTAGTACTCTTGAGAATATTGTTAAAGAGGATTCAATTAGAGAAAAATATTTGATCGAGACTCATTCATCATATCTGGACAGCCTTCGTGTTGAAAAAGAGAAATTGGTTGCTTCCCTTCTTCTAGCCCAAAACAGTGCATATCCTTGAAAATGGAAAACTCTGTTTTGATGAGAAACTCCGTGTCATTCTCTAATTCTCAGACATAATTACAGCACATGAAGAAAAGTTCTTCCAAGGAAATTCTTGCTAAGAAGTGTTTACATAACTTGCAGCCTTCTTATAGGGCTATGAATGTAAAATTGAATTCATCCAATGTTTCTCTTCCACAAACCTGTTCTTTCAGTGGGAAAAAGAATCATTTTGTTAAACATTATTTTGCTAGAAAGAAACAGAATTCCGATCTTCAAAATCTACTTCTTTTTACTGTCGTTAGAGTAACTTATCTGACGACATCTACAATGGATTCTATCCCTACAGAAAACCAGAAGTCTCGTGCACAAGGGTTCAAAAGTTTCTCTGTTCGATATATCTATAGGAATTGTGTTCCTCTTAAACGTGCTAATCCTTGCACTTCAAATATACACATTCCCAGTGCTGAAGAGAATAAGTCTGGTAGATCTAAGTCTAGGAAATGGATTTCTCTAAATCCCGACCCTTTGGAACCTATCTCGAGAGGTCCTAGAATTTGTCCTCAGAAAAATCCTTCTGATGGATACGTTAAACAGGTCATGTCTTATTCCTCTGGGATGAGAATTAATCGAAGAAAGGTAAGGAATACAAAGGTCAAACAGTCGGATGGTATTTACAACTTATCTCTCTGTTGATGGTGGATTTTCGTTTAAGGTTAAATTTGTAAAAAACCGGAAAAATCATGCGCCGACATCTTGTAAAAGATAAAGCCATTTATAAGTGTTGGATACTCCCTCACTTAATTCACCAAGAATGGAGCATGTAGCAACAATCCCATTCGTGAATACATGAAATTCCTCAGGGTTGGAGCATGTGGCAACAATCCCTTCCGTGAATTTCATATCACCTTGTATTTCCAAAGACTCATTATCGGTGTGGCATGACGACCGAGTGTTACTCTTCTAGTAACACGAACCTCCAAGCACTATAATGAAACCATATACGAAATACCCGTACAGCCGACTCTCGGTGTGTTATACTAGCCCGATTGAGAGCCTCTCGGTGTGTTATACTAGCCCGATTGAGCATCCGGACCGACCGTATCGGTCCGGATATGATTCGATCGCAGATCATCCAACTCCATAAGCATGATTGGATGACCCCGGATCAATTCCATCACCCCCAAGCAGGTATGGAATACCCATGGCCGACCCCGCATGGTCGGTCATTGGCCTAGCTTGCCAAGAAACCGTTCATACCAAGCATTATGGACGGAAAACCCTAAATTAGGGTTTGCGGCATATTACATGTGTTGCAAAAGCGGTCTCAACCATCCATCTTCGCAGGTATAGATGGAGGGTGTAGATGTAGACTTAAAGGGCCCCGAGCATGTCAACACGATCACCGTGGGACCGCCTACACACTTGACCAATCGGTCAAGACCAACAATGTTTGGCCGTGACAAAATCGTCACCCAAACAAGAGATGGCGCACGGCTTTGAAAGCCAAAATTAGGGTTTCAAGCCATCACGCGCGTCCATCTTCTCCGGCACGAATGGAGGGTCACAGATTAGATTAAGCAAGGGCGGTCATACCAAAGCATGACCACCGTGGGCCCATCTACCTCCTCATGTGTTCGGCCAAGGCATATCATGCCCGGTTAATCCCAAACGTGTGTCCAAACTAGCATGGCTACGCCTCCCAAACCACAACCGATCTCGACCGCTCAACTTCACCTAGGACGATTTGAGTGGCTTAGATCACGTTTTCATGGGATATTGGTATAGGCATGAACACCAGCCTGCCATCTTCACGTCAAACCCATCGGCCAAGACCGACCAAATTGGGTCATCTTGGAACGCTAGGAAAAAGCATGATGCGCGGCCTTTTGCGGCATCAATTTCCTATTGCAAAATTGATCTCAACCACTCCTCTTTCTTAGGTCAAATTGAGTGGCCTAGATCGCACCTTCATGGGACAGTGAGACATGGACGTGTACACTGGCATGCTATCTACATGCACACTCGGTCGGTTCTCTCCAAATCCCTTTCCATGCTCGATTTCGACCAAGCTGAAGAGTGATGCTTGCGCACCTCTTCAAAAACCCTAATATTCAATAACGCCGCGAGATGAGTGTCTCAAAGATCATCTCATCCGTCCAACTTCACCGACTTGGTTATACAACCCTGGTCGGGGAGTTATTTGGTCGGTGAGGCGTCATTACCCATCACTTTACCACACCATAATGCAAAAGACTGCATAAAATACACACGATACTTCACAAGTATCGACTTTCGAATAACACGGTTATTCAATTCAAAACATTACATGCTATCTTTCGTGGATCCACGATCCACACATTCCGGACATCAATCATGTCACAAGCTGGGGATACATGCGGGGTATTGGTCGGCGGTTTTACGGCGTGCGGCGTGCAACGCGCCATCACAAGAACGTGTCGGGAAGTCATGGATGGTTAGAGATGAACAGGGAGAAGTGGGCAAGACTGGTCGTGTGGCACCGACGCACAACTCCACTACTCCATCATTCCACTTCCTCCACTTCCCGAGAGACGTGAATAAGGCTCAATGACTTGTATAAATAGGTTCTCCGCCCTATTTCAAACAACAACGCAAGTTCGGACGAGACAGAAAACCAAGTGTTAATACAAAAAAACGTATTCCAACACCCCAGAGCTTGCTTGCATCAATCACAAGCCTGCTCACCTTTCGTTACAAGTCATAAGCAAGCCAACACCTTCACAATCTCAACACCTTCTTTGCTTCCCTCCCTAAGATCAACCCCATCTCCTTCACTTTGTGATCGAAACAAGTCCTGGAACGGCCATTTCTTGGTTTAGGCCGGACTTGCATGATTGATCTCTCGAATCTACAAGCACTCACCGCGCAGTGCATTTGTTTAAGGTTTAAATTCATTCCTCATCCACACCCCAAATTACCAAATTCTGCAGGAGTAGTTTTCACCCATAAACACTCTCAAAAATCATGGTGGGATTACATCTCACCTTTCTACCTAGCTCTAGGTAATTTCATCCTTGTATCTAACTTGGGAGTTGCAAGGATGACATGTGTGAGATGCTCAAGTGGGCTGTAAATTACCATATGTCTTTGGTTTGTTTAGTTGTTTTCTTCATTTGTGAATAAAAAGTCATTTCTTGACTCCAAGTAACTTATGCATTCTTCTCCTATGCTTTGGTTAAAATTCTTAATCATTGAGATTTAAAGGTAAGAGATATCTGAAAACAGAATGTATTTTCCTAGTTTTGGATCTTTTCTGATTCATCAATCTTCCTTTTTCGGTCCACGAACGTCCGTGTCTTCTTGGGAGTTTTTAGGGTTCCCTTAAACAAGGGTGGTCCTCTCTTGTTCGTAAACATATATATTATATTATTTTGCCTTCCCTAATAAAATTTTTTGGAAAACTTCTCAAGACCTCAAGAAGTGGTGAATCTTGAGATGGAAGAAGACATTAAAGGATGCGACCCCGTTCAAGACCTTGTCTTGAAGAAGATGATTGAGAGGAAAGAGTGTAACTCCTGGATTGGAGAATCTGTTAAGGACTTAATTCTTTTTCAGAATGACTCTAAGGTCGAGTTTGCAAGTCTTCAACTGCAAATAAATCAGCTTCTTGATGGTCATACCAAAATCCTTGAAAATCAAAAGATATCCGGAATCAGAAGAAACTAATCTTGGATTGTGCTAAATCTAGGCATCTTTCCCGTATCGTTGATCGGAAAGTTAATGTTCTAACTCACGAACACGGGGTCTCAACTATCAAAAGAATCAAGGAATCAGCGATACCTTTTGTGATGGACCGTTTCAAAGGTATGAAGTTTTCAAAGAAACTTGATTCTTCTTAATGTCTAGGAAACTTCTTATGAGAATTTATTCTCGTGTTTTAAGAAGGATACCTAGGGTTTGGAATAGCAATTATTGTGAGTACATATAGATATTTCCAACGATTTTCATCTTGCAATGTTTTTAGATTTATTTATTTAAAGTCTAAAGTTTATTTGGAAGATGATTTTGTAATATTAATTTTTATGGTTTTATATATTGTAACTTGCTATGGGATGTGTGTGTTTGCATCTGTGAACCATGATTGTCCCATACTTGCTCAAAAGTTAAGTCTATCATATGTCTTTATTCCATTTCTTGTGAATATACCGTGTGGCTCCGTAAGTTCTTTTATGTTGAGCATTTTCGATTAAATTAATTATGGGTTCTCACGTGATTTTCTAATGTCCAAAGAAATCCTTCTTTTCCTTTGAAAGTAAGGTCTTTCTTGTTGTTCTTTCGGGAATGACATTTTATGGTGAAGAGTTATTTTTTAACTAGTGCTTAATTGCCAAATCTTTGTGAGAAGTGTGGCTGTGGAAAATTATAGGAGTTTTCTTCTATCTTTATAGACTCCTTGATGAATACACTAGTTTCGGCCATGTGAAATCATCAAAACAAGTTGATATGTTCTGTTTTAGTCATGAAGTATCTCTATGAAAATTTCATTAGGATCCCACTAGTTTTGGTATCTTTGCCAATTTATATTGACAAAAAGTGGGAGAATCAATGTATAGTTCACACTACAAATACATATGGTTTACAGATCATTATGTAAGGGGGAGTTGTTTTCATGTGAGATGAAGTATTGACTAAGGGGGAGTGATACATATCACCATAGTATTGTTATCAAAGTTGTGATTCAATTGAACTTTGATGATATGTAATAATACTATGAAACTGTATAACTGATTGAGAGCAAATGCTTTCTCATAGTTATAGCTACAAATCTTCAAAAACTATGATGCTGAGTTGAACACGTTTACAATCATGGAGTACTTGGAAGTGATGAAGATTTCGAGTAATGTTGAAGAACCAAGGAGATCAAGCATTTGGATGAGAAGCTACAAAGTTTATTTATTTTGTAATCCATATGTATTGATAGTTTTGTCACTAAAATTGACAAAGGGGGGATTATTAGAGCACTGCTCGGTCGTACTCGCAAGTGTTGCTATCTCAAGCTTGTTTGTCAAGTTTTAGTGATCAAAACTATAAGTCTTGATTTCTAGTCTACTTATAGTAATGTCTCGGACTAGGATAAATTGTGTAGTTGAGCTTTAGACTTCACGACGTTCACCAATTGAACACGAAGAACTACTAAGGAAAGCTTGTGGAACTTCATTGACAAAAGATATGTGGAGACCGAAACTCATGTATCTCCTTCTTGAGACCACATTTGATATTTCGAGCTGAGTTTAACTCACTTACATATTTCTCAAACTATGTGTTGGTAAGCTTTTGCTTCAACCAAGTTCATCTTATATTCTTGACGCAAGTCAAAAGATGATCATGTGAAAATCGCCAAGTAACATCTTACATAATTTGTGTGATCTGGTCATTTGATGTAGACTCGGAATATTTCGTATTGATTATTTCAGTGACTTGAAAATCGCTTTGATGCTAATAGTTAGTGAAAACAACTATTGTCATCCTCTAAGAAAGTTTCAATGATTGAAATAGAGTTTAGAACACTTAACCATAATTGGATTATAAACATAATATGCGTACTTGCATATATGTTGATTCAGAACCGGTATAGTATGCTTACCCGTATGTGTAATGGGAAGGTCAGGTAAAGTCCGGGAGTCTTGGTATGCGTACACGTGCATACTGGCAAACTCAGTTGAAGTTCGAGAACTTTTGTATGTGTAGTTGTACGCGTACTAATTCAACTGTTGTTTTGGATGTTTGACAGTATGCGTACCCGTTTGCATACTGTCGGACACAGTCCAAGTCCGGCTACTTAACTATGCGTACCCGTTTGCATACTTGAGTGGGTTAAGTTCTAGAATCGGTTTGTTCATGAACTAATACATTTATATATAAGGAATGCAATCTTTTGCAAACCGTGGTTAAAATGTTCATGACTTGATTCAAGTGAATCAAAATCGATTTTGCTTCAATTGTGTCTTGTATACTTCTATGAGAATATAAATAATTGAACAACTCTATAACTAGTTTCATTTGAGTCATTTGATCTAGTTGTTGATAAGATGAATATGGTTGATAAGAAAGTATTCAGATGGCTAACTTCGGTTAACTATTGTTGAGCCAACATGGTGTACACATGATGGAGAGATATTGCTTTGGTTTCAAGCAAACTTAGCTTGGCTCTTAGGTCAGGTTTCATCTAATGGTGAATATTGGTTGCTTTGTTTCAAAGCTATCAAACCCTGATTTGAAAAATATATAAAGGAGAACTCTAGCAACTGGGAAACCTAATCCCCACACCTCCTGTGTGATACTAGTTGCGACTAGAGTCGATTCTCCTTTAACCTTAGGCATTTCACGAAATCTTGTAGGTTAACGACTTGAAAACTTCATTGGGATTATGAAGCCATACCCAACTATTTTCTCTATAGTTGGTTGTTTTGATCTTCCTATTTTCTATCGTGATTGAGTACTATGTTCTCTAAGATTTGCTCGAGATTTAATCTCCGATAGGCAAGATAAAAAGTAGTCACAAACATCTTCGTCTCATCGTTTGTGATTCCACAATATATTGTTTCGCTACCATACGATTAAGATTATTGTGAGGTGATTGATATTTCTAGGTCGTTCTTCGGGAATATAAGTCCGGTATATCAATTGGTTCCTGTTCACCTTGATTTATCAAAAGACGGAACAAAACTCGTAGGTTTATATGTGGGAGACAGATTTATCTATTCAATAGACTTTTCTGTGAGAGACAGATTGGTTTATTAAGTCTACGACTTTGGGTCGTAGCAACTCTTAGTTGTGGGTGGGATCAGCTAAGGGAATCAAGTGCGCAGAATCCGGCGTGGTTCTAGATGCGTAAGAAACGCGACTGTACCTTGATCAATGTGAGATTGGTTAGGGCTCAACTATATTCCAGTCCGAAGTTAACTTGGAGTAGGCTAGTGTCTGTAGCGGCTTAATACAATGTGGTGTTCAAATCTGAACTAGGTCGCGGGTTTTTTTTGCATTTGCGATTTCCTCGTTAACAAAATTTCTAGTGTCTGTGTTATTTCTTTTCCACATTATATTTGTTTATAAAATAGAAATATCACAGGTTATGAATAGTTCAATGAATTAGATAATCCAACCTTTGGTTGATGATATAAATTGATTGACCACTTGAACATTGGTATTTGGTACTATTCAAGTTGTTTCACATAATAATCAGGCTCACAGATTTCTATCGATTTGATTTGTTGATTACATTGTGAAACAAAGATACAACTCTTGGATATATTTCCATTGATTGAGTCTGGCTGTCTAGTTGGAGTTGTCGATACAGATTGCTAAGCGAAATATTGGGTGGGGTTGTTATTCCCCACTTTTTCAGTGTTTAAAATAAAGGGACACATAATACAAATTCATGTTTTTTTTGCCAAATTATATACATATCTTTCACAAGAATCAAATATATTTTTTCAAATAATGGGTTTAAAATATGGCATTTTTAGGGGCCACTCGAAAGGAATTAGAGGCCAATAATAAGAAAAAAACGGGTCATCCAAACCTAAAATGAAGCCACCCCTTATCTTTCGGTTTTTGTAATAGCTAATTTACCCTTTACAATCGGTGGTCAAAATTACAATAGGTAGTTATGTTTTGGAATTATAACAATCGGAAGTGAGATAAGTGAACTTCCGATTATATAATGGCATTTTGAAATGAGAATTATCATATTCGAAGTATTTTAAGTTAAACAAACTTAGATTATATCTTGTCCCCAAAATGAGTTTTGAAAAAAAACCTTACTTTTTCGAATTTGGTAATTTTGGATTTATAAAATTGGGAGTGAGATAAGTCTAATTTATGGCGGTTATATATAATGGCATTCGAAATGAATTACCATATTCGGTAGTATTTCAAGTTAATTAAACTTGATTATATCACGACCCCAAAGTGAGTTTTCGGTAAAGAAAAAAAACTTACTTTTTGAATTTTGGAATTATAAGAATCGGAAGTGAGACAAGTGAACCTAACTTCCGATTATATAACAACATTTCGAAATGACAATTACCATATTCGGTAGTAATTTCGGTTAAACAAACGTTCGATTATATATTGGCCCAAAATGAGTTTTTGAAAAAAATATTTAATGTTTGAATTCCATTGCAGCAGGGGTGATTTTGGTACTACCATAAGGCTCGGGCTCGGTAGCCAATTATGTTACTTTAACCTCCAAATATATTCAATTTCCGAATTTTGGTACTACCATAGTCGATAATAAATTGTGTTAATTTAACCTCCGAATATATATATATATATATATATAATGGCCCTAAAATGAGATTTTGTCAAAATCCTTTTTTTTTCGAACTTTGTTGCTACCATAATTGGTAGTCAACTGTGTTAATAAGTGATGCTCTCTTCCGATTGTGTTCATGGCCCTAAATTCAAATTTTCAAAACTTAATAAAATATTGAAAGTTTTTACTTTCTAAATCGGTAGTTCATGGTGTTCATTATCTACCGATTGTGCTTAATTTTTAGTACAAAAAAACAGAATTTTTTGAATCAAGAATAATCGGTAGATAACAATCATCGTATCTACCGATTCTGGTTGATGTTCATCATTTCTGAAGAACATCAACCATAATCGGTAGGTAAAATAGATTATTATCTACCGATTTTATTTTTGCTACTGCAAATCCTAGAAAAATTTCCAATCAAATTTTTGATTTTGATTTTTTTTTTTTATTTCAAGCAATGAAATCCTAATTTTGGATCACAACTAATATCATTTATCCGTTTTGTTTATTTAACTCAAATTTTGTTTTCTGATATTTAATGTTTCAACTTTAAGGTTAACGAATCTTGGGTTTTAATTTAAAAAGTTAATCCTTAAACTTTGTAAACTGCAAGGATATCCTCTGTGCACTTTGAAAATTATGTAAACTTTGATTCAGACATCTGTGATCTTCTGGCAAAAGATCACAGATCTTTTTAAGTCAATAAAATTTTATTTCTATCAAAAAAAAATTAATCCTTAAATTTGTTTGACCGACTACATTTGGTATCAATCAAAATTAAAACGATGATTTTTTTTTTCCAATCAGTAGAAAAAAGAAGGAGAAGAAAATGTTATGATTATGAAAATAAAGGATATAGTTTTAGATTTAGTATAAAGGTGAAGGACAATGTAAACAATTTTTATTTTTAAGACACCCTATAGTCATCTTCATTGGATGGGTATAAATTAGTGACCCCTAATTCCTTTTTTTTTTTTTTGATAAAGGGAGAATTCATTTATTAATGAGTGGCAATATTGAAATCTTTTGCCAGAAGATTACAGACTCTGTCACTGAAATTTTCATAGAGTTCGACATCAGTTTCAGAAGTTCTAACCGCTTTAGCAACTTCATCTGCAACCTGATTGTCATCTCTGCTAATGAAAATAAAATTACAAAAACTAAAAAAAGAAGATAAATGTTTGATCTCTTTTAACAAATTCCTGTTCTCCCATTGAATTAAAGGAGTGGTGCCAGTGATCGATAGAATGACAAGCTTAGCATCAGCTTCTATATGAATTCTGGTTATAGATTTCTCCTTTGCCCAAGCAAGAGCTTCTCGAATCGCCATACACTCTCCTTCTTCTGGATTTAATGTTCCATTAGCGAAACTTCCTTTGATCCCTCCACACGTTCCTGTTTCATCACGAATTATTAGACTAGTACCCATTTTCTTAGTAATTATGTCATATGAAGCATCAAAAATTATCTTAATAATGCCAGATACAGGAGGTTGCCAATGTGACTGGAGACAGTGTGTGTGTTCAGATGAGATATTTTGTGACTTTAAATGAGAATGCAAGTGATATTTTATTTTGTGCATAGAGTTAAGAGTGTTTAAAGAGACTCCCTGAAAAATTGAATCGCATCTGTCTTTCCAGATGATCCAAGCACCAATCATTAAGGTGTATAACCAGGTCTCATTAGTGCTGCTATCTGGGGAGAACCATCTTGTGCACCATTCTGATACACTAACACAATTATTTCTGACTGCATCAATGTTGATGTTTACTCCTCTCCACACTGCTCTTGCATGTCTGCATTCCAATAGCAGGTGTTCTATTGTTTCAGAATCATCACCACAACATCCACATTGTAATTCTTGTTCTGCATTATGGTAAGCCAGTTTATCTCTTGTTTGATTGATTTCCATTATACACTTCCAGATAAAAAGTTGAACCCTATGAGTTGCACTAGTTCTCCACAGATTCTTCCAAACAACTGAATTTATAGTTCTTCCATTGATAATAACCTCCCTGCTGTTGTAAGTAAGTTTGTTATAAGTACTCTTAACAGAGAATCTACCATCTTTTGCTGGCATCCAAATCATCTTGTCTTCCTTGTTGATATCAAGAAACATCAGTTTAATTCTAACAGAAGTATTTGTGTCAAATAGCTGTTCCAATAGAGGAACATTCTAGTTATTAGTTCCTGGGATGATTAGCTCAGCAACATCTTCATAAAATCTGAACAATTCATTAATGGGGACTGGAGGGGAAGTTAAACCTGGAATCCATCTGTCTAACCAGATCTTAGTACTTTTGCCATTGTTTATCTCCATGAAATAATGTTGTTGAACAACAATTAAACCTTTAGCTATGCCATTCCAGGTGTAAGAGCAGTTTTTAGCTTCAATTTTCCTATGAAGAATGTCTCCATTTTTGAAATATTTGCATCTCAGCAGTTGTACCATGAGATTATTTGACTCAGTACAGATTCTCCAGGCCAGTTTTGTAAGAAGTGCCAGATTAAGCTGTTCTAAATCTCTAAAAGCAAGCCCACCAATATCTTTAGGCTTGCACATCTTCAGCCAAGCTAAAGGGTTTGAACCCTTATTATCTTTGTGTCCCCAAAAGAAATGTCTTTCAATGGAAGTAAGCTTGTTGATGAGTTGATTAGGTAGCTTGAAAGTACCCATTTGATAAGAAGGAACTACATTGAGTACATGTTTGACCATTGTTAATCTGCCTGCTTGAGTAAGAGATATAGAATTATATGCTGATAACCTTTGTTCAAAGGTTTCTTGTATTGCCTTGAATGCTTCTTGTTTTTAATGACCTATTATCAATGGTGAACCAAGATACTTCTCTTTAGAGTTCATAATTTTAACTCCAAGTATATTAGTAAGACATTCAACAACTTCTGGCTTTGTGTTCTTGCTGAAGTGCACTACAGACTTTTTATAGTTTATAACTAGTCCTGATTGTGTGCTGAAATCCTTGAGAAGACTAAGCAAATTGTTGACTAAAGTAAGATTTGCCTGAGTGAAAATCAGGCAGTCATCTGCAAAAAGCAAATGATTAATGGCTGGTGCATTGTTAGCCACTTTAATACCTTGAATACTTTTGTTCTGATGAGCTGCAATAAGATGCCTTGAAAGGAATTCCATGGCAAGTATGAACAAGTAAGGGGATAATGGATCACCTTGTCTTATTCCTCTGGTGGGCTGGAACTCATCACAAGGTGATCCATTGAGAAGAACTGAGAGGGTAGAGGTGCCTATGCACTGATGAACCAGGTCACAAAAATCTTCACTGAAACCAAAATAATTAAGGACCTTGAGAAGAAAACTCCATTCTAATCTGTCAAATGCTTTTGACATATCCAACTTAAGTGCAAACCATCCTATTTGTCCTCTTTTTTTCTTCATTGAATGTATGATCTCTTGAGCAATAACTGTGTTGTCACTGATCAGTCTACCAGAGACATAGGCAGCTTGATAAGGAGATACAATCTTTTCCATCAAAGGCTTCATTCTATTGACTAGAATTTTGGAGATGATTTTATAGGAAGTGTTACATAATCCTATAGGTCTATAGTCAGCTGCACACATGGACTTTTTCTTCTTTGGGATGAGAGAAATGTAGGTTTTGTTAATCTCCCTTGACATATGTTTGGTTTCAAAGAATCTTTTAACCATGATACAAACATCTTCCCCTATAGTGTTCCATTGACTCTTGTAAAAGCCACTGAAAACCCTACATGCTGGAGAACTCCAATTTTCCATACTTCTTAATGTAGAAAAGATGTCTTCTGAAGAAGGAATGCTTGTAAGAAAAGAATTATCATCTGCTGTAATAATATTAGGAAGTATAGCAAAAAGATGTTCTTCAAGAATTGGATGTGTAGAAGTACTTATACTGCTGAAATGTTGAGTGAGATGGAATGAAATATCTTCTCTGGACTGCAACCAAGCACCATTGTAATCTTGTATTGAGTCAATATTGTTTCTGCTCCTTCTTCTGTTACATTTTGAGTGGAAGTATTTAGTATTATTGTCCATTTCTTTGATAAAACTATCTCTTGACTTCTATTGGTAAAATTCATTCTGCACCTTATGCCATTTGTTGAGATCATTGTTGATTGTAACAATTTGAGTATCTGCCTGAGGACTACAAGGTTGGCCTTGAAATGAAGATAACTCTTGTTGAAGCTTGTTGATTTTTTGATGAATATTGCCAAAATGCTCTCTATTCCACTTAGAGAGTAATTTTCTAGTAATACTCATTTTACTAGTTAACTGAAAAGCTGGGGAACCTACCATCTCAGTTTTCCAAGCATTAGATATGACATTAGAACAAGATTCATCATTCAACCAAGTGAGAAAAAATTTAAATGGTTTCCAGCAGTTAGGAATACTAGAATCAGTCACAAACATAATATGACTATGGTCACTACCAACTTGATTTAAGTGATAGAGCTTGGACAAAGGAAAATGGATATTCCAGTCACTATTACCTAGTGCCATATCTATTCTAGATCTCCTATTTCCAGTACCTAAATTGTTGCTAGTCCAAGTATGACTTTTGCCTGTGTAACCTAAGTCTTCTAGTCCACAATCTGCTACTACTTTATTGACCCAACTATCAATGGAAGAAGAAGAGTTGTTATCATTATCAGTGAAGTGAAAATTAAGGTCTCCTAGTAATATCCATGGACTACTATTATTCTTACTAATATCTAGCACATACTTCCACTGAGATTTTTTCTTATGATAGTTAGTATGCCCATACATACAAGTAAGCAAAAATTCAGGTTTACTATTATCAGCCTGAACCAAGATATTAAACATATTATTGTCTTTCCCAACTACATCACAAGAGAATCCATTTTTCCAAAGAAGAACAAGTCCTCCAGATAGACCAACTAGATCAATGAAGGCAAAGTTAGGATATTGATAATGTTTAAGGAAAGGTTTACTTTTATTTTGATTTACCTTGGTTTCACAAAGAAAGATAATGTCAGGATTTTGACATCTTATGAGGTCACTAAGGTGATTTCTAGTGGTTGTATTTTTGAGACCTTGAATATTCCAAGAAATGATTTTCATAATGTGAGCTTTTTGAGAATCAACAGAGATGCAATATGGAAAAATACAACTAGTAATGACAACCAAAATTCTAAGGAGTGATAACTTTAAACTTTGTAGTAAATGCAACCTAGTATGTTTAAACACAATATGCAAGAAAAAATAAGAAATAATCAGTAAATAACAAAAGTTCGAAATGTAAGGAATAAAGTATAACTCTCCGGAGTGTGCTTAATGTTTGATTATCCTTTGCATTGATGGATTGGGAAGCTTGAAAGTCTTTGCTAGTTACAGTGGTATCACAAATGGAGTGTTCCACAGAAGAACCCTCAGAAGTAGAAGAATTTTCCACTCTACTTCTTTTGCCTAGTCTGCCTTCTTCACTAGCTTCCTCTTGAGCACCTTTGCTAACTAAGAAATTCATGTTAATGATTTCTCCATCTTTAGGAGGGATGAAAACTGTGTTCCTGATAAACTTCTTCTGAGAGCTCTTGACCGCTGGAATTAGATTTTTAGAGACAGCTGATACATTTTTCCTTATTGCTTTTGGATTCCCAAAAAAGTAAGGCTTGTCATGTGCCTTTTGTAGAAAGATAGTTGCATCCTTACAAGCAACTTCACAATGTTTGATAATATAGCATTCTGAGCAAATGCTTGGAGGCTGCCTCTCATAAAAAAACTTAATCCACTTAGTTACTCCATCATTTGTTATTGCCTTCACTCCTCTTCTCATAGGGTTGGTAAGATCTACATTGACACAAACCTTAATTGGCTCTCCATCAGCTGGTATTGCATCCTTTGGTTCAATAGCAACTACATCCCCCACAATACTACCAATTTTGGTGACTGCAGGTACATTCATGTGTTCTGGAAGCAACCACTTGAGGTGAATCCAAAATTGTTGAAATCCACAATGCTTCTCTGTGTATATCATCTCTGGTATGTAGTCATGTACAACCAACAGATATCTATTTATGTTCCAAGGTCTTTCATTAATCACTGTGTTTAGAAAATACCAATCGCTAAACTTGAAAATCATAATATTTGGTTCTACCTCCACGATTTTGACATCTTTTTCTGATAAGAAAGGCCATGTGAATTTGATGTACTTTTTCACAGCTTCATACCCCATTTTTCCATTACTTATTATCTTGCCAATAGCGCTAGCTTCCCAGGTACTCTCTTCCTCCACCGCTTCATTGCCCTCAGTGTACTATCGCCTCAGTTGTATCTCCCAACTCTAGTGTAGCTTGTTTGAACTTGCTAACAAGGTCTCCCATTTGGCTAGTACTTCCAGATTCCATTTTGAATTTGAGATCTGTGTAATTGAGATTTTTTGTAGAAGATGAAGGTTTGATTTGATGAATATATAGAAAGAGGGTAGGATTATGATTAATGAGGTATATTTTCCGAAAATTTTCTACAGGATAATAGCTAAAATTTTGGTAACAGATTGATTGACTAAGTTTATTTGAATGGAAATAATGTAGAGCGAGAATTAAGCAAAAGATTAATTTAAAGCTCGATTGAATTCTGTTTCCATTTGTAACTGGTATAGCGGGATTGGGGTGAATTTGAATTTGAAATTATTCCAGGGCGAGCTGTTTTGATTCTTCGACACATCTCGTTGAACCGATCCAAAACTTCTGGCCATTGACAACCACTGTAACTAACATAGATGTTTCTTGCTATCAAACGATTAGCAATCTTCCCAGCAAACGCATTGATCACTTGCACAAACGTAAAGGCAAACGCCATGATGGATAAACAAACCTGCACACACATAATGGAGAGTAACAGGAGAGAAAGTTAGTTCCTCATTAAAACAGAACAATAGGAAATTAAAACTTTGTATTTTTGAAAGTGAAAATGAAAACTTAAAAGAAGATGGGAAACAAGAGTAAATGATTTAAATTTTATTGAAACTCTGAGGATTAAGCATGGCATTAAGATTAAAAGAGAAAGATTTTAAAGAAAAAGTAAAGAATTTTTCATCTGAGTTGACTCTTCATGTCGCCCGATTCAAAGAGAGAGGAAGGAGGAATTGAGATTGAGAGTGTTGAAATCACACTCTAACTTAGGTAGAACTATTCGCATACTGAAACCCTAATTCCTTTCTAGTGGCCCTTAAAACGCTAAGTTTAAAATGAAGGGACACAACTTATATTACAATCTTCCATGTTTTTTAATAAAATATCACATTTATTTATTATATGTTTAACACGTAAGACATATGTTTATGATTAAGTTAGTATTATTGCGTATAGTAGATACACCGTGGTAATATAAATTTATCCAAAAAGTCTTATTACTTTATACAGTTTTATGTTGATATGTTCGCTCTTGTTAAATATATTTTTTGAGTTCATCTTTTGGTTCTATTACACTTTTAATCATGATCTGCTGAAGACATTGTCAAGGTAGTGTGCATAAGTAATCAAGATACCTTAAAAAGTTCCATTACATATGAAGTTAGAATAGTTTACTCTTACATATGAAGTTAGAACAGTTTACTCTTTACAAGTGCATACATAAAGATAACCAGGAGTGAACTGAGTGGATATCATGTCTGCCAAAGAGTTAAATCCGATGGAAGAGCCGGCACTTCCGTCGGCATTATCTGCAATACCAAGCAAAATTAGATTACAAACACTCCCACATTGCAACATATTGCAAAACACAAAAAAACAATAAAAAGGGAAAATGAAGGAAAATGGGAGAGATCATAAACACAATTATACAAAAAACATAATAATCATAGATTGAATGAATACCATTTCATGTGCTTGTGACAAGATAGTCAATAATCAACGGATGGCTAAAAGTTGGTTCATTGGCCAAAAAGACAATGTTGTGTATAGTTACTGATCCAATACTCTTTCCTTGATTTAATAGACATATTAAAGCATCCAGAACACCTCTGCATTATACAAAAACGAATATTACTAAAGGATCCAGAACACCTCTGCATTATACAAAAACGAACATTACTTCGATATGAGTTCTTTTTAAGATTAAACAAGACAACAACAAATAACTATAGAAACTGGTTCTGTTTTTCCTAGTAGCAAAACAAATAAATAAAGAAATCCCAAATAAAAATTACAGAGACTATTTACCTCACTGTAGTAACAATTTTATCCTCCAATGCATAATATATTATATGCCTTTTTCGCACAAATGTCTTCCAAACGCCTGCATAACTCCTAGGGGTTCTAAGTTGATTTAAAACTCCCCTGAGTGTTATGGCATATCCATCATGAATGCATTTCCGAGATCCGTCGGTGCATGGGAAGATGGTTGGAAGTATGTGTGGATGGCTTCGGTTGGTATGTGCCCCTTTATTGCAATTGTCAACCTCGGAAATACTTTTGTAATCAACTTGTGCTCCAGGTAGAGAAATACGAACCTCAGCTTTCGTTACATTAGGCTTATACAGCAGCATCTGAATTTCCCTATGATTATATCCCTTAGCCGTACTAAGCTCATGTAAACCAGGAAGAGGAAGAGGCGTAGACAAGTTACCCATAGATCCCTGATTCGAACTCATCCTAAAGTTAAAAAATCATAATTTCAATAAAAAATAAACAATAAAAACATCTGAAAGTTAAAAAATCACAATTTAAATAAACAATTAAAAAAAACAATAAAATAATTCTTGATCCATGACAAGTTTTAAAGTAAAGTGTGAGATGAGCATGACTAGTAATTGAATGGTTGGTCTGTAGAAAACTGCGGTTCCTAAAGGTGGTTCTTAATGACCTCCTTTCACTAAGTCCATTTTTGTTTTCGATTTTTTAATTCTAAATAACTAAAAAAAATAATGAAGATTATGACAGAAACCTGAAAACGAACCTGAAAACGAATCAACTATTTCCAATATAGGAAGATATAACCATGAACTCACTTTGAAGATCGATAAGAAATCGGACTTTATTAGGGTTTATTTCGGCGGCACTGAGAGAAATGAAGCGATTCTGAAAAGCAAGTAGCGTTTATAGGAGTATAATTATCCAATGGCCATAATACCCTCATGCGGAAACCAGGAGGCTCTTTCTTGGTTTCTTTTTTTTTTCCTTTGTTTGAAGCACTAGAAATAACCTTATTAGGGTTTACTAGCTGGCTCAGATTGGTTGCCCAAGCCTAAACTCAAAAAGAAAATGACCCGTGTATATCCTTTTTTACCGGTGCAACTTTTATTTTACTTAAAGTATTAATTTTTTACTTTAAGGAATTATTTTCCCGTGGGGACGGGTAAGATTTTATTTTACTTAAGGTATTATTTTTTTACTATTTAAGATTTTTTGGTGGGGCAAGAAATTCTTGTTTACTATTGGTCTAAATTTTTTCAAAAAAATTTATTGGCCGATATATTTTCCGGTGGGGCCAAAATCTCTAAGGAGAGAGTTTGATTCAACTTTTAACCACAACAAAGGAAATTCACCAGAAATCATATTATTAATTAATTAATTAATTAATATAATATGAAACCCGTAGCTACATAATACTCACTGCTAGGTTTTTTAGATCGAATATCAAGTATAGACCTCCGAGTGATTGCAACCAATGAAGATCAAAGTTAAAAGACTCAAAATGTATAAATTGAAGCGGTATGAATATAAGTATTTAAGAAAATTATCAATCTTACATTCTTACTTGAGTTTCTTCATAAAAAATGAGATAACGTTGCCTGTCATTTTATTTCCAAGGCTAGGATTCGACGTCGTGGTAAAAATTAGGGCTTGGTGGCGTGGCCAAGGCTAGATTTTGGCACCGTAGTAAGAATTAGGGCTTGGAGGCGTGGCCAAGGCTATTTTTTTGGCGTCGTGGACAAAATTAAGGCTTGGCGGCGTGGCCAAGACTAAAGTGGCTCGTGGCATGTTACTGCGGCAGAGTGGCATGTTGGCACGTTACTGTGGTAGAGTGGCATGTTGGCATACCGATCAATATGTTGTTGTGGCAGGGCGCGTTTGGCTTGCCAGTTAGTATGGTGGCGCGGCAGGGTGCGTTTGGCCTTTAATGTATGGTGGCAAGTTTAAAGCGACTTGATTGGCTAAAAAGGGGGGATGGCCAAACATGAGGCACGGCTACACTTCTGGTGAGAGTGTGACGGATTTAGAGCGACTTATTGGTCGATCTAAAAGAGGGTCGGACAAGCATGGGAGTGGCTACACTTCTGGCGAGAGTGTAGCGGCTTTAGAGCGACCTGATTGGTCGATGAGGAGTGGGGACGACAAGTATGGGACCAACCACAACTTATGTGCACGTGGCGAGTTTAAAGCGACATGATTGATCGAGTTAAATAGGGCCGGTTTAGGATGGGGTGTGGCCAATGAAAAGTGGCTTCAACTGGTCTAAGGCATGGCCACGCCTCCCTTTGCTGCTGCGGTTCCCTGTTTTTCTGATTCTAGGCGAGGTTTTACACCTGCTAATCCATGGATGATTAATTACCTAGTTTTCATAGGCTTAATTTTGACAAGCAAGGTCTGGTATACTGCGCGAGGCATGAAACCCTAACTTTTGCAAGTTAGTCAGGACAATTGATTGAATTCTATGCGTTGACACTGAGCTCTTTTAAGTTCATTGCCAGAGAGTAGCATGCTTTTCTGATTGAATACCTTATGCAAAGACCTTATCCTTGATATTTGGAGATTCGTGCTACTCTGCTGCGAGTGAACACAAATCGTCATGCCATATCAACATTAAGAGTTCATCCGGAGAACATAGCATAGAAGGCATTCATATGAACTTATATTAAGCGAATATATGCGAGGCGCCTAAATTTACAGAATATCTGAGATGGTTGCTACATTCGTCATTCTGGATAAATTTCATATAAATATATTGAATGGATCAATAAATATGTTGGTGTGGAGGTTAGCACTCACAACACAGTTTCCTTGTAGGGTAACGTCACATCAGATGCAATATTTTATGATTTTAACCCTAAGCTAAAAACCACCATCAACATTAAGTCCCTTGCTTAGCACATAACAGTGGAATTGTTGGGGGTAAGCATGAGACGGTGACAGACAAGAGTAAAATCGAAATAGCAAAACGTGAAGAGATTGTTAAGAAAATTCAACTAACCTTTGGTGGAAGGCATGAGGAATCTGTGATCCCTGTGTCGGCGGCTCTGCATAATTCTGACTTGGCCATAGGGTGTTGGTGTCAGTGCTAAAACTTTGTCTACTGATTGGCAGAGATGGCACCGCAATTTGGTCCGCGAATCGGTAAATGGTGCTAGATGGATAGGTCACGGAACGTATGTAGATGACGCTGCTTTGAACGGCCAAGATTGTGCTTCCTTGGCTGGTGGAGATGGCACTGCTACGAACGGCTAAGATCGCGCCACTTTGGATGGCTACGGAAAGGTGGATGGCGTTGCTGGTCCTGGACGCAGACTTCTGGCACGGGCGTGGTGCTGCTAGCTTGGCCACGTCCGTGGCATGGTGGATGGCACTGCTTTGAACGGCCAAGATGGCGTCGTTTTTGGCTGGTGGAGATGGCGCTGCTTTGAACGTCTAGGATGGAATTTCCTTAGTTGGTGGAGATGGTGTGGAGCATGGTGCTGACTTGGTCGTAAGGATGGGCGCGGAGCGTTTGGCGTGGTGCTTTGGCCATGGTGGTACTGATGGCGCGAGGCATTGGCGCTGGTTCAGCTAGGCCATAAAGGTTGGCACTTGAAGTGTTGGCGTTTGGACCATTGTAGCATCACGGGCCAAGTTTCATTCTTCTCCTCATGGCCCAAAAAGGAAACCCTTTTCTACTCGAATTCCAAAACGCTATATATAAAGACGCTCCCATCTTTCTTTTTTTTTTATTTGTTGGCTTTGGTTTTGTTTCCGCGACTTCTGGCAGTAAATGTGTATCCATTGAGAACCCACCAGCAGGAGTGATAACAAAATTACGAGAGCTTGGGTGTAACTCAGGTATGTAGTTCAACATCTTTTCATTTCCTTTGGAACTTGCTTATTATTCCGTGTCGGCATGAAACCCTAGCCAGCGTTCCCTTTGACTTGCAAAACTTACCACACGCTAGAAACACCATAATAACATCAAAAATGACATTAATGATAATGAACCCAGCAAAATTAGCGTTTCTAGTAAGGCGGGAGAAATCTATGCACGAATGGCCAATGTTTGCTCTTCCTTCCGTAAAATCTAGCCTTAGGTTTTGGCCACGAACACAATTTCCGCGGCATCTCACGTGTTTTTTGGAGCGGGCGTTATTGCCATTCTTTTTTGGCCGCGAGCATCAGGATATGTGGCCAAAGAATACTTCCCCTAGAAAATTTGTTGTCGACCCTTAATCATTGTACCCGGTTTTCGAAAAAATCTTCATGTATGGTTTCCCCAGAGTAGTAACTTTTCTGTTTTGCTTCGTTGTAGTCACTTCAAAAGCATAACGAATTTTGTTAGGATGTCACCTGAAAGTGGTTCCGCCGCCGCGTCGATAAGTGCCAACAACTCCAAACCGAACATACATAATGATTTTTTTACGAAGTCTGCTACGATTACAAGGACCCATCCAAAATTTGTGGCAACTCTTCTGAATGGAAAAATTCGTAGGATCAAGTCTGTTACGATTACAAGGAGCCAAAGGAATAGTGAATTGGACCAATGCAGGCATAATAAGAGACTCGATTTTTCTTTTAAAAAGTTTTAACACATGGACATGTACTTTTTTTCATCGTGAAGGGGATACTATCGCAGACACTATTGCTTTATCTTTTACTAGTTCGCAGGATTGGTTACATAATTTGCCAAACTGGTTAAATACAGCTACTACAGCTGATGAAACCAGGGGTGAATCCAAGGGGGATCCAGTGGGGTCACTGTCCCCCCTAAGATTTCTGAAATTGTACAGGCACTCATATAGATTTAGATATTTTTAGTCCTAAAACTATTCTTAGCCCCCATAAAATGTTGAAATTATAAATATATATTCTATAATTTCCATGTAATTTTTGTGTAATTTTGAAACCATCCCAATATATTCGTCACAATTAAAAACTTACCTAAAATTAAGGAAATTTAAAATATCACAAATCTTATTTTAAAGGAATTTTTTGTTCGTATGAGATTACGATATCTTAGATATGATTTTCAATGACCATGAGTGCCCCCCCCGAATAATCGTTCTGGATTCGCCACTAGATGAAACTTTGTTAAACTCAAGCTCTTAAGCTCATTATCAATATTATATCCTTCGTATTAAAAAAAAAATAATTGGGTGTGGGTAACATTCGAGGTTCTAGCTATCGTATTCTGTTGCACTGCCACAATGCAGACTCTCGTGCTGGTTTTGGCCCTCTACAACTCCCTTGGCAACACTTCCCATTAAGAATGGAGGTCCGGATATCTATACAATGGCTGACACCATTAATTATTGCTTCTTGGCTTCTCACGTTTAGACACATTCTCTTCAGAATATCATCTTAAGCAATACTTTTGTTGCAGACAACAGTTACTCTTACCATCAAGCTTTGTAGACATACATTCAGGCATGTAGCTTTTCTCCTTCTACCTACAACGTCGACTTTACTGCCCCTTATCCCATGCACTCTCGGGCGGTACCCTATTTCGACGGGGTGATGAAGCAGATGCCGATCCAATTCCTCATGTCTGCACGAGACTCTACATTGTGGAAGTGCAACATAATACGACATGCACAAGATTATCTTCTAGCCATACCTGTTAGTGGGCTTAACCAAAACCTTGGACCTAGAAAATTCAGGGCCGTGGTTAGTTATCGACTTGGCATTCCTCTCTTCCAAGAGAACAGTCGAGGTTCCAGCTGCAACACCAATATGGACGTTTTTGGTGATCATGCATTTCACTGTGCTAAATATTTGGGGTTCAAGTTCCGACATGATCTAGTCCGAGACGTTGTTGCAGACATGTGTTTCAAATCATATGTTTCGGCACGTAAAGAAGTCGATTTGGGATTCTTAAACGACGACAACGGTAATTTGAAACCCGCTGATATTCTTGTTTATAATTGGAAAACGGTCGGGATGTGGTTCTAGACATAACAAGTGTTTCACCTTTCACCGATGGTGGGGTTCACACTTTCTTGCCAGGTCGTGCCATTGCTGCTGCAATTACTCGCAAAAGACACAAATATCTAGACAAGTGCAATGCTCATGGCTATGGATTTGGTGTTTTGGTTTTTTTTTGACTCTTGGCGAGCTTGGTAAAGATACCATAAACTTCTTGAAAAGACTAAAAATTGCTCGGTAGAACCCACCAAGCGTTGGTATGTCAAGTTTGGTTGTCATATTTTAGTGAACCAAAACTCATGTTAAGAGTCGCTTGATTAGGTACTAGAGTTATACTTCGTATAGGTTATCTTGAAAGATTAGGATATGAGACATTACAAGTATTGCGAAGTCTTGAAGATGTGAAGAAGCTAGGAGCTACAACAACTACAATCATCCTTCCACTTGAGGTTAGTGATATTTGACTTGAACTGTTTTATTCCCTAAAATATCTTTCAAGTCGTACATATTGAAAACATAACTGCGAAGCATGTTGAACTCTAGATAGACATAGTATTAAGGAATACAATACGAGGTTTATTTCTTAACCATTAAACTTTGTAGATAAGACATCGCCATAATCATTTGAATGCTATTGTGATTATGTATGGGTATAAGGTGAGAATTTCATCCTGGGGAACAATGTTTACATGTGTTCTAAGGAAGTAAGTTCATAAACTTGTTTTGTGAACCGAAAAGGAAATTGCCAGGAGTTATTGGTTTTGTTATTCATTGCATATCTTATGAACAACCAATATGTGTGATAAAGTAAAACCGCTCACAACTTGTTGTGTTCTTGGTAGAACTATTCACAAAGTCCTGACTTTTGTATTGGTAGAACTTTTATTAGTAAAACCAATCTTAAGTAATCACCTTGGTATGATTGGAATGCAACTTCCAAATGGAAGAGGGAAACCGATCCTTGTAAGAGGTAAAGGGAACCGATCCTAGTAAGGGGTGTAAGGGGAACCGATCCTTGTAAGGGAGGAAGGGAACCGATCCTAGTAAGGGATGCAGTGCAAGAGGGGAACCGATCCTTGTATGGGGTGCAACACATTTACAGAAGAAAGGGGAACCGATCCTGTGAAGGGGTGCAACACATATAAGTTAGATACCATATATATGTGGGGAACCGATCCTAGTACCTAGTCAACCATATCTTTGGTAAGCTAGTGTGACTATGCATAGTAATCACATGGAGGTAGAACCGAAACTTGTTTTGGTAGAAATGCAAACCCATGATTGTGATTGAATGTTGGTTTGATCAATCACATAGTTCTTGAAAGTCAGATGAACCAATTCTAAACTTGTTTGGAAGTGTGGCAAATCGGTTTCAAGATTGTAAGTGTGAAAGAGAACTTACAAAGTAAAGATGTCGAAAAACTTTGAACACGTGCTGAGAATGTTTATTTCTATAATTGTTCAAAGATATTCCTTAAAGGCTAAATGGAAGAGAATCCCATAATAGAAACATAAGTAAGTTAAGAATTTTTTAATTAAGGTTATTAATTTATCTTGGTAGGAAAGTATTGGAATTAGTAATGTGTATTTACTAATTATATTTTCCAAGAAATTTCGATTATATTTTTGGACAGAGCATTTCCAGGAATTATGAAAACCGAATATGTGCATTTATGAATATCTTGAGAATATTTTCGGTTTTGGAAATTCCTTGGTGTCCAAACTTCCTTGTCTATATATACACGAAGTTTGCCTTTCTAGCAAACTAATCCTTTGTAACAATTTGACTTCCTCTTTTGTCATTGTTACTGGTGTAGCCACCTATGGGAGAGGAGAGTAATCTAATTAGGTGAAATCTCTTACGGCCACTCGTTTTAAAGTCTTCTTTGGGATTGAGAAGCTCTAGCACGACCCGTTGGTGGGAAACTAGATAATTGTGGTTTATATTTGTTTTCGATTGATTTGATTGACTAACGGTGGTTGAAATCTGATTGCACCTAGTTTGTTTATTCTTGAGAATCTTCTCTTCTGATATAAGATTCACTCAAACTAGTTCAGAGTTTCGACAGGGATTTTTAGACTGTTGTTAGTTCTAAAGACGATCTTGTGATAAGCCATTATTAACATACTCCGTTCTGTGCGTGATTTATCGCAAGAGATTCAAGTGATTGTGTGCAGGTTTTTATTGAAGATTAAAGAAGATTTGAAGACAAAGAAGATATTGAAGATTTGACTTGGGTTTATAATCTTTGGTGTGCACAATACTTGTTTGGGAAAAGAGGATCCAATTAATAATCGGTTTATCCTTGTGATAGATTGGATTGATTGATTGTAGTAGATCGGCATCAACACGGTTCCTTTGGGATTAAAGGTGTTGTTGGCTTAATCTTAACCGTTTACCTTTTGGGGTGATTGAACATAAGATAGATCTAGACCTGACGAAGGAGTTTATGTTGAGATAAACGGAAGAGCCTTTGTTTGACTCATATCACTTGGTTGAAGAGAGTTGATACCAAACAGATTTCTTGTTCCTTTACTGTTTGGAATACTAACCAAAGGGATTGTTCCAAGTACGTGACTTATTTATAAGTTGGAGGTGTGGGAATACAGACGGAACTAGGTATACTATAGAGTTAGGTGCTTGGTCTCAACTATACGAAGTAAATGTATTTTGTGTAGCGGCTTAATCCTGAAAGTATTCAATTCTGGACAAGGTCCCGGGGTTTTTCATCATTTGCGGTTTCCTCGTTAACAAAATCTTGATGTGTCATTTACTTTTATTTTCCGCTTTATAATTGTTTTATTATAATTAAAGTAAATCACACAAACGTTAATATCCTATTTACTTGATAAGCAATCCTATTGTGTTTGGTTAAGTCTGAACCTTTATATCAAGTAAACACACTTTGTTGTCGTATTGTCTGGATCTCGTATCCATAAACGATCACACGAAGTGTGAACCGATTAGTTGCATTGTCTCGATCTCGTATCCATAGACAATCACTTTCGGGAAAAGGACTTATAAGTCGGAAAAGTTTTAGCTTGAGGTATATTTGGGTACCCTTGCCTTTTCAATTGGTATCAGAGCAGGCAAACACGAAAAGATCTAACAATCCGTGTTTGGTGCGATCCAACCTATAAGAATGAACTCGTGTTCTCACGAATCGACTTCAATTAACGTCTCGCCAAGATATGACGGAACAAATTATCTATGGTGGAAATATGCTATGAGATCTTTTCTTCAATCACGAGACTTTAATACTTGGCTATTAGTCGTCGATGGTTATACTCTTCCAAAGATAGAAAACTCAGAAACCGAACTTAAATATTTAGCAGAGTTTTCGAGCGAAGAAAAGACATTGGAAAAGTAGAATTCAGATGGTTTGAATGTTATTATTCATGTTGTACGTCGTGACCTACAACATCATGTGTCTACATGTCAAACTTCGAAAGAAGCTTGGGATAATCTGCAGATCGTATTCGAAGGTAATACTTCTGAGAAAGAAGCTAGACTTCAGACACTCACCTCCGAGTGGGAAAACCTTCGAATGGATGACAACGACACTTTTGAAGAGTTTCACATTAAACTCTCTAAGATAATTAATGCTTCTTTCTCGTTAGGAAAGACTATTTCTGAAAAGGATATAGTATGCAAGATTCTCATATCGTTGCCATCTAGATGCGATTCTAAAAAGCATGCAATCATTGAAGCTAATGATCTCTCCACCCTCTCCAGGAGTTCCTTAGTTGGAAAAATAAAGATCTTTGATCAAGAAATATTGTTCAAACAAAATATCAATATGGGTTTCAATGCCATGAAGGGAGTTTCGACTCAATATTCAGATGATCAAGAAGATCTCTTTTCCGATGATGAAGGATAAATAAACCATCACTTGTCTCTTCTTACTCAAAGATTCAAGAGGTTGCTGAGACGACAAAAAATGGGGAACACATGTATCAAAAAGGAAGAGTATTCATCCACATAAACATGAAGATACCTGGGATGATAATGATAATATTCCTCAATGTTACAAGTGTAGAGGTTTTGGCCATATCTCTCTAGACTGTCCAACTAAGGACACACAGTGGAAAAGGAATGCTTATACCGCGACTCTTGATTATTGTCCAAGTGAGAATAATCAAGTTGATGAGATAGATCATGTTGCAACCATTGCAGAAATCTATGAATCTGAAACCCTATCAAACATAGATTCTCATGAAGAGTTCTCTCCTCAGATTCTCAAGAAAACACTTGCCTGTAAAGATAAAGGAAGTCACCTTCTTAATCCTGAGATTACTAAATTAAAGTCTTTTCTTGATCTACTTAAACAGGGATTTCTAGATGATAAGGAGAAATTTAACAAGCGACTGAAGAAAATCGAGATTTCTCAATGCTATGGGAAAATACAGGTATTTAAAATTCTTTGTGCCTATTCGTTCATGTCAAGATGAGATTAAGGTTTTAAAAGCAGAAAATCAGAAATTGAGAGAAAGTCTCAAATGCTTTAAAGATTCATCACATAGGATGAATGACTTGTTAGACAAGAAGGTAAGAATAAAGAAATCTGAGAGATTCATCACATAGGATGAATGACTTCTTTGCTAATGTCCAAAGAAATCCTTCTTTTCCTTTGAAAGTAAGGTCTTTCTTGTTGTTCTTTCGGGAATGACATTTTATGGTGGAGAGTTATTTTTTAACTAGTGCTTAATTGCCAAATCTTTGTGAGAAGTGCGGCTGTGGAAAATTGTAGGAGTTTTCTTCTATCTTTATAGACTCCTTGATGAATACACTAGTTTCGGCCATGTGAAATCATCAAAACAAGTTGATATGTTCTCTTTTAGTCATGAAGTATCTCTATGAAAATTTCATTAGGATCCCACTAGTTTTGGTATCTTTGCCAATTTCTATTGACAAAATGGGGGAGAATTAATGTATAGTTCACGCTACAAATACATATGGTTTACAGATCATTATGTAAGGGGGAGTTGTTTTCATGTGAGACGAAGTATTGAATATGGGGGAATGATACATATCACCATAGTATTGTTATCAAAGTTGTGATTCAATTGAACTTTGATGATGTGTAATAATACTATGAAATTGTATAACAATGATTGAGAGCAAATATTTTCTCATAGTTATAGCTACAAATCTTCAAAAACTATGATGCTGAGTTGAACAAGTTTAGAATCATGGAGTACTTGGAAGTGATGAAGATTTCGAGTAATGTTGAAGAACCAAGGAGATCAAGCATTTGGATGAGAAGCTACAAAGTTTATTTATTTTGTAATCCATATGTATTGACAGTTTTGTCACTAAAATTGACAAAGGGGGAGATTATTAGAGCACTGCTCGGTCATACTCGCAAGCGTTGCTATCTCAAGCTTGTTTGTCAAGTTTTGGTGATCAAAACTATAAGTCTTGATTTCTAGTCTACTTATAGTAATGTCTCGGACTAGGATAAATTGTGTAGTTGAGCTTTAGACTTCACGAAGTTCATCAATTGAAGACGAAGAACTACTAATGAAAGCTTGTGGAACTTCATTGACAAAAGATATGTGGAGACCGAAACTCATCTATCTCCTTCTTGAGACCACATTTGATATTTCGAGTTGAGTTTTACCCACTTACATATTTCTCGAAATATGTGTTGGTAAGCTTTTATTTCAACCAAGTTCATCTTATATTCTTGATGCAAGTCAAAAGATGATCATGTGAAAATCGCCAAGTAACATCTTACATGATTTGTGTGATACAGTCATTTGATGTAGACTCGGAATATTTCGTATTGATTATTTCAATGACTTGAAAATCGCTTTGATGCTAATAGTTAGTGAAAACAACTATTGTCATCCTCTAAGAAAGTTTCAATGATTGAAATAGAGTTTAGAACACTTAACCATAATTGGATTATAAACATAATATGCGTACTTGCATATGTTAATTCAGAACTGGTATAGTATGCTTACCCGTATGTGTACTGGGAAAGTCAGGTAAAGTCCGGGAGTCTTGGTATGCATACACGTGCATACTTGCAAACTTAGTTGAAGTTCGAGAACTTTTGTATGTGTAGCTGTCTGCGTACTAATTCAACTGTTGTTTTGGATGTTTGATAGTATGCGTCCATGTTCGCATACTGTCGGACACAGTCCAAGTCCGGCTACTTAACTATGCGTACCCGTTTGCATACTTGAGTGGGTTAAGTTCTAGAATCGGTTTGTTCATGAACTAATATATTTATATAAGAAGGAATGAAATCTTTTGCAAACCGTGGTTAAAATGTTCATGACTTGATTCAAGTGAATCAAAATCGATTTTGCTTCAATTGTGTCTTGTATACTTCTATGAGAATATAAATAATTGAACAACTCTATAACTAGTTTCATTTGAGTCATTTGATCTAGTTGTTGATAAGATGAATATGGTTGATAAGAAAGTATTCAGATGGCTAACTTCGGTTAACTATTGTTGAGCCAACATGGTGTACACATGATGGAGAGATATTGCTTTGGTTTCAAGCAAACTTAGCTTGGCTCTTAGGTCAGGTTTCATCTAATGGTGAATATTGGTTGCTTTGTTTCAAAGCTATCAAACCCTGATTTGAAAAATATATAAAGGAGAACTCTAGCAACTGGGAAACCTAATCCCCACACCTCCTGTGTGATACTAGTTGCGACTAGAGTCGATTCTCCTTTAACCTTAGGCATTTCACGAAATCTTGTAGGTTAACGACTTGAAAACTTCATTGGGATTATGAAGCCATACCCAACTATTTTCTCTATAGTTGCGTGTTTTGATATTCCTATTTTCTATCGTGATTGAGTACTATGTTCTCTAAGATTTGCTCGAGATTTAATCTCCGATAGGCAAGATAAAAAGTAGTCACAAACATCTTCGTCTCATCGTTTGTGATTCCACAATATCTTGTTTCGCTACCATATGATTAATATTATTGTGAGGTGATTGATATTTCTAGGCTGTTCTTCGGGAATATAAGTCCGGTATATCAATTGGTTCCTTTTCACCTTGATTTATCAAAAGACGGAACAAAACTCGTAGGTTTATATGTGGGAGACAGATTTATCTATTCAATAGACTTTTCTGTGAGAGACAGATTGGTTTATCAAGTCTACGACTTTGGGTCGTAGCAACTCTTAGTTGTGGGTGGGATCAACTAAGGGAATCAAGTGCGCAGAATCCGGCGTGGTTCTAGATGCGTAAGAAACGCAACTGTACCTTGATCAATGTGAGATTGGTTAGGGCTCAACTATATTCCAGTCCGATGTTAACTTGGAGTAGGCTAGTTTCTGTAGTGGCTTAATACAATGTGTTGTTCAAATCTGAACTAGGTCGCGGGGTTTTTCTGCATTTCCGATTTCCTCGTTAACAAAATTTCTGGTGTCTGTGTTATCTCTTTTCCGCATTATATTTGTTTATAAAATAGAAATATCACAGGTTATGCGTAGTTCAATGAATTAGATAATCCAACCTTCGGTTGATGATATAAATTGATTGACCACTTGCACATTGGTATTTGGTACCGTTAAAGTTGTTTCACATAATAATCAGGCTCACAGATTTATATCGATTTGATTTGTTGATTACATTGTGAAACAAAGATACAACTCTTGGATATATTTCCATTGATTGAGTCTGGGTTGTCTAGTTGGAGTTGTCCATACTGATTGCAAAAGCGAAATATTGGGTGGGGTTGTTATTCCCCACTTTTTCAATGTTTAAAATAAAGGGACACATAATACAAATTCATGTTTTTTTTGCCAAATTATATACATATCTTTCACAAGAATCAAATATATTTTTTCAAATAATGGGTTTAAAATATTAGCATTTTTAGGGGCCACTTGAAAGGAATTAGAGGCCAATAATAAGAAAAAAAAACGGGTCATCCAAACCTAAAATGAAGCCACCCCTTATCTTTCGGTTTTTGTAATAGCTAATTTATCCTTTACAATCGGTGGTCAAAATTACAATAGGTAGTTATGTTTTGGAATTATAACAATCGGAAGTGAGATAAGTGAACTTCCGATTATATAATGGCATTTTGAAATGAGAATTATCATATTCAGAAGTATTTTAAGTTAAACAAACTTCCGATTATATATTGTCCCCAAAATGAGTTTTTGAAAAAAACCTTACTTTTTCGAATTTTGGATTTATAAGAATTGGGAGTGAGATAAGTCTAACTTCTGGTTATATATAATGGCATTTCGAAATGAATTACCATATTCGGTAGTATTTTAAGTTAATTAAACTTCTGATTATATACTAACCCCAAAGTGAGTTTTCGAAAGAAAAAAAAACTTACTTTTTTGAATTTTGGAATTATAAGAATCGGAAGTGAGATAAGTGAACCTAACTTCCGATATATAACAACATTTCGAAATGACAACTACCATATTCGGTAGTAATTTCAGTTAAACAAACGTTCTATTATATACTGGCCCCAAAATGAGTTTTTGATAAAAAACTTTAATGTTCCGAATTTTGGTACTACCATAATCGGTAGCCAATTATGTTACTTTAACCTCCAAATATATTCAATTTCCGAATTTTGGTACTACCATAGTCGGTAATAAATTGTGTTAATTTAACTTCCGAATATATATATAATGGCCCTAAAATGAGATTTTGTCAAAATCCTTTTTTTTTCGAACTTTTTTACTACCATAATTGGTAGTCAACTGTGTTAATAAGTGATGCTCTCTTCCGATTGTGTTCTTGGCCCTAAATTCAAATTTTCAAAACTTAATAAAATATTGAAAGTTTTTACTTTCTAAATCGGTAGTTCATGGTGTTCATTATCTACCGATTGTGCTTAATTTTTAGTACAAAAAAACAGAATTTTTTGAATCAAGAATAATCGGTAGATAACAATCATTGTATCTACCGATTCTGGTTGATGTTCATCATTTCTTAAGAACATCAACCATAATCGGTAGGTAAAATAGATTATTATCTACCGATTTTATTTTTGCTACTGCAGATCCTAGAAAAATTTCCGATCAAATTTTTGATTTCGATTTTTTTTTATTTCAAGCAATGAAATCCTAATTTTGGATCACAACTAATATCATTTATCCGTTTTGTTTATTTAACTCAAATTTTGTTTTCTGATATTTAATGTTTCAACTTTAAGGTTAACGAATCTTGGGTTTTAATTTAAAAAAGTTAATCCTTAAACTTTGTAAACTGCAAGGATATCCTCTGTGCACTTTGAAAATTATGTAAACTTTGATTCAGACATCTGTGATCTTCTGGAAAAAGATCACAGATCTTTTTAAGTCAATAAAATTTTCTTTCTATCAAAAAAAAAATTTAAAAAAATTAATCCTTGAATTTGTTTGACCGACTACATTTGGTTTCAATCAAAATTAAAACAATGATTTTTTTTTCCAATCGATAGAACAAATAAGGAGAAGAAAATGTTATGATTATGAAAATAAAGGATATAGTTTTAGATTTAGTATAAAGGTGAAGGACAATGTAAACAATTTCTATTTTTAAGACACCCCATAGCCATCTTCACTGGATGGGTATAAATTAGTGACCCCTAATTCCTTTCTAGTGGCCCTTAAAACGCTAAGTTTAAAATGAAGGGACACAACTTATATTACAATCTTCCATGTTTTTCAAGAAAATATCATATTTATTTATTATATATGTTTAACACATAAGACATATGTTTATGATTAAGTTAGTATTATTGCGTAAAGTAGATACACCGTGGTAATATAAATTTATCCAAAAAGTCTTATTACTTTATACAGTTTTATGTTGATATGTTCGCTCTTGTTAAATATATTTTTTGAGTTCATCTTTTGGTTCTATTACACTTTTAATCATGATCGGCTGAAGACATTGTCAAGGTAGTGTGCATAAGTAATCAAGATACCTTAAAAAGTTCCATTACATATGAAGTTAAAATAGTCTTACATATGAAGTTAGAACAGTTTACTCTTTACAAGTGCATACATAAAGATAACCAGGAGTGAACTGAGTGGATATCATGTCTGCCAAAGAGTTAAATCCGACAGAAGAGCCGGCACTTCCGTCGGTATTATCTGCAATACCAAGCAAAATTAGATTACAAACACTCCCACATTTCAACATATTGCAAAACACAAAAAAACAATAAAAAGGGAAAATGAAGGAAAATGGGAGAGATCATAAACACAATTATACAGAAAACATAATAATCATAGATTGAATGAATACCATTTCATGTGCCTGTGACAAGACAGTCAATAATCAACGGATGGCTAAAAGTTGGTTCATTGGCCAAAAAGAAAATGTTGTCTATAGTTACTGATTCAATACTCTTTCCTTGATTTAATAGACATATTAAAGCATCCAGAACACCTCTGCATTATACAAAAACGAACATTACTTCGATATGAGTTCTTTTTAAGATTAAACAAGACAACAACAAATAACTATAGAAACTGGTTCTGTTTTTCCTAGTAGCAAAACAAATAAATAAAGAAATCCCAAATAAAAATTACAGAGACTATTTACCTCACTGTAGTAACAATTTTATCCTCCAATGCATAATATAATATATGCCTTTTTTCGCACTTGTCTTCCAAACGCCCGCATAACTCCTAGGGGTTCTAAGTTGATCTAAAAACCCCTCGAGTGTTATGGCATATCCATCATGAATGCATTTCCGAGATCCGTCGGTGCATGGGAAGATGGTTGGAAGTATGTGTGGATGGCTTCGGTTGGTATGTGCCCCTTTATTGCAATTGTCAACCTCGGAAATACTTTTGTAATCAGCTTGTGCTCCAGGTAGAGAAAGACGAACCTTAGCTTTCGTTACATTAGGCTTATACAGCAGCATCTGAATTTCCCTCTGATTATATCCCTTAGCCGTACTAAGCTCATGTAAACCAGGAAGAGGAAGAGGCGTAGACAAGTTACCCATAGATCCCTGATTCAAACTCATCTTAAAGTTAAAAAATCATAATTTCAATAAACAATAAAAATAAAAAGATCTGAAAGTTAAAAAATCACAATTTAAATAAACAATAAAAAAACAATAAAATAATTCTTGATCCATGACAAGTTTTAAAGTAAAGTGTGAGATGAGCATGACTAGTAATTGAATGGTTGGCTGTAGAAAAACTGCGGTTCCTAAAGGTGGTGCTTAATGACCTCCTTTCACTAAGTCCATTTTTGTTTTCGATTTTTTAATTCTAAATAACTAAAAAATATAATGAAGATTATGATAGAAACCTGAAAACGAACCTGAAAACGAATCAAATATTTCCAATATAGGAAGATATAACCATGAACTCACTTTGAAGATCGATAAGAAATCGGACTTTATTAGGGTTTATTTCGGCAGACCGAGAGAAATGAAGCGATTCGAAAAGCAAGTAGCGTTTATAGGAGTATAATTATCCAATGGCCATAATACCCTCATGCGGAAACCAGGAGGCTCTTTCTTGGTTTCTTTTTTTTTTTCCTTTGTTTGAAGCACTAGAAATAACCTTTTTAGGGTTTACTAGCTGGCTCATATTGGTTGCCCAAGCCTAAACTCAAAAAGAAAATGACCCGTGTATATCCTTTTTTACCGGTGCAACTTTTATTTTACTTAAAGTATTAATTTTTTACTTAAGGAATTATTTTCCCGTGGGGACGGGTAAGATTTTATTTTACTTAAGGTATTATTTTTTTACTATTTAAGATTTTTTGGTGTGGCCAGAAATTCTTGTTTACTATTGGTCTAAATTTTCTCAAAAAAATTTATTGGCCGAGACATAGCTATAAGTAGACTAGAAATCAAGACTTATAGTTTTGACAAACAAGCTTGAGATAGCAACGCTTGCGAGTTCGACCGAGCAGTGCTTTAACAGTATCTAACCAATAAGGAGAAACCATGAAATCTAACAGATGATAATCCATCCAATCCTTTAAAATAATCAAATGTCCATCAAAATTCCAAGCACCTCCAAAAAGTATTGCTTCTTTGTCTTCATTAACTTGAAATTTGATAACAAAGATATTTGGTTCCAAATTACGCACTTGAACCATCCATTGATTATGTCTTCTTAAGTGAGGCCAAATGAATTTAGCAAAGACGCTCAACATCTTTTCAGATCATAACACCAAGAGCATAAAGTTTGCTAGCAAGACTATACCTCAAGTCTCTAACTCCATCCAAAATAGCAGAATTAGAATGCATAACCACCCTTCTTCGAATAGGTTTTTTCACTAATTGAAACATCTTCCATTTGTTGTGTAAGATTTTTATACCAGGTCTAACCATTAAAGTGAAGAAAAGAAAAATATTACAAGAACATAGAAGGGTATGAGAGAAATTATAGATGATGATATGGTATTTATAATAAAAATCTGAAGGAGCTTTCAATAAGTATTGAAGATAAATATGATTTTGAAAATTAAAACAAGAAGAGATGTCAATAGGCTATGAAGATAGGTATGGATGATATGATTTAAAAAATTAAGAAGCAGATAAAAGTGTGAAGATATCAAAGCTTCTGAAGAACCATGGATAACAACGTGAACACTTTTCCATAAAGGTGAATTAGTATATCCTATGTATTGAAGCCAAATCAGATAACTACAAATTTTAGAGATAATAAAGAACAACACCTGCACCACTAGTAAAGAGCCAACTTTGAAGATCCCAACTTTGAGACTGCCAACTGTAAAGAGAAGCTATGATAAAATAAGACATAGTTGTTGCACCAATGCGTGGCAACAAGAAGAAGATTAATCTTCTATCAAAGGATAAACTCAATTAAAATCTGAAATTACAGAAATTAAAATTAAAATTATGCAAGTTTAAAAACTGAGCATATTAAGAAATTAGGGCATAAAAAAAACAAAGGAGAAACAAGTTTAAAAAATGAGCATAAAGACCCGATTAATACATAGTAAACCCAAACAACGATTGAAAAAAAAAAATTATTTTTATTTTAAACGCAGAGGCCTTTAAAAAGGATAATGGTCATCCTCAATAAAAGACCTAAGCCAAACAGGAGGGACAGACCATTACATAGACGACTTGTTTTTTTTTTTCCCACTTACCTAGTTCATGAGCAACATAATTACAAGTTCTAGGTTAAAAAGAGAAAATACAATCACTAAGAGAAGAAGCGAAAAGTTGCATGTCTTTAAAAATTGCATCAGTTCTAGGAGTTCCATAAAATCTTCCAGCAGGAAATTGGGAAACTAGGTCTTGAGCGTCACTTTCCACAATGGCATGTGTAAGCTTTAGTTCCACAACTTTCTTCAAAACAGCCCAGATAGCTCTAGCTTCAGCCTCTTCAGCAGATTCCACGTCAAAAACAATAGAAGCGCAAAAAAGATCCTTGCTGGGGAAGTCCCTCATTACATAAAACTGCACCATTATCCTTAGTAATGTCATCATAGGCTACATCAGTGTTACATTTAATCCATCCAAAAGTTGGGGGCATCCAGTGGTCACTATAGGAAATGGTATGGCAAGGAGAGTTTAGAACTCTAGTTTTCAATGTGAGGAGTATAGCCTTAGCCCTATGAATGACATCAGCATGATTCTCTTGAGTATTTTTAAGAACTAAATTGTTCCTACTAGTCCATAAAGACCACAGGACAACAGCAAACATGCAATGTCTATCAATATGAATTCTAGTAATAGGGTCCAACATCCAGAAATTCAACCAATCAATCATAGAACTAGAAGAGAAAGCAGAAGTATTAGCACAGAAAGAAGCCAGACTCTAAACGTGACTAGAAAAAGGACACAAAACAAGAGCATACATAATGGACTCACAAGGTTCAGAGCATCTATTACAAGAGACAGAATGCATAGGCATCCTAGTTTGTAAATCAGTTTTAGTAGGCAACACATTTCTGGCAGCTTTCCAAGTAAAAAGTTGAATACAGTGAGGAACATTAATTTTTCAAATGCACTTCCAAATTTTATTACAAGGGGAGGGTCAATACCCTCTAAGTCCCAAGTATGCAGATTTAGAGGAAAACCTACAATTATTTGAAAGCTCCTAAGCCCTCATATCAGGAGTGCACTACTAGCTTAAGGGAATAGTAATGATCTTCTAAACAGAAGCATCATCAAAGTGAGAGTTTAACTTATTTAAATTCCAAGATCTAGTAGTCTCATCAATAAAGTAGGAGACTTTGACACAAGGGTCAGGAGGAACCTCATGATAAGGGGTAGTTGATCCCAACGTATGGATCCATTTATCACACCAAAGGATCAATAAAATTTCCATCTCCAACAATCCAGGAAATAAAAGGCTTAATCATTTATTTGATGGTATGTAAACATATCCAAGTCCAAAAGCAGTCACTAGGGTAAAAAGCATTAAGAAAGTCAGTCCTAGGAAAGTATCTAGCTTTCAGCACAGTACCTAGGAGGCAGTCAGGATTCTCTATGACTTTCCAAGCATTCCTAGCTAGCATAGCCAAGTTATTAAGTTCAGCTTTTCTAAAGCCTAGACCACCTTCATATTTTAGGGAGCATAAGGCATCCCATTTCAGAAGATGGAGCTTTCTATCCTTGGGATCTAAGGTCTCTCCCCACCAAAACTGACAGAGGTGGGAATCCATTTTCCTACATAGATATTTAGGGATAAGAAAAACACTCATTTGGTATAAAGGAATAGCATGGCCTACATGTTTAACCAAAGTAGTTCTAGCAGCTTGAGATAAAAATCTATGAAACCAAGAAGTAATTCTAGCATCAACATCTTGAAGAATACCCATATGGGCCTGAATTTTAGAGGTCTGGAAAGCTATAGGGGTACCAAGGTATTTTTCTCCAAGATCTGTATTATGGATATCCAGAATATTAGATAAATGATTCATAAGAGGGGTAGGCAACTTTTTACTAAACAAAATACCATATTTATTAAAATTTATTTCCTGACCAGAAGCCAAACAATATAATACTTTTGAATTTACTCTTTGATAGTTCTAAAATCTTTTTCAGTAGTTTTAGAAAACAAGAGGGAATCATCAGCAAACAAGAGATGTGTCATGCAAGGGACATTCTTACAAACTTTAATCCCTTCAACTAAGCCTTTACTGTTCAGGCCATCAATATAAGTAGATAAGGCTTCAGAACAGATAATATAGAGGTAGGGAGATAAAGCATCTCTTTGTCATAAGCCTCTTTTAGGGTTTTATCAGATCAGTAGGACTACTATTCAATAACACAGAGTATGAGACACTAGAAAGACATTGATGAATAAGATTAATCCAATGTTCAGATAAACCTCTTTTATGTAAGACTTTGACAAGAAAAGACCACTCTAATTTATCATAAGCTTTGTACATATCTAGTTTAATAGCAACAATATTTTCTTTCTTTTTATGATGATTAACAGCATAGACAGCCTCAATAACTAAAAGAAAGTTATCAGAGATGCTTCTTTTAGGGACAAAATCACTCTAATTTTGAGAGGTAAGATTATCCATAAGTGGTTTAAGTCTATTATCCAGGGTTTTGGATAAAATTTTATAAAAAACAATACATAAGCCTATAGGTCTATACTGAGAAACAAGTTCAACCAGAGGGACCTTATGAATCAAAATAATATTGGTAGTATTGAAAACTTTAGCTACGTGACCAGTTATAAAACAAGTTTGGGTCATGTCTATAACAGCCTCGCCAACAATATCCCAATGTTTTTGGTAAAACAGGCATGTGAAGCCATCAGGACCATGAGCTTTTTTTCCACTCATTTGGAACACATAGTCCTTAATTTCCTCGGCTGTGGGGGGAAGATTCAGATTAGAGTTATCATCAGCAGAGAATTTAACAGGAAGATTTTCTAAAATTTCATCTTGATATTGCTGAGGATGAGAAGAGTAAAGAGTTTTAAGATAATCCACAAAAGAATGGCCCATACTCTCTCTATCAGTTAACACAACACCAAAAGAGTTTTTTATCCAGCTTACGGCATTTCTCTTTTTCCTGAAGAGGGTGACTCTATGAATAGGGAGAATTTATGCCTCCTTCCAAGAGCCAGACCTCTCTGGATTTGTCCTTCCAGTATAGCTCTTCTAGGTTATACAGGTATTCCATTCTGGCCCTTAGTCTAGAAGTAGAATAAGAGTCAATAGGATTGGAAGTTTGAATATCTACCAGTTCCTATCTAGTAGTTTTGATATTTGTTTGGACGTTACCAAAAGAAGTTTTATTCCAATCCTTAAGGCCTTTTTTAGTATTAAGAAGTTTAGCTTTGAGTTTATAAGCAGGGGAACCTACTACATTAACAGACCAAACATTAGCTATGATATCTCTGCAAGTAGGATCTTCAATCCACATGGCCATGAAATAAAAGAGTTTGGGCATATTGTTATCTTCATAGTTAAAACCAATATGCATGCCGCAATGGTCAGAAGAGTCTCTTGGTAGATTATTAACACGGAATTTAGGACATAACAATTCAACATGCTGATCAATGAGACATCTATCAAGTCTTTCAAGAATAAGGTCAGGACCCTGTTGTATATTAGACCAAGTGAACCTAGTACCAGAGAAACCAGTATCAAGCAAATCAAATACATTACAGAAATTTCTAAGATTAAAGAAGTTAGTGTCATCAACTTCTAAGCCCCCATTTTTATCCTCGGGGCCTAAGAGAGCATTAAAGCCACCAACAAAGAAAGCTGGTTCATCTAAGGGTATAGGTGACAAAAGTCATTGATTTTCCCAAAAGGTTTATCTTAGAGAAATATTTGGCTCACCATAGATAAAAACAAAGGTGACAAGTTTTAAAGTGGATAATATCCTTAGTAGTAATGTAGATGCCCCTATTACTAGTGGATAAGATGCAAATATCAATTTCCTTCTTCCAAGCCAACACAAAACCACCACTTATACCAACACAGGGCACATTAGAAGTACAAAGAAAGCCCATATTCCTCAATTTTTTAGCAGCAAAGTCCTTTTGCATTTTAGTTTCAGACAAGAAGACAATATCAGGATTGACATTCTTAAGCAGGATACAAAGTTCATTATTGGCAGATTTTTTACCCAGACCACGCACATTCCAGCATATCATATTCACATTGTTGAGATGAAAGGAAGTAAGATCAACTAGAGAGGAAGTAGAAATAATAGGGGTATGAGAAGGGAGAACCTGACTAGAGGAGTCCTGATTTCCATTAGATTGAGAGTTGGTATTCCCACCAGCAGAATTATCTCATTAGGTAGCATCCAAGTTCAGATTAGCAGCCTCATGAGAGGAATTATTATGGACACCATTTTTATTCAGAGTAGCATCAGTAGGAACAATGAACTTCCCGAAACAATCATGAGAAGGTTGGGTATTGAGGGTACGATGAGGTAGATTAATGGTAGAAATTTCTCCCAATTTAGTGATGGGAGGGCAAAGTGTAGAATATTCTGGCTCAGAGCTATCAAACTTAGGAATAGTGGTGATAGGATCAGCCAGAACAGAAGAGGTTGATCTAGTTCTCTTACGGAGATCATCTCGAGGATTGATTTTTCCTGTTGAGAGTAGAAAGGGCATCATGTTCAGATGATAAGGATATAACTTGTTCTATTGAGATAACAATTTTCTGAGTAGGAGTTGCTGCAGTTTTGAATCTCCTAGCCGAGTTGTTGGTGCGAATCGGATCCGAGTTACTCGACTCAGGAATAAGATTTGAAACAAAAGAACCTTCAGCTTGACTAGCGACTTTCTTAAGAATAACTAGTAGACCATTGACCATATGGATAAGTTGTTTCAGTTGAGTATATCCTCCTTCGTGAATCTTGAGAGTAGAGGATCTACTACCAAAGGGACCCATGTTGATCATTCTTTTGAGAGGTTCCTGAATGATGGCATTAGGGTTTTGGGTGTTAACGGAAGATTTACCTTTATAAGCAAAACCATTATATTCCAAAGATTTGACTTTGCGTATATTGAGTCGTTTCGCTTGAGTCATCAAGGAATCAATAACTGGACCGTTTTGAACCAGAACAGGTAGTTTATTATCCGGATTTGCTGACATCATGAGCTTAGAAACTCTTAGGTATACATATTTAGAAGCAGAAGAACTGCATCTCTATGATCAATAATACGACAAGAATGGCAAAAATTTCTTGGGATATTGAAGTACCTGCATTCTATGAGAAAGAGTTCTTCTCTTCCTCTAGTGAGGAGAGGGATGCCAGTTGGAAGTGCTCGCTTAATAGGGATTCGAACATAAATTTTAACATTCTTCTTAAGTGGATGATTACCATATGGTTCTTTTGCATCGAGAAGTTCTCCAAGATTGAGATCAATCATCTTCAGCTCTTCAAATTCAACACATTTTTTTGGAACATTGCATAAGATGAGCCACATTAATTCCTCCTCAAAAGATACTTGAAAATTTGCAGGCCAACTAGATGGGGGAACAACTCTTAACACAATGAGAAAACCACAACAAAACCAAGGGCGTTGTTCATTAACCCTGTTGAAATCACTTTCAGCTAAAAATCTGATAAGAACTTTGTTTCTCAATCCACTAAAATTCGTTACAGTTGGAGTTTGAGCTAAAGGCCATTGAGAACAAATGTAATATGTGATGAAAGAAGTAGACACTAAAGTCTCACTACACACATGACCCACCATACACTATTTCCAATTAGAATCATTTTCAGCTAGAACAACAGTTTTATCAATAAACACAGGTTCAGAGAGGGAAGCAAGGAGATTTTTTAGTAGAGAAAGCTTTTCAGCCATTAGAGAAGAAAGGTTTTGAATAGTAGTAGCTGATTGAGAATCGTTTGAAGAATTGGAAGACTCCATATAAACCAAACTCCAGATATTAATCTTAAAAGAAAAAGGAGTATGTGTTGATTTAGGATTGGACATATATATATATATATATATATATATATATTATTTAGAGAAGACACTGCCAAGAGATAGGGGAGTTCAGAGAATAATAATGACAGGTCATGGAGATACCAAGAAATAAAGTAACATAAGTCTGTCTAGGAGACTGAAACCTTAAAAACAGAAGGTCTGAGAGGTTGAATATAGTTTATACTGGTAAAGTAGGAATGAATTTGTGAAATATTCGGGTGGGATATGTGTTAGGGTGGTTCAGTAACAGTGGTGTTGGGAAGAGTATCAGTAGTATCTGCATGGTCTGTGATAGCTTATAGTACTGACGATTTATTTTCACATGCTGCTGAAATTGGTGAGATAATAAGACAACGCTAATAATGGTAGAACCCCCAGAGATATATGCGGTGTATGACACATATGTAGGAACCACGAAAGCATAGGAATTTAAATCCATTTTTTTGTTATTGTGTGCTATGGGGGAGAGTAACAGAAGTTGAATACATCCAAACATAATAACGGTAGATGGGGTGCATTGAAGAGTGGTATGAAATAACAAATAACGTCGCAATGTGTAGGTGATATTCAACTCAAAGTTTGATTTGGTGAGTTGCAAGTTAATTTTGGGTATAGGGACTTTGGTATTATTTATAGTAGAGCTGATTGGTATAGAATTTACGTAAGTACTCAAAGTGTTCCAAAAGCCAATGGTGCCTCCCAATAGGTGTTGCAATATCTGAACTTGCATAAAATTAAAAGCCATAATTAATATCCAAGGAGCCAAAACTAGTTTTGGTGGCTTACCAATTTCACTTATAATGCAGAACCAAGCGAACTAGGGTAAGAAGGGAGATTAGGTTTATTATGCTGAGGCGATAGGTTCGAAGGGGTGTAATTAAGCCATAACTAAAAGGTTAGACAATATTGATTGTGAGTGATATTTTTCAAAGCGTCATGATGGTTTACCGTATGGGGTATTCCGGCGTGCATGGTCTAGAGACACGACTCTTAACCAAACGCCTTAAATGGATATGAATGGTATTGATTAAGGGTCGAACTTATAATGCAGCTTGGTTATACAACCCCGGTCAGGAGTTACTGGGTTAGGGCGAGCATTACACATCACTTACCACACCGTAACTAGGGTAAGAAGGGAGATTAGGTTTATTATCTTTGCAACGCCGCCATCACAAGAACGATAGGTTCGAAGGGTGTAATTAAGCCATAACTAAAAGTTTAGACAATATTGATTGTGAGTGATATTTTTCAAGCGTCGCATGATGGTTCTGGGTATGCCAGGTGTTTTCACCCATATGGGGTATTGAGCGAAGGGGTGTGGCCACACCAAAAGTATATGAATGGTATTGATTAAGGGTCTATAAAATGGGGTTATCAGAAGATAAAAATAATAGTAAATTTTATAGCCAGAAAAGGTGTTAGAGCAAAGCTCAGTTGAACCCACCAAGCGTTGGTATGTAAAGTTTGGTTGTCATATTTTAGTGAACCAAAACTCATTTAAAGAGTCGCTTGATTATTTACTAGAGTCAACTTCGTATAGGTTAGCTAGAAAGTTACTAGGATATGAGACTTACAAGTATTACGTGGAGACTTGAAGAATGTGAAGAAGTAAAGAGCTACAACGACGACATCATCCTTCCTCTTGAGGTTAGTAATATTTGACTTGAACTGTTTCATTCCTAACGTATCTTTCAAGTCGTGCATATTGAAAACATAACTGCAAAGATGTGAATGATTATACTCTAGTTAGACATAGTATTAAGGAATTACGATACAAAGTATAACGTCTATCTTATGAACTTCGTATATAAGACATCGACATAATCGTATGAATGCTATTTTGATTATGTATGGGTATGGGTGAAGATTTCGTCCTAGGAAACAATGTTTTACATTCGTTTAAAGGAAGTACAATTCATAAACTTGTTTTGTGAATCGGAAGGGAAATCACTAGGCTTATTGGTATTGTTATTCATTTCAAATCTTTGAATTACCAATATGTATGTTTAGTATAGCCGCTCACAACTTGTTTATGTATCTTGGTAAAACTATTCACAAGGCCTGACTTTTGTATTGGTATGACTTTTATTAGTGAAACCGAGCTTAAGTAATCACCCGAGATGGTATGATCGATATATTGTAATTGGTATGACCAACTCTAGACATTGGGGAACTGATCCTAGTAAGAGGTGCAACCGATTACAAGTGTGTGGAATCGATCCATGTAAGACGTACAACAAGTCTTAGTAATTGGTAACCGATCCTATGACTTGTGCAACCGATTACAAGCTAAATACCATAATTATGTGGCAACCGATCCTAGTACCTAGTCAACCAAATTTTGGAAAGCTATTGTGGCCAATCCTAGTACCCACATGGAGGTAGAACCTAAAATTGTTTTGGTAGAACCGTGAAACCCATTAATGGTGATTTGATAGGATAATAAATCACATAGTTCTTGGAAGTCAGATGAACCAATTTTAAACTTGTTTGGAAGGTGGAAAATCGGTTCCAAGATTGTACATATGAAAAAAGGATTTACAAAGTAAAGATGTCGACATACTTTGAACATGTGCAGTAACTCTTATCTTTTATTGTTCAAAGATATTCCTTAATAACTAAAGGAGAATCCCAGATCGAAATAAATTGAGAATCTTTTAATTAAGATTTTTAGTTTTATTTGCTTTTATTTTCCAGCAATTAAAATGCATATCTTTAGAAAATAAAAATTGGTAATGTGCATTTACTAATTGGAAATTTTCTACTGAGATTTCGATCAATATTTGGACAGAGCATTTCCATGAATTATGAAAATTGAATTTGGAAATATATTGCATATCTTGAGAATATTTTCGATTTTGGAAATTCCTTGGTGTCCAAACATCCTTGGCCTATAAATATTGAAGTTTGCATTTCGAGAAAAATAATCCTCAGAGCCAACAAAACTACCTAGTTGTGTTGTTACTGGTGGAGCCGTCTATTCGGAGAGGAAAGTACCCTAATTAGGCGAAATCTCTTACTACCTCTCGTTTTAAAGACTTCTTTGGGATTGGGAAGCTCTACGAGTACCGTTGGTGAGAAACTAGATAATTGTAGTTTATTATTAGTTTTCGATTGATTTGATTGACTAACGGTTGTTGAACTTTGATTGCACCTAGTTTGTTTATGCTTGAGAATCTTCTCTTCTGATATAAGATTCACTAAAACTAGATCGAAGTTTCGGCGGGGATCTTTAGACTGTTTGTAGATCTAAAGACGTCTTGTGATAATCCATTATTAACATATTATGTTCTGTGTGTGATTGATCACAAGAAATTCCAAGTTGATTGTGTGCAGGTGTTTATTGAAGGTCTAAGAAGATTTGAAGACAAAGAAGATTTCTTATTTGAGTTCATAATCTTTGGTGTGCACAAAACTTGATAAGCTGGGGATCCAACTATAATCGGTTTATCTTTGTGATAACCTTGATTGATTAATTGAGTAGATCGGCATCAATACAATTCTTTGTGATTCAAAGTATTAATTGCATAGTCTAGACAATTACTTTGGTAGTTGTTAAGAGATTGATCTAAGAACCTGACAAATGTGTTTATTAGGATAAACGGAAGAGCCTTTTGTCAAACTCATATCACGTTGTTTGAAAAGAGTTCTTACCGAAAAGATTTGTTGTTCCTTTACTGTTTGGAATATGAACCAATGGAATTGTTCCAGGTGTGTGACTTATTGCAAGTTGCAGGCACAGGGATACAGACGGAACTAGGTGAACTATTGGTTTAGTTGCTTGGTCTCAACTATACGAAGTTGGTTTAGATTTTGTATAACAGCTTAACCTTGAGAGTATTCAATTCTGGACAAGGTCCCGAGGTTTTTCTGCATTTTTGGTTTCCTCGTTAACAAAATCTTGATGTCTCTTTTACTTTTCTATTTCCGCAATTATAATTGTTGTTATTATAATTAGAAGTAAAATACACAAACGTTAATTCCTATTTACTTGATAGCAATCCTATTGTGTTTGGTTAAGTCCGAACCTATTATCAAGTAATCATACTTCGTTGTTGTATTGTCTTGATCTTGTATCCATAGTCAATCACGCAAGTTATCTTGTTGTCATATTGTCTCGATCTCGTATCCATAGACGATCACACGAAGTGTGAACCGATTAGTTGTATTGTCTCGACTCTTTCCATAGAAAATCATTTTCGGAGAAAGGACTTATAGGTGGAAAAGTTTTAGATTGAGGTATAATTGAGTACTCTCGTCTTTTCAATTGGTATCAGAGAAGGCAAACACGAAAAGATCTAACAATTTGTGTTTGTGCGATCCAACCTATAAGAAATGAACTCGAGTTCTCATTAATCAAATTTAATTAATGTACCGCCAAGATTTGACGGAACAAACTATCTATGGTGGAAATCTGCTATGAGATATTTTCTTCAATCACGAGACTTTAATACATGGTTATTAGTCGTCGATGGTTATAATCGCCCGAAAGTAGAAAATTCGGAAACTGAGTTTAAACGCTTAGTGGATTTTTCAAACGAAGAAAAGGCATTTGCTAAGCAGAATTCATATGGTTTGAATGCTATTATACATGATGTAAGTCGTGATCTACAACATCGTGTATCAATATGTCAAACTTAGAAAGAAGCTTGGGATAATCTTCAGATCGTATTCGAAGGAAACACATCAGAGAAAGAAGCTAGACTTCAAACTCTTACGTCCGATTGGGAAAACCTTCGAATGGATGACAACGACACTTTTGAAGAGTTTCATATTAAACTCTCTGAGATAATTAATGCTTCTTTCTCTCTTGGAAATACTATTTCTGAATAGGATATAGTGTGCAAAATTCTCAGATCGTTGCCATCTAGATACGATTCTAAGAAGCATGCAATCATAGAAGCAAATGATCTTTCAACACTCTCACGAAGCACACTCGTTGGAAAGTTAAAGATCTTTGATCATGAATCACAGTCTATTCAAACTAAAGGAATCGCTTTTAAAGCTGCAAAAATTCTGAAAGCTCCAATGGAGAGGAATAGACAGATGGATGATTCAGATGAACAGATTGCAGAAATTTCTGATAATGAAATTGAACAATCATTATCATTGATTACTAGACAGTTTCGAGATCTCTTAAAGAAAAGAAATAAGAGATTCATAAAGGATACTCATCGATCTTCTCGTCCACATGATCGAGTTCCTGTCAAAAAGGATCAGGAAGAAGATGATGAATATCAGCCTCAGTGCTTTAAGTGTAAAGGGTTTGGTCATATTGCTAAAGACTATCCCAATCTTAAGAAATACACTGGAAGCAAGGCTCTGGCTGTAACTCTAGATGAGACCTCTGATTCATATGATTCGGAAGAAGAGAAAATATCTAATATTGCATTGGTTGTCAATCTTATTTCTTACTCTTCCATTAGTGATTTACCCATTTTGAAAATGGACATGTCTTCCGATGTTATTAAATCATTTAATGGTAAAGGGAAAAATAAGACAAGATGCAAAAACTGTCTCAAAAACAGAACTACTAAAAGTTGCATATGCAACCCCTATCAATCTCAAGATACTTCGTTAGTTCGAGGTAACAAGAAGAGACTTTCTCATACGATACTAGATCAAGGACACTCTGGTTGTTCAAAATTCCATAATGAGAGAAAATCTCATACTAATACCGCCTGATCGGTATTAGAATTCTTTCATAACCACGTGTGCCAGATTTTGTGAGGAAGATGAAAGATCAAGGCACTTATGTGTAGATTATGGAAATAAAATCTAGTAATTGAAAAATATTTGAGATATTGATACTTTTAGGAATATTATATTTTCGGTAGTATGAAAATTATAAAAAGATCCTTATATTTTCTTGGTCATTCCTTGTCCGAACTATGAGTTTGGATCCAATGTCGTCTCTTGATAAGATGCTAGATCAGAAAGATCACTTTAAGAATAAGTTTGCGTCTTCTCTTGATATAGAGAAATCAAAGAGCAAAATCAAAAAGATAGATTGGCTTAGCAAGAAGGAAGAGAGAATATGTTGAAGAAAGATCACTGTATTGAAGCATTGACACACTTCTGTGTTCAATCAAAGACAGAATTACATGTTCTTGCATAATCCTTCACGAAAATTTCTCAACTGCAAGAAATTCTGGTCAAACAACAAGGTTATCTACTTGAAGAATTTCACAGGCTGGAGACTGAAAGTAATAATCTACCTTCCTATAGCAATATTGAGATGAAGGATTAATGCAGAAAAATAGACATCAGCTTTTTATTTCTTTCGATAATTGTATAAGGTCTATTATGAATAAAACTATCTCTTATTTATGAATAAAATTATTAGTTTATAATTTTTCTTGTGATAGTTTTTCGATTACATAGCATGTGCTTGAATGCTTTATATTATTGTTATGTATGTTTATGGGATGTTTGATTTCGGTTTTCTTAACCTTAATATTCGATATCATATTGTGTGAACCCTTATGGTTTGGGTGACTTTTTGGTTTAGCAAGATTAAGTTCTAGCCCATGTTGGTAGGCTTTATCAAAGGATCATAAGGGGTTCCGATTGAAACTCATGTGTGAAAAAGTCACAATATGTTGAATCGTTTTGGTTTAGCATAAAAGCATATGTGTTTCGGGGTTTTAACTTTTGCATTGCATTAGTTAAAACCGGTTTTCAACCTTTCTCTGGTAAAGGTAGGTTTTTGTTGTTGTTCTTTTATCTTGCGAGAGGATGACAATACAACAGGGGAGAGTTCTATTTTGAACTTGCGCTTAATGATATATCTTTCTGGGGAGAAGAGGATGCGGAATTTGAGGTAATGAATTTGTTAGTTAATCGTTTTCCTGTTTAAGAAAAGCCTGATTTTATTGCATATATTTATTGCTTTTGATTAACAAAATTCGGTACAATTGATGTTTATTCCATTATTTGTGTATGGATGTGACTCAATTGTTTCTGGTTAAGAAAAACTATTGTTATCTTGCTTTATTGTTTGGTATCAATTGTTTAGGCTTACGAAATTACGGTGCAATTGTGGTATTATAATGTCTATGTTTGTTTCAATTGCTTCCGGTTGAGGTAAATAATTATGCAAGTTGATCTATTTGGTTTGTATGAATTGTTTATGGCTTAACAAAAAGGTTTTCGGGATGAATTGTTTAGTCTAATTCAATTCCGAATAAGAGAAACTAAGTTAATTCTGATCTTAGTTAGAATTATCTAAGTGGAGGTTTCGGTTATTCAAGTCTAATTGAATGCCTTAACAAGAAATGATAGTTAACTAACCTAGTACTTGTCTTGTTAAAAAGTGAAAGGTCTAAGTTATTATTTGAATAATTAGAACCTGATGAGAAAAATAGAGTTAATTCTGATCTTTATTTTGGCCTTATCGAATAAGCGATTATATTTGTACAATCGGTTTAGCAAAATAACTAAGGTGCTTAGTCGATTTTTGATTTGCTAAACTATTAGGGAAAATTGCTTCGGGGCAATTATTTCCTTGGTAACATATCAAAACAAAATTACTTTGTAGTTTCGGTTTTGATATTGGTTATCTAAAATGGTGTGTGGAACCCTCGTGCTTAACTCTTATAGGTTTTGCAAGTCTTTTGAGATTTGTAAGATCCTTTCGGTTTGTCCTTTATTTGCTCGTACCTTTGTCATTTTGTGACAAAAATGGGGGGGGGATATATGGAGTAAACAAGTGATTTGGTATCACTAAGGAAAGGACAATGGTGCTTAAACGTTATATCTAACGAAAGAGTAAAGCATAGACTAAGGGGGAGTAACATATCATATTGATACTTGTAGTTATATGGACTACAAAGGGAATAACAAAGACGTGCGGATTGAAAATCTACATATCTTACCTTTAGGGGGAGTATTATCTTTGTTATTATAATGTCAATAGCGGCATTTATGGATTGAATGTATACAGGTTATTGTGATGTTAAAACTTGAAATCAAGTGTATGTGTAATGAATTCTTGTAATTTGTTTATCCATATGATGTAATAGTTTTGTCACTAAAATTGACAAAGGGGGAGATTGTCATAGCATAGATCGGTTGAACCCACCAAGCGTTGGTATGTCAAGTTTGGTTGTCATATTTTAGTGAATCAAAACTCATTTAAAGAGTCGCTTGATTATTTACTAGAGTCAACTTCGTATAGGTTAGCTAGAAAGTTACTAGGATATGAGACTTACAAGTATTACGTGGAGATGATAAGTGCTTAATTTACATGTTTAGAGTGTCAATTTTGTACTGGTTTTAGTTATATTTCTTGCATATTACCTTGTATTATAATTGTTTTCTAGTTTATGTCTTTTATTAGATGAATCATCCAAAAGAAGTGGAAATAGCTACAAAAGTGAAGTCACAAGTGAAGAAAGGTCAACGACCCAGTGGAACTCGTTCAAATGGAGGATTTCTAGTCATCATTTCGTAGAGGACGAGAAGACAAAGTTAATGGCGAAAGAACGAAGTCATTCTGAGTTTGTATGAAGAAGTTGGGAGCAAAACAAGAACTTGGAAGAATAAAGTGTAAAATGGTCATTTCCAGGACAAGTGATATTGGCACACCCACTATACGTTAAGGGGTAGTCATTTTGTTAAGGGGTGGACTGTCTTAAAGGAATTGCTAAAGGAAGTCATATCATTTACTGAGTGGAAGTCAGATTTCAAATAGTGTTAAGGGCACCCGACCATTCAGTTCAGGGCTGCCACCACCATCTTCTTTCCCGTCAACATAACACGATGAGTTCCCCGGCCAATCTCATGTTTCCGTACCGAAGATAGTTAATGTTGATTGTTAAGTGTTCGAGCTGGAATATGTAGATGTGGATTGCTGAATGTGTTTAAAGACATGGGTTACTCTCGAAATGGAGTTTGGAGTCGTGACTTCGATGATGATGGATGATCGGTGGTGATCGTGAAGGAGGAAGAGATGGTTGCTATCGTCAACACTGTTGATGATCGTCATTAGTGATGAGGACTTGTTAGTGGTTTGCTGTCATTGATGGAAGGTAGTATCGTTGTTGGTTATGCGAGGTTGGTAGTGGTGATGACGATGGAGCAGTGACGATGAAGGTTGGTTACTGGCAGCGATGAAGATGGAGGTTAGCCGTGAACTAGCATGATGATGATCGTGATCGATGTTTGAGCTGGAGATTGATGGAGCTGTTCAGGGAAGCCGTTGTGATGTATCTATTATGGAAGATAAGAGGTAGAAGCTCGGTAGCGGAGATTGCCAGTGATTATGGTCGTTGCTGCCATGAATGACGCAGAGATGATGAAGGGTGTTTCAGTGATGTACATGAGTAGAAACTAAAAAGAGAAGAACTCAGGCAGTTAAGGAGAAATGAAGATAATGATTGATGCTGTTACAGAGATGGACGGAGATCGAGCTTTGTTGTTGATAATGAGGATTGATGGTTCTTCACTGTTGCTGAGATTGATGATAGAGGAGGTTAAGATGGAGTTACGGATCCGGACTTGGATATGGGGCTAAGTTTGAGAGAAGTCAGGGAGGCGGTGATGGAGTTTGGTTGCTGTGAAAGACTAGTTGAGGATAATGAACAAAGACGATTTCCGAGCAAGTGAAAAGATTTAGCGTGTATGGGAAAATGGGACTTTGGTACAACATGGTACACCAAGTTGGATGTAAGGTTAGCTGTTAAGAAGCCACGTCGTCCCCACTGAAGATCCAACCAATCACAAGTCGTGCTCATTCTGCTACAATGCTCCCTGTTACACCAAAATAGAAGCACCTGATTTCTCAAAGTTTGAAACTATGTTTGACCGACTATGAATCCTTATCAGATGTGAATTCGAAGGAAAACTAGGTTTCGTACAAACCTATATAAAGGCTCGAGAACAGCCTAGTTAAATACAACTTTTTGGGAGAGAAACAGAAAATAAAAGAGAAGAAAGGTTCTTAATTTATATTTTAGGGTTTACCCCTTGATGGGGAAACCAAGTTATTTTCTTCTTATATATATATATATTTTTATGGGTTTTAGTAAATTCATGTGTAGCTGAATTTTTACTGATTAAGGTATAATTTCAAAGTCCCGATTAATGAAACTTTAATTCTTTTTACAAGTTTATTTTGAGTTTAATTCTCCTGTCGATGGTCTCTATTAATTTTAGTGTTTAAGATTACTATTGGGTTATTCAATTGGCCATTTGAATTAACCTGATAATAATTCTTCTACTAGTATTGGGGTTGGTGATACGTGTAATTGTCACTCAATTCCTTACACAAGTAGTACATTGAAAAAAGTCGACAGAGGGATTGTTAAGCAATTGTGTATAGAGATGACACTAGTAAGCGTAACAGAGCTTATGCGTCTGCTGCTAGAATCAACCTAATTCACAAAACATAATGCATTCGATGGGTTACACCTTGAGAGCTTATTCATGGTGGCTCGGATGGATAGGCGGTAGTCGAGCGCTCCGTATCCGGTGGCAAAGGAATTAGGGGATAGCAGAGCTTATTGTTATTCTACGGTTGGTGACAATGGAAATTCTACAAGAAATAAACAAGTACTTTTATTAAGTTTCTTTCCAGTGACGGCGAATGATTCCTTAATCATCTTTCTTTTATTTGTTATTCTTTTCATTTTACTTTAAACCAATCCCCTTGTCTTTTACTTTATTTTCTTTGATCAAATAACCTATCAATTACACAGCTCTCTGTGGGGACGATCTCTTACTACCGCTATATTACCAGTTAATTAGTGGGAAATATCTTTATTAATTTGTTGCACTTACGACACGCATCAGGAGACTTAAAGAATGTGAAGAAGTAAAGAGCTACAACGAAGACATCATCCTTCCTCTTGAGGTTAGTAATATTTGACTTGAACTGTTTCATTCCTAACGTATATTTTAAGTCGTGCATATTGAAAACATAACTGCGAAGCTGTGAATGATTATACTCTAGTTAGACATAGTATTAAGGAATTAAAATACGAAGTATAACGTCTATCTTTTGAACTTCGTATATAAGACATCGACATAATCGTATTAATGCTATTGTGATTATGTATGGGTATGGGTGAAGATTTCGTCCTAGGAAACAAAGTTTTACATTCGTTTAAAGGAAGTACAATTCATAAACTTGTTTTGTGAATCGAAAGGGAAATCGCTAGGCTTATTGGTATTGTTATTCATTGCAAATCTTTGAATTACCAATATGTGTGTTTAATATAACCACTCGTAACCTGTTTATGTATCTTGGTAAAACTATTCACAATGCCTGACTTTTGTATTGGTATGACTTTTATTAGTGAAACAGAGCTTAAGTAATCACCTGAGATGGTATGATCGATATATTGTAATTGGTATGACCAACTCTAGACATTGGGGAACCGATCCTAGTAAGAGGTGAAACCGATCACAAGTGTGCGGAAATGATCCTTGTAAGAGGTACAACAAGTCTTAGTAATTGGTAACCGACCCTATGAATTGTGCAATTAAATATCATAATTATGTGATAACCGATCCTAGTACCTAGTCAACCAAATTTTGGAAATCTAGTGTGACCGATCCTAGCACCCACATGGAGGTAGAACCGAAACTTGTTTTGGTAGAATCGTGAAACCTATTGATGGTGATTTGATAGGATAATCAATCACATAGTTCTTGGAAGTCAGATGAACCAATTCTAAACTTGTTTGGAAGTGTGGCAAATCGGTTCCAAGATTGTAAATATGAAAAAAGTATTTACAAAGTAAAGATGTCGACATACTTTGAACATGTGCAGTAACTCTTATCTTTTATTGTTCAAAGATATTCCTTAATAACTAAAGGAGAATACCGGATCGAAATAAATTGAGAATCTTTTAATTAAGGTTTTTAGTTTTATATGCTTTTAATTTCCAGCAATTAAAATGCATATCTTTAGAAAATAAAAATTGGTATTGTGCATTTACTAATTGGAGATTTTCTACTGAGATTTCGGTCAATATTTGACAGAGCATTTCCAGGAATTATGAAAATCAAATTTGGAAATATATTGCATATCTTGAGAATATTTTTGGTTTTGGAAATTCCTTGGTTTCCAAACTTCCTTGGTCTATAAATATTGAAGTTTGCATTTCGAGCAAACTAATCCTCAGAGCCAGCAAAACTACCAAGTTGTGTTGTTACTGGTGGAGCCGTCTATTCGGAGAGGAAAGTACCTTAATTAGGCGAAATCTTTTACGACCGCTTGTTTTAAAGACTTCTTTGGGATTGGGAAGCTCTACGAGTACCGTTGGTGGGAAACTAGATAATTTTAGTTTATTATTAGTTATCTATTGATTTGATTGACTAACGTTTGTTGAAATTTGATTGCACCTAGGTTGTTTATGCTTGAGAATCTTCTCTTCTGATATAAGATTCACTCAAACTAGATCAAAGTTTTGACGGGGATCTTTAGACTGTTTGTAGATCTAAAGACATCTTGTGATAATCCATTGTTAACAGACTCTGTTCTGTGTGTTATTGATCACAAGAGATTCAAGTTGATTGTGTGCAGGTGTTTATTGAAGATCTAAGAAGATTTGAAAACAAAGAAGATTTCTTATTTGAGTTCATAATCTTTGGTGTGCACAAAACTTGATCGGCTGGGGATCCAACTATAATCGGTTTATCTTTGTGATAACCTTGATTGATTAGTTGAGTAGATTGGCATCCATACAATTCTTCGTGATTCAAAGTATTGATTGCATAGTCTAGACAATTACTTTGTTAGTTGTTAAGAGATTGATCTAAGAACCTGACAAAGGAGTTTATTGGGATAAACGGAAGAGCCTTTTGTCAAACTCATATCACCTTGTTTGAAAAGAGTTGTTACCGAACAGATTTGTTGTTCCTTTACTGTTTGGAATACGAACCACATGAATTGTTCTAAGTGTGTGACTTATTTCAAGTTGGAGGCGAAGGGATACAGATGCAACTAGGTGAACTATAGGTTTAGTTGCTTGGTCTCAAATATACGAAGTTGGTTTAGATTTTGTATAGCGGCTTAATCCTGAGAGTATTCAATTCTGGACAAGGTACCGGGGTTTTTCTGCATTTGCGGTTTTCTCGTTAACAAAATCTTGTTGTGTCTTTTACTTTTCTATTTCCGCAATTATAATTGTTTTTATTATAATTAGACGTAAAATACACAAACGTTAATTCTATTTACTTGATAGCAATCCTATTGTGTTTGGTTAAGTCCGAACCTATTATCAAGTAATCATACTTCATTGTTGTATTGTCTCGATCTTGTATCCATAGTCAATCACGCAAGTTATCTTGTTGTCGTATTGTCTCGATCTCTTATCCATAGATGATCACACGAAGTGTGAACCAATTCGTTGTATTGTCTCAACTCTGTCCATATACAATCACTTTCGGAGAAAGGACTTTTAGGTGGAAAAGTTTTAGATTGAGGTATAATTGGGTACCCTCGTCTTTACAAAATGAAATAATTAGGAGAAAGAATAGAGGTTTGGAAAATGGCAAATTCTGATAATCAAAATCCTTCTGTAAACCCTGGTAATAATCTTCCTGTAAATCCACCATTATCATCAAAGTACAATCTAGCCAAGAATCTTGCATTCTCGCTGAATGATCAGGAGATTGAGAGGTTGAGAAATAAATTGCAAGAGGAGATAAACTGGCATGCACATGAATTGGCCCGTCAGAGAGAAGATGAGGAAGTTGATGCTTTGTTTGCTACATGGAAGGTGAAGCATTTTGCAAGGGTTGACGGGAAAGAAGATGAGAGATCTGGTAAATCATAGAAATGCAATGGATATGGGAGTGCAACTGAGAGTGAATCCGAGGAGTCTGAGAATGGTTTTGAGTACCCGATGGAGGAGACTGATACCAGTGAAAAGGATACAGATGCTGCTGAAGAGAAGAAAAGGATGAAAAGGTACCATGAGAGGAAGCTTCGCAAGAAGTTTGAGGATGAAAGGTCCAATCCAAGGATTTTTGCCACAACCATGCGTGAGGGAGAGCCAAGTGATGACTATGAAGAACTCTTAGAGAATGAGAGTGATGAGGATGAAGATAGTGATTATAGTTCATCATTAGATGATAGTCACGTTTTTCCTGCATCATTAGGAAGTGATTATAGTGCACAATACGAGGAAGAGGAGAACTGGAGCTATGATGAAGAAGACTTTTAGAAGTCCCTCTAGAGGTATCGATAGCTTGACCAAATTTTAGATTTTGAGAAGAGCTTGAAAATGGTTAACAATTTTTTCACAAATTAGCTATCTCGATACTTGCTCCTTGTGTTCTTGATCTTGTTGTAGATGATGACATTGTTGAAACTCTTCTTCTTCTTCTCCTGACAGTAGGCTTTTTTTTTTTTTTTTAACTTTCCTAGTATTTTGTTGTTTGTGTGAAGTGATACTTTTGGCGATGGTGGGGTGTTTATGGTGAATAGAATTAGTAGTATACTGTTGTGGTTGAGGGTTGTGAGCCTCTAAACAATCGATAGGTTGAAAGAAGTGGTAATGTATGCTTTTATTTACTTGTTCTTGTTCAAATCGAGTCTCGGTGATGTTAATACTTTAAATGGTACTGGTTTAATTGTTGATTTTCTTAACTTTTGTAGTAGTGAAAGTAGTATTGTGAGTATAAAAGTTGTTGACAATCTTGATGAAGGAACTCAAAGATAGATAGTAACAAGAATTAAATTGAATAGAGCAGGAATTGCTAGGAGAAGCTAGGAATTGCATTAGAGAATTTTCCAAAACTTCCGAGAAAAAAAGTTTGAAAACAATTGATTGAAAACCAAAACGGATGAACAAAATAAGTTTGACTATGTTGACTTAGGTTTGACTTTCGCTTGCAGTTTAGAATAACTTAAAAGGTAGTAAACGTTGCACGATGTAAAGGAATAACATGTACACCATATAGTGGTCTGGTTTTCATTGATTGATAAACATGTCACATTCCTCAAGTTAATTTCATGTGAAACCAAAAAGAAACCCTAAACATTCTTTACAAACCAAATCCACAGAGAGTTCTTCCTTGCCTCTTGAGAGCATAGACAACACCCTAACTAATCCCCCTTTACCCAAATCATGATCCATCAAATTCATGGCCGATTCTTCACCAGCTAACATCCTGGAATGATTATTCGTCTCAATAATAACCCCTGATTTACTTTGTTTACTGCCATCTGACTTTAATTGCTTCCCATTAACAAACCCTAAGCAGTAGCACCACTTATCACAGCAAGTTATATCCATGGAGATGGAGGTAATAAGTTCAATGCATTTTATAAAATGCATTAGAGTTTGCTTTTGTTTTGTGTGTATGTGTGTGTTGACTATTTGATTTCATTGTGATGCATTCAACAGAGATTTAACTATGTGGGTAGTTTTGAGGATGATCTTGAGCCAATTTCCAGTGACCTGGTGGAGAGTGATACTGAATCATGTAAGGGTAATTTTGAGGATGATTATGAACCAATTTCCAGTGATACCAGTGAGAAGACTACACTCTTTGTAGAAAAGACTCAACTTTTATGTGATATTGAATCACTTAAAAGTGAGAAGACTGTAGTGGTTACTGATATTTGTTCACTCAATAAGAGGAAGATTGTCTTAGAAACTGATATTGAATCAGATAAAAGGAAGAAGAGTGAATTGGGAAGGGAAGTTGACTTGTGCAGCAAAGAGAAGGGAAAATTGCAAAGTGATGTTGAGTCACTTAAGAAAGAGAAATCTAAGCTGCGAGGTGATGTCGACCAACTTGATAAAGACAAATGTGGACTGCAAAGTGGGATTAGAAATGGAATTGTATGAACTCAAAGAAGAATGTATTTGAAAAGGATATTGAATCACTCGATGGCGAAAAGAACAAACTAGGAAGTGAATTAGAATTGATGAACAGGGAGAAGGCTATCTTAGCAAGTGAGAAGATTAGATTGAGAACTGACATTGAGTTACTTAACCAAGAGAAAGGGTAGATTGCAAACTGATGTTGAATTTCTCAAGGAAGAAAAGGATACATTACACCAAGATCTCAGTGAAGAGAAGGATGAATTTATTCGTGGCGCAATACATGAAGTCGATGAATATATTCTAGAGTTTTGGGAAGCCCAACACGAATTTATCGAGGTAAGCATTGCTAAATGTCTTGTTTTTAGATTGTTCAACTAACAAGATTATTGCTTTATCTATTTCTTATTATGTATGCTACTAATGCAGCAAATGGAGTCAAAAAAAGTAACCAGAAATACGGTGATTGGAGTGAAAAAGAACACGGGAGGAGATCCAGTGTTGTGGAATTTTAGAGAGAAGAAGAGAGCCACGCTGAAAGAAGCGATTAGTTTCAATTTAATCGTACAGCTAAGCAAAAGTGACCACCTTCCACACCAGCCTTGTGCAAGTATTCCTTTGACCGGGCTAAGGATTTTCAGCTGGAAAGTAAGAATGTAGTAATGTCTATCTTTTAAGTTTCTGAGTACATTAGGGGGAGGGATGCTAACATAATACAAAATTTCAGATGTGTGTGAAAAGAGTTACGTGATGAGATGTTGATACATTGGAAAGGATAGAATAGAGATGTTAACGGTCTGCTCATGATGTAATGCTGATCTTCAAACTTGTAAATGTTTTTGAATTTGAAATGAAAAATTCGCCCTTTTCAGAAAATAGATCTTCTTTTTCAAGCTGGGGTGTGCTTATTCAGTTGTTAGTTGTTACCTGTACCAATATTAGCCTTGGTTGTAGTTTCGTTTTCAATCCTCATTATCCAGCAGTTAAGGTTAGCTTTCATGGTTTAGGGTGTGGGCAGCATATACTAGTACTTGTATTAGCATCTGATGCACTACTTAAGTCTGATATATTTCTCCTTCTCCTTTTCCTCTTTGCTGTTTGTTATGTGTTTTTCTTTCATTGGTATAGATGATCTCTATTCAGGAAGAGGAAAGGAGAATTTTGTTTAGGAATGATTACCTTTCATCTGTTTCTTTGTAGGTCTACAGGAAAAAAGAAAGGGAGAATTTTGCTTAGGAATATAATCTTTCATCTGTTTGTAGGTCTTTCAGTTTTTTCTTTTGGCTTGTGTTTCGTTCAATCTATTGAAAATGATATCAGGAGCTGATCTTTTTTAAGTACACATGCCTCTTAAGTATGGATCACTAAACTGGTCTTGTAAATGTTTTGAGTTTGAAATGCAAAACTGCTGCCAAATTTGCCTTTCTCAGAAAATACATCTTCTTTTCCTGTGCTGGGGTGTGCTTATTTAGTTGTTGCCTGTACCGAAATTTCATCGGTTAGTTGTTAGTATCGTTCTCAATTCTCATTATCCAGCGCAGATGATAGCTTTCATGTGTCTCAATGGTCCATGGGTGATTGTGAATTGTGATGGATTAGGGTGTGTGCAAACATATACTAGTACTTGTATTAGCATCTGATGCACTACTTAAGTCTGATCTATTTCTCTTTTTCCTTTTTTGTTTTGCTGCTTGTTATTGTTTTGCTTATAGTGTGACAGATGATCTCTATTCAGGAAACAGGAAAAGGAGAATTTATTTGCTCAAGAATGATGATCTTTCATCTGTTAGTTTGTAGGTCTTTCGATTTTCTAGCTTCTGTTTCACTCAATCTATTGAAAGTGATAAGTGATAACATTGTCTCTGAACGATGGATTTTCTTAACATTTTGCTTTTTTACCATGTTTTCTGTTCATTTCAGCAAGCAATCCTTGCTCTTCTGAATTTAAGTTTCATTGTTGCTGATTCTCTTCAAAAGATTGTGGTCATAGTTATTTGTGCTGGATTCAGTTTACATATTTCTTTTTCAATGTATTGTGTCTTGTTTTTTTATATTGAAAAAGAGCCTAAAAGTCTAGCATAAAATGTTGTTGACCTACTCATTTCGAGGTTCATAGAAATACCACACTTCGTTTTATATTGTATGCATTGCCACTGAATTGCAGGGAAATGGAGAAAGTTCAAATTCCTGGACTTTGTTGCAAAAAAAAAAACCCATTGTCCTGCTTAGCAGCTTTGTGGAGCAAATGCTCAAAGACCAAGCTTGGTATCCTTTAAATGATCTTGGGTGATGGGAACCATCAGGTAAATCTGTCTCTCACTCTCCCTTGCTTACTAATGTCTCAGTTGACCCCTAAAATTGGTGTTAGTAATCTGGCCAATTCTGGAGCATTCAACAGTTTCATCGGGAGCATTCTAACAGTTTGAGAAATCTTGCCAATTCTGGAGTTGGTCCTGCAATGTTGTATAATGGGTTCATGGTAATCTTGACTTGGATATAAAATTAATCCCATATATCTCTTGCGAAGCTGCGGTGAATCGGCAAGTGGTTCATCCTCATCTGCAGATGAACAGAAGCAGCAAGCAGTTGTGTCTATTTCACAGCCTCTTTTGTGTAGGTTGTCAATAGTGGGAATTGCATTCTACACGTTAAACCATGCAAAAATTTGAGCTTTTGGTGGCACAAACTTCTTCCAAATGTAATCAAAACTATTTACAGGACCTTGATTTTGCAGCTCCTCGATTTAATCGTGCTACCATTGTCATCTCTCCAAAGACACCCAAACCAGACATCATTGCATTCCAAAAACCCTTATCTCGAACCCCATTTCATCAATCACCATCCCAGACTTGGAATAGATATGAATCAAAGAAGCATTTATAAATAAATCTAAGCAGGACCCAACACTGTACATTCTTTCCATCAACAATATCCCCGCCAGCTTTTCAAACAGCAAGAGAAGTATAAAAATCAGGACGAACTCTATCAACAATCTATAGTAGTAATTAATAGCTCCTTGAAAACAACCATTATATACACAATTGCATAAGAGCCCTTAGGCCCCTTGCATACGAGATGAGGAGCATGGAGTCATTTGGCAAGAGTAGTACTTTTGGTGCGGGAAAATGAATAGTAGTTGATTGCAATCAAATTCCTTAGTTCGTCAAATAACATTACCTGATCTAAGGATTTTGGCAATATTGCTTGAATAAATAACAAAAACAAGAAAAGAACTCAATTTGACAAAGTAATGAAACAGAAACAAGTAGATTATAAATAAATAAATAACTAATAGCAGTGACAGGTACATGTAAAACCAAAAAGAAATCCTAGATCTAAACATTCTTTGCAAACCCCAACTGACCCCCATAGAGAGTTCTTCCTTGTCTCTTGGGAGCATAGACAACATCCATAGCAGTGACAGTCTTTCTTCTAGCATGTTCAGTGTACTTAACAGCATCACGAATCACATTCTCAAGAAAGATCTTAAGAACAACTTTTCTATATGCATCAATCACAAAACCAGTAAGGTTCCATACCATCAGATAGGGGTGCTGTATCTAAGCAATTGCTGGAACATAGGAAACAAAATAGAGCACGTGAATCAAATCAAAGCATAATATTACCCAAGATAGACAATTGCAACACGATATCCCCAGGAACAAAAGATTCAGGTGCAGCATTAGAACAGATAATCAACGGAAACCATGAAACACATGGTTCTCAGCTCAACATACCTGTGTTTGGCTGGAACTTTACACATTTTGCAGGGAACTGATTATATCGGTCACCATGTCATCAGGTTCGCTTCGTTTCTGGCAAACCGCCTGCAGTTGCAGAGTGCAACAGTAAATTTTGCAAAGAACAGGTAGAAGGCCCATGCCGCCCCTCAACATTATACAAGGAACAAAAAAGACGCATTTCCAAGGCCAGGAGCCAGACAGTAGCAAACTTTTAGTAATTGAGCATCGTAGCATGCTAAAACAAAACATGATTACATTGTAGAAAATGTTATACATGTTATCGAAGGGAGGCTAAAGAACTGGGAGAGATCATATATTTTTGCAATATGTACTGATTTTGAATAGCTTAGAGGTGAAAAACAAGTATATTGTAGGATGTAAAGGGTAACATTAACATGAACATATCAATGACTAATTAAGGCATGCATAGAACTAGAAGATTTGATTTTCATTGATAAACACCAAATAATAAGGTCGCGCGGTTTGGGGCAAAAAATGTTTAGTGTACAAGGAAAATAATACTAATGGGGAGAGGCTACATGGAAGTCTGGGAGAACCACAAAGCTCTCAATATTAGAATCAGCTACCGAAATCACACTGTCTAACTGTAAACAATAGGCTAACTTTTCACCTCTCAGCATGCTCATGAGTGTACATTACGCCATTTAACATCTAAGAAACCTACACAGTTGTGTCGAAGAACCAGAAACCTAATGACTAAATACAGCATCCCTAATAGTTCCAAATCCAGCTCAGGATAACAGTTCCAGAGCAGTGAACAACACCAAGAAAATGCAGTAAGCTACTCTTTTTTTCGTATGCATGACTAAAGCAACAAATTCTGAGCAACATACCTGTTCCAAGGCTGTGCACCTCTGCCTGCAAATTTTTCTTCGGAGCAACACACATGATATACAAATTTTGCCATAAATGTTAATTAAAGTACAAAACAAGATATCACCACAATAAGAGGAACCAAGGAGCACATAAATGCCATTGTCATACTACCCCAGAATTGATGGAGAAAGCAACCAAAAAGCAATATAACATGCAATCTGTGCAGTCCACTGAAGTGTATACTACACAATTATAATAGCATAATGATCAACATGAACGAAAAGAATGCCTCAAGTGATCGAAGTCGAACCACACTGTCACCATCAGCTGAAGTACAGAGATCAAGAGCTGGAACTCTAGCAAGGCAATCCTGTTGAGGAGCTATGCAACCAATCATCTAAAGCTGCTGTGCTGACTCTTTGAATTGCAGCTCAGGGCACTCCTGTCGGTGAGCAATATGATACTGTATCCTGGCACATAACCAAGCTCTTACTTTAGACAACAAACCTTCCAATTCTTCGTAACTCTCCTCAAGGCTCTTCAAGACCTGGCTTCATAACAAACACATGAATCAAAATCCCCTTCAATTCTCCACCAAGTGGAGCACCAACAGGGAGTACTTGAGACAGTCGTGCTACCAAATTTAACTCCTTCCATTGTCATCTCTCCAAAGACATAATAGCATTCCAGTAACTCTTATCTCGTCCCTCATTTCATCAATCACAACCCCAATCTGGGAATACATATGAGTCAACAAAGCATTTATGAATAAACTATGTCCCCAAGAGCTTTTAAAACAGTGAGAGAAGTATAAGATTAGGACAAACTCTATCAACAATCTATATTAAGAATTAATAGCTCCATGAAAACACTTATTATGTTATATACAAGAAGAAGAGCATGGAGACATTTGGCCAGATGAGTACTACTTTTGGTGCAGGAAAATGAATAGTCTATCTAGTTTGGTCAAATTACATTAGCTGATTTTGATATTGTTCAATGCAAAATTTGAAAATCAGTGAAAAGATTAGACCTAAGGAATTAGATTTGGATTTGAGCAAAAACATAAACTGAAGAACAAAGAGATAAAAGCTCATACCAGTAATTCATTCAGATAGAACACCAATTGTCAATTGAATTAAGCAAACACAGATAAGCTAATGCTGCAACTCAAACTCAAATTACTAGGTCCAATTTTGTTTGAATAAACAGAAAAACAAGAATAAAAAGGATTAAATTTGACAAATTAATGAAACAGAAACAAGTAGATTACTGATATTCATAACATTTCACATTCATAAAGTTAATTTTCCCAGGTAGGTACATGTGAAACCCAAAAAGAAACCCTAGATCTAGATATTTTTACAAACCCTAACTAACCCCCAAATCCATAGAGAGTTCTTCCTTGCCTCTTGAGAGCATAGACAACATCCATAGCAGTGACAGTCTTCCTCCTAGCATGTTCAGTGTAAGTAACAGCATCACGGATCACATTCTCAAGAAAGATCTTAAGAACACCACGAGTCTCTTCATAAATCAATCCACTGATACGTTTCACTCCACCTCTCCTTGCTAATCTTCTGATTGCTGGCTTTGTGATTCCCTGGATATTGTCTCTCAATACCTTCCTGTGTCTCTTTGCTCCTCCCTTTCCCAAACCCTTTCCTCCTTTTCCTCTTCCTGACATTTTCTCTCTGCAAAATTATTTCTCAATTTCTCTGATTTTTTGATTTGAGATTTGGGGAAGAAGAGAAGGGGTCTTTATAATTTGTTTGGTTTATTTATGTCTGTTAGATTAGGTACCGATCCGTATGAACGATGTGTTTTCTGTATCGATCGTCGGATTAGAAATACTCTAATTTGATTGGTTTAGATAAGAGTTTTCGGATTACGTAAAGTTATAAGGTTTTGTGTTTTCTTTAGTAGGATAACTTCCGTCGGATTAGGTAGTGATCCGTATGGAGGTTGTGTTTTTTGTTCTGGTCGTTGGATTAGAAATTCTTCAAGTTTTTTTTTTTTGAAAAGTTCAAGTTGATTGGTTGGGAGATTGAGAAATTGTTTTATCGAGTGTAAAGCTTTGGGCAAATGAAGCTAAGATTGTGATCCTCGCCTTTGCGTATTGTTTGGTTTTTGTTCGTTGGATTGTGAGTTTTGATTGGTTAGTATATAACCACGAGTACTCTAATACTTAGACCGTGTTTGTAAATAACCACGAGTACTCTAATACTTAGAGCGTGTTTGGGTACACATTCAAGAAATTGTTCAGATATATATAATTTGCCAGATTGATTTCTGACCTTTCGACTTATAGATGTCGAAAAACAACTTCTGAGCGTACATCCATACACCCTATAACTTTTTGTGAAGCAAAGCAAAAACATTCTACTTCTAACTTCTTGTTCGAGTAAGCAAAAACACTATTGTTTTTAGAGTTAGCAAAGAAAAAAAACATTAGAAAAGGTGATTCATTATCACCATTTTTGTTTTTAGTTTGGGGATAAATAACAAGAGCCACATTTAAATTAATGTTAGTGATCTTAATGAGTAAAAAAACTTTGTTACGGTCTCCTTTTAGGTGATAAATATAAAGGATCTAAATGAGTAATATAGTTCAACAAAAAGTTACTGCCGGATCAGATAGAGTTACTTTCGTTATTATAGTTCTTTCTAGTTTACCGGTTTATTATATGTCTCTTTTTGATATGTAGATGTTGTTTGCCAAAAAAAACTAAAAAAAAAAGGCTCATGAGAAGCTCTTTATTGAATGGTAACAATTAACTTAGTTAAATAGAATATTATTTGCAAAATGAAAAAAAAACATGGCAGTCTTGATATTAAAAGCTTGAAATTTATGAAGTATACATAGCTTATCCTCAGCCAGGATAAAAAGATAAGGTAGTGTCAGGCTTAGCGAGCCAAGGTAAAACTTATCCACCTAGATAATTTGATTACTCATTGTTTATTTATTCTTGAAAAGAAAATTATTACACTCGGTCCAAACAGTTCACAAAACTGTAGTATAACATGATTAACTGAATATGAATGAGGTTACATGAGAGAAGCAAAGTAATAATGTATAGAAGTATGTAGTTGCAGTTCAACTCCAATAAGAAGTAAATCCATCTTTTATTGGTGAATGGACAATGCAAAAAGATATGACTTATAATTTCATGTGTTGGACGGAAAATGCAATTTCATCCGTAAGCAAAGCGTGTAGAAAGTCATTTGTGGTCAACTACTTGTTGTGTAATAAAACCCCAAAAAAAAAAAATCGATCTTTGGGGGGGATATTTGTCTCCAGATAAGCTCGAAGCAATCATTTAAAACAAATTGCACTATATGAGAATTAATAAGGTCATAACCTGACTTAACTGAATATGTATTCTTGTTGGAATGTTGCTATTCTAATGTATATTCTTTTGCAAATCTAAAAGTAATTGGTATTCATAGTAGACATATAAACCGACAACTCACATTGAGCTAAAGCATTTAACCTTTTTGGAATATAAAGATTCCAGGAGTTAACATCGTATTAAACAAAAACCAATTTGCTAACGTTGTTACTTGTTAGAGCATTACTCAATCGAACCTACAAGTGTTGTTATTCCAAGCTTGTTATCAATGTTAGTTGATAAAAACTATATCTTGATTTCTAGTCTACTAAGTCAAGTCTCGGACTAGGTTTAGAATTTGGTAGTTGAGTATCAAACATCACCCTCAAGTTGAAGATCGACTTTAAAACATTTGGAGAATTTCATCGACAAGGTATGTGAAGGTGACGAGGAGTCAACTCGCAAACAATATATTCCTTACTCCCCTTTAAACTAACTAGTAGTATACAGATAAGAAGGTTCGTCCCAAGGGGGATTTGAGCTAAAGTTTCCAATTCAATTTCTGAAAGAATAATGTTGTACACAAATTATTAATGCTAATATGAGGATGAGAATGATCAAGGACTCTTTCTCAGTCACAAAACATGAATCTTATTGACATAGCTAGTTTCTTCAAAGTATCTTGTTACTAATAACCCTAGAATATTTAGTACGCTCAAATATCCCGCAATCTCATGTATTCACTGACACTAAGCGCTCGACTACCGAATTTACTCATTCGAGCTACCTAAAAGTATGTTCTATAGATATAACTCGCCCAAGTGCTTTAAGTTCCGTGAGATAGGCAATTCCTAGTGACAAATACAAACGTTTGATTCATCTACTAGTGTCATTCAATACATACGAATATTTAACAAAATCACATCGTCAATATTCATATAGCACTACTTGTATTAAGAATCTCTAGACAATTACGGGTCGAAGAAGTCTTAACTAGCAATAAAATCATCCATCAACCATTCAATTTGAAACTTAAACGATTCAAGAATAATTCATAAACACTTTTGGCACGGTAGAGAATAAGCATAACTATATAATTGCAAGAAAACAAAGCAATTTAAATATCAATTCGAGTTCATGTTTCAGACATCAAAATCGTCCCTAATTAGGGTACAATTAGCTACTGGAGTTCATAGTAAACAATGCAAAACAACAAATACGACTTTGAAACAAAATTAACAAACCCAAGCAGCGGCAGGTGGTAGTGGAATGATGTTGTGGACTGGCGATACGGTGGTGGCGTATGGACTAGAGGTACGAATGCTTGCTGCTTGTTTGGTGTTGTATGCAACGTAATCGGTGTTGTTGAGGTGGTATTCTGCCAGTGATGTATGATGATGTTGGTGGTATAGTGGTGGAGGTGCAGGTGGTAATGGTATATGCAGGTGTATGTAGATGGGGTTTGGAGATGCAAAGGTGGTGAACTGGATGCAGATGCAGTGATTATGCAGATGTGATGGAGATGCAAAAGATGATGCTGGTGAATGCAGGTGGTATGCAGATGATGGTGGTGGTTGTTCAGCGAGAAAAGCTCGCTGAAACTAGGGTTGCAGCAGTTGAGGAGGGTATCAGATTATACTTTTTGTAGATTTTCATATCTTTTATAGCTCTTATTACTTGCTCCACAATACTGCGGATTCAAATCAGATACAACCCAATTACTAATTCTTCTATACTTCTAAAATAACACCTTCATCTCGCCCATTCATCCATGTTTTAAACGGCATAAACAACAACTTAGGATTGAATTCTCGCTCCAACTAAACTCCATATATTTTCTTTCACTGACTTATCGGCACATCACACAACCCATAATCCTTGTAGTTTGAACCCTGAAGTACATGGCCCAGACTCATTAATAACATGTACTGTGTGTGTGTGTGTTGTAAATGTGCGAGTGAATGTGTCTTGTAGGTTGTGTGTGCAGCACGTGCGAGTGTAAGAGAGAACGAGGAAGTCGAGTCTGAGCTATATATTCTCATCTGTCATGTAAACTCAATAATCTTTCTCTTAATCAATTGATTATCAAAACCGTCTCCAATACAATGTGGACATTCAATTCATTGAATGTTAGCATGGTATCGTGAGAGTACATATTTGCGAGTTTTAGTTCATTAGACCGTGCCTTTACTCCGCGTCACCCGGTTTAATTTGTCCACGTGTTAGACCGAACGAGGCTACACGTGAGGGGGTGTGTTGAGACTATTAGTCCCACATTGTCTGGGTTTCTAATTTAAGATCCTGCGGTTTATAACTCTATGGGCCACTCCGCCAATTGGTTTTGAGTTGGATGCCCATATTCTAACATGGTATCAGAGCACCTTGGATTATTCACCTCACATATGTGTTGAAGAATCTTGCATTTTTAATGGTGTTTCTGCAATTGAACATCGAATTGGAGTTGCTGAGTTATATTAAGTACAGATTAGAGTTCTTTTGTTGAGTTTGTATACACTCAGTATGCAACCTAGTGTTCAGTTTGCATATGTGTTCAATATGCAACCTATTAGTCTTTTACTTTTCATGCTTCTTGAATAATTCAGTTGAAGTTTATCTTCAATGGTGCTTTTTACTTTTGTTTCGTATGTGAGGTGAATAATCCAAGGTGCTATGGCCACATGGAAAATAATACAAGGTACTTTTGCGAGTCCTTCAATAAGATGCTTTAGGTTCTGATTATTGGTAATGGGTTATCGTTCTTATACCTCAATGTGTTGGAGTTAGTGGAGTTACTGCTAACTTTGCTTCTTGGTGGTTAATTGTGCAATAAGAACTCTTACTTCTGCCAGATCTTATTGTTAATTGCTTCAGCTATTGTGTGAATTGAATGAGACAAGGTCCAGATGGTGGGATGATTGCTTGTGTTACAGCTGTGACTGATTCTTCATATTTGACAACAGTGTGTGCTAATGGATGTTTAAATGCTCATAGGCTACAGTTTGAATTGGTCCAAAGTATATCATTTACAACAATCCACTTGGTTTTAGACTTGGTACAACCCAAAAGCACCATTCCCTTTGGTTTGCACAACCAAAAATGTGAGTGTGTCAAGGTCCTCATCTACAGTTCCAGAAAGAAAATGCCAATCTCAGCTAGCCTGCAACTGTACCTCCTTATGCTATTTCATGATTACTAGCCTACTGATTCTTCATACTTATTACTGCAACACCTACTGGGGCTGTGTTTACTTCTCATACTTCTCATCGGCTGCAACATATTATGCCATACTGTCATGAGAGTGCTGAGTATGGTGTGTCAATTTTACAAGGTTATACTTCTTATGCCATACTGTCAGGTTTTACTTCTTACATTCCTGCTCCAAGTACTTCTACTGCAATACTTCTACATCATCAACTACTTTGACTACATCTCCAGCAGTTGTTATTTGGTTGGCTGATCATAATGCTCCCGCAATCACTTGTTTAACCTATGGCCTACACCAATTCTTTTGCTATCGTCGCATACTTTTGCATCAACATTACCTATTTGCTGCATCATTCAATTTGTCACCTGCTACACCAACAACTGTTGTAACTTCAGTCTTTTGATGCCTCTCCTCATGGCCTGTACTGGTATGTATGCCCGTGTGAGTCAGTGTGTGAATACACAAAGTATTGTTGGGTTATTCCATTGCTTACCAAAGCTTCTTTTAAATCCCCTTTCACTTCATTTGTCACTAGAATAGAAAAATTACTCTCTCACTCTGTAATTACTATTAGGACTGACAATGGTGGAGAATTTCTAAATACTTTTCTACAAGAATATTGTGATACTCATGGCATAACACATGAATTTTCTTGTCCTAATACACCTGAGCAAAATGGTGTAGCTGAAGTTAAACATAAACATCTTCTAGGCATAACAAGAGTTCTTTTGTTGCAATCTGGATTACCTAATGAATTTTGGGTTGAAGCACTTCAAACAGCTAACTACCTCATAAATAGACTTCCTACTAAATCTATTTCATTTTTATATCCTTTTGAAATGTTGTTTCAAACTAAACCAGATTATCACTTTCTAAAAGTATTTGGATGCTCTTGTTTTCCTTGGTTGAAGCCTTATACATCAAACAAATTAGAACCTAGAAGCAAACATTGTGTTTTTCTAGGATATAGTCTTCATCATAAAGGCTATAGATGTTATAATCCAACTTCAGGTACTATTTATATTTCAAGACATGTATCATTCAATGAGTCATGTTTTCCATACAATGAACTTTCTAGTTCCATTTCATCTCCTTCACTTACTCCAGCAACTGCAGTTACTTCACCTACTTTATATTTTCCTCCTGATAATTCTACTTCAAATCCTTCATCTTCCTCTACTCTCACTGTACCAGCATCTTCATCTTCAGTTACAGTACCCATAACTAAGAATGATCATTCTATGGTTACTAGAGGTAAGAGAGGCATTTACACTCCAAAGTCTTATTCCACAACCAAACACCCATTGCCCATGGCATTTGTTTGTAATGTACCTAAAAGCATTATAACAACAAATAAAGTGAAAGAGTGGAGAATTTATTTAGTTGATGAATACAATGCTCTAATGGAAGCTGGTACTTGGTCATTGGTTCCTCCTGACAAAGCTTATAACCTCATTGGTTGTAAATGGGTTTTTAGAATCAAACACAAGGCATATGGGACTTTAAATAAACACAAGGCAAGACTTGTGGAAAAAGGCTTTCATCAGCAACCAGGGTTTGACTATGAAGAAACATCTAGTCTTGTTGCTAAACCTACAACTATCAGGATTATTTTATCTATGGTAGTGCAGTTCAGCTGGAAAATACATCAACTTGATGTAAGTAATACATTTATGCATGGAGATTTGGAGGAAGAGGTTTACATGACACAACCACCAGGATTTGTGGATCCAACAAAGCCAAAACATGTTTGTCTTATTCATAAATCAATCTATGGATTGAAGCAAGCTCCCAGAGCTTGGTATGACAAGCTTAGCAATGCACTGAAATCTTTTCGGTTTGTTAACTCATTATCTGATGCTTCATTATTTGTTCACAAAACTGGCTCTCAAATTACAGTGGCTTTGGTATATGTTGATGACATTCTACTTACAGGTTCTTCTTCAAATTTTCTGAAGCATGTTATCACTCAACTACAAGTTAGCTTTCTTATTAAAGATTTGGGTAATCTTCATTATTTTCTGGGACTTGAAGTTTTGAGAACTACAGATTCTTTTTGCTTATCCCAAACCAAGTATGCGCTAACCTCGTTACACAAACATCATATGGAAGGAGATAAACCCCTGTCAAACTTCGGCCACATCGAAAAGTTAACTCAAGCTTCTGGTGAACTGCTTTCAAATCCTACAGAGTATAGATCTTTAGTGGGTGCTCTTCAATATCTTACATGGACAAGACCAGATATCTAATTTGCAGTAAATTTAGTCTGTCAGTATATGCAGAATCCTAGAACTGATCATCTGATGGCTGCTAAGAGAATACTGAGATATATTAAAGGCACATTGAATTATGGTTTGAAGTATACAAGTGGTAGTTCTTATCTGTTGGGTTTCTCAGATGTTGAATGGGCTGTCTCTTTAGATGATAGAAACTCTACAGGAGGTTACTGTGTTTTTTCTGGGTTCTAATATCATTTCTTGGTCATTCAAGAAACAATCTACTATTGTCAGGTCCAGCACTGAAGCAGAATATAAAACTCTTGCCAACAGTGCAGCTGAAATGATTTGGATATGCTATGTATTGAATGATCTTCACTTTTCAGTTCCTGGTATTCCCAGATTAGGTTGTGATAATATTAGCTCCATCTCTCTGGCTAGAAATCATGTTCTACATACTAAAATGAAGCATGTACAGTTGGATTTTCACTTCATCGGGGAGCTGGTGCAGACCAAAGCTTTGGATGCCTTTTATGTTCATATACTTGATCAAGTTTCTGATATTTTTACAAAGGGACTTCATGGTCCTAGATTTTATTATCTCAGATCCAGACTAAGGCTTACACCCATTAGTTTGAAGGGGGATAAAAGCATAAGACTATCTGATGCTAGTGAAGCAACGGATGAAGCGGCAAGTGAAGCAAAGGCAAGCATTGAAGCAAGACAGTTAAGAGTGTCAGAGGCGTAGGATAAACAGTCACATGTATTGTGTGTTGTCTGCACGTGTGAAGTAACGTGTGGCTGTTCTCAGCCTGTAAGGACAACTATAAATGATGTCCATGTATTCCTTTTCTTTGTAACTTGATTGTCTATAATTTCAGAGTGAAATGAAATGATTCTTTTCATCACCATCAACACCATGTTATCAAAGCAGTGCAGGTTAAGTGTGTCATAGGCGTAGGATAAACAGTCACATGTATTGTGTGTTGTCTGCACGTGTGAAGTAACGTGTGGTCGTTTCTCACTGTACGGATAACTATAAATGCTGTCCATGTATTTTTTTTTTTTTTTTTGTAACTTGATTGTCTGTAATTTCAGAGTGAAATGAAATGATTCTTTTCATCACCATCAACACCATGTTAGCATGGTATCAGACTCAGAAATCATGAATTTCTGAGGGTATCGATCCAATTTTTCCACTGATTAACCTGAATCTTTATCTCCTGCTGCTGTTCATCAACAACATCTTACAACTCTGATTGTTTTCATCAAAATTAATAGATTGTTCTTCATCTTACACAAAATTAAATCTCATATCTAGATTTCTAACCACAACAACTTCCAATTTCACCTTCAAACAAAGATTTACATCATAATTAGCTTGTTTTTGCAGCTAATTTCTTCATCAAGATTTGTTGTTCTTGATTCCTGATGCCGAGATAGTCTGGGCGTGTTCTAGCTCGCTACACCAAGGTCTAGTTAGGGCGAAAAATTAAAGGCATTCCACCGATTAGATTCAGCAGAAGATTGGGAAGTTGTTGGTCTCATATCTTACTTCAAGGAAGTCCTCACCTATGTGTTGGAAATCTTGCATTTCATATGATGTTTCTAAGTTTGAATTTCGTATTGGAGTTGAAGTGTACGATTAATAGGTTTGAGTTCTTCTAATTTCATCACTGCTGTTACCGAGTTTGTTTTTCATGGCACTAGTATGCAACTTGTGATTGTTGATGGTTAATAAGCGTAAAGTTGTATTTGATCCTGATGCTAGTATTGCAACGTCGTCAAGAGGATTAAGCATGATTTTCAAACTAAAATTCAGTGTTAGGGTTTGAGCTCTTGGTTGTTTCAATTTCCTGTTGGTGTATGGATTGAACTCTCTTACCTCATCAACTAGTATCTGACTCTCTGCTGGTAATCTCCATTGTTATCTTTAGATTACTATAGTTTTAACTTTATGTGTTCATCTTCTACATCACTGGCTCAACAACAGACAATGCTGTCTTCAAAAGCTTTTTCATCATAACTAGTTTTTGGAAACTAGTTTTTTTCATCAAGTCCTACTTGTGCTGATACCTGGTGCTTTTAAGTTTGAGCATGCCTATCTCATCTACACATTGTCTAGATAAGAGAGAAGCTTAAAGTTTTTCCACTTGAAAGTGAGGAAAATCTCCTCTTAAATCACATATGTGTATTGATGTGTGTATGGAATGAAAGTTTGTTGCACTATATGTGCTTAATCAGCTTATTATTAGTTCATTCCATTGGTACTTGCTTTAGTACAGTCCTCTTTTCGTGAGTGAGTTGGCTTGCAAGTTTAATGATGAAACTGAAGATGATGTTATGGGATTGGAATTGGGGAGTTATATTAAGTACAGGTTGATGTTCTCTCTGATGAGTCTTCTCTCAATTCTGAGTGTGGCATGCTATTCTTTATCTTTTATCCTTTTCAGCTATTATTTCTTTCTTTTACTGCATAATAATGGTACTTAATATGTACTATAATAAGATGTTTACAATAAATTGGATTGTGAGTTGGTTTTCAAACTTACTGCAAGTGTTGGTTCTTATTTATCAACAACCAGTACTCAAGTTCTGGTATGTAGTGTTCTTGGTGATATATTTTTTTATGTGGTTTATCAATGTTGGTGCTGAGAAGTGTATGTAGTTCAAGTGCGAGTTTATCCTTCAATCTCCTTTTGGCTACAGTTTTGAGACTCCATCAGCTGATTGTTTAGGTTCTTCAAGTACACATCATTAGATGCTATCTCTTGCTATTTTTCCATGTGTTTAAATTGATGTAAGTAGCTATCATATGGTGTTCTAGAGTATAGTTACAGTTCAAGTTTGGCTATTGGATTTGTGTGTGTGCGATTCAGCTGATATATTCACTGCTCCCAAGGCTCATACTGTTGGTGTTGTTCACATTTTCACCATATATATCTATGTTATTCAGTTATTGTTGCTAGTACGTAAAGCATCAATGCCTTCTATTCTCTGCAAATGTCTTTTACTGCAACTACTACTGCCTCAACTGTTTCACCTGTACATTATGAGTGTGATACTACTTTCAAGCTAAGTGCAAAACTCGTGAGTACCAAGTGATAGAATTGCTGCTATGTTGTATTGTAACTGGGGTACTGCGATATTTCTCTCATACACCACCTACGAGTATAACAACAATTGTGAATACTTCTTCTACACTTGCGACAACTTAGTGTTTCGAACAGCTTTATGAAGATTGAATGTTACGCTAATACAATGTTTCTTCAAGATTTGATGTGGGAGCACTTCAAGAATTATGCACCTATTCCACATACCATTTTGCAAGGATTGAATACTGATGCTCGTCATGTTTTCTCTGAGAAAATTAATGCCACGATCATGCGTTGGTCTACAAAGCAACCTCGACTGAAGACTCGCTTTGTTGATGTTGTGGATTGTGAATCTGAATTCAACTTCCGCCCATGGGTATTAGTTCCCCCTTACATCTCTCAGTTGAGAACTTTTAATGATGAAGAGAGCATAACTTTGAAATCTGGTGCTGAATTGGATGACGGTGAGAGAGCTTTTATGCTAAGTTGTACTCCCAGTTATCTAATATCCATAATGCATGGTGAATTCTCAGTGGAAGAATACAATATTGATAGGGCGGCTCGGCAAATGGGTATGGATCAGTGTGCTCCGACTTTTCGAAGAAGAAAACCTCGCTTGATCGCCTTATGACCCGTCCGGGACCGCACACATGTGGAAGGAAGCGAATTTTGGTTCCCCAAACAAAGAGTTTCATATGTAACTCAGGGTTACGTAGACTTTTGGGATCAATAACTCAAGCGCTTATCTGATTTTGTAAGAGTTAATCAACCCTTAGTAAAGGAGCCTCCTTCTCCTGAGATGATTGCTACTCGACCAAGATTGAAGCATTTCCCTGGTAGCGACAAACGGAAAACATCTCCAGGATGTTCACAAGTAAGTATTTTACAAAGTCTTCATAATATTATGATGATTGTATTTTGATTATTGCATCAAAAATTTATTTTCCACAGGGAGGTCGTAATGTAAGACCGCGAATTGATGTAAACCTCTCAGAAGTTGTTCATGGTGGAGAAGGCAGGAGTAAGAATTATAAGATGATACCTAACACCATAAAGTCCCCAGTGACTTGTTTGGTGAGTTTATCGATATCTCTTTCGTCATGACTTCTTCTCATCCGTGTAATTGGGGTCTTGAAAAAGACTTTTGCTATTCCGTTGCAGAATTTCACTCCATCAAGTATTGACGGTCTTCAGTTCTCTGTTGCTGGGCAGATGGTCTCTGATTTGAGCGTTGAAGAAGAAAATATCGTGAGTACTCTCACTTATAGCCAATCATAAATGCCTCATGTGAAAATGACAATTATTTGAGAATGTGTTCAGGAGGATGTTGCCGTGGAGGTAGAGAGTGCTGATACTCGGTCATCTCCCGAGAATATAGGCGAAGGAAGTTCCAAATATTCAGAACCGAATGAAAATGATGAACCTCTTGATGTTGACACGGGCAATCCCAACTTTTTGAACACTTCGAAGACCTCCAAAGTAAGCACATATCTTATAACCTCTTCATAGAAACATGAAATCGTTGATTTGTGAGTGAATGAATGAGAATCCACGTGAGTGTACAAGTAATTTTGGCGAAATATGTCGTCAGAAAATTTCAGATTTCAGCTTTTAGCAAAAACACCGTAAAACCTTCATCTGAAGTCGAATTTTCATGATCTGCATATGTATTTTCAAGCCCATAGAATTTCCAAGCTTTATTAAGGAATATTTTTGAATTTTGAGCACGTTTAGGACCTAAAAAGGGCGAAACAGTAAACTTCCAGGAGACTTCCAGAATTTTTTCAGATTGCATGTTGCCCGATGTTTCGACAACATCTTTTTGCTCGTTCATCGGATTGTCATTCAATTTTGACATGTGGTAGAGGACATCCATACGAAGAGAATGGTATATAACCCATCCTCAGATTCCTTGTAGGTCGCTCCCAGTTCGTCTATTAGTACAGAGTAGAGTACAATTTTTTAGACGAGATTACCGTAAAACGTATTTTCGTGACTTCATGTTATTTGCTCGTGCCTTGAGTGTATAATGATGAACTTTGATGATTTGGTATTGATTGTATGCTGTATTTTATAATCTCACTTGGTTTCATGCTTTAAACGACTCTAACCTCATGTAATCTTCGCATTAGGTGTCAAATACCGAAGTTGAGGATACTGAAACCAATGAGGATAATCCGAATTGCCCTAGAGTTGTTGATGAAGAGACAACCATCCCTGAACTTCAAGGCCATGAGAAGGTTGTCACTGAAGTTACGAAACCCAGATTGTTCTTGCCTTCCAAAGTGATAAAAGAAACCGAAACACCAGTAGAGAATACTGAAGAAATCGTTGACCCGATTGTAGAAGTTGCTCCAGTAATTGAGAACCGTATAGTGTTGTATGAATACCCAAGTTCAGGATTTGTTTTTGATCCTCCCTTTGATGCTTCACTCCCGTATCATGAACTAGTAGGTGGATTCAGCGTTCCCAATGGGTATGCAGGCTTGTACGAGAAAATATGGAAGAAGTTTGGTCACATAATTGTGGACCGGAATCCTGGGCGTGCTTATGCTTTAACAATGCAAGTAGGTATTATCTTACACGTTGTAAGTGATATATGCACTAGGGACAGAAGTACTGTAACTCCAGATATACTCTTTGATTGGCAGTTTAACTTGGAGAATTCATAAAGACTTGGCTTCAATGTAAAGTGGCTTCGTAAGCAAATGAACGCTATCAAAGACTCATGTGAGAAGAACATACCCTTTCCCAATGATGCTGTGATGGAGAAGGAAGACAATATTGCTAGGCTGATTGAAGAGCTGAACAAGGAGGAGGCGACTCTACAGGTCTTGAAGGATGTAGAGGAACAAAAATCATTTTTTGCTGATTTCTTTTGATTTCCTTTTCATAATCTCTTGAACTTCTGAACTTCTGAGAGATGTGGGGTTTTTCATTTAGGTTTTGATATTGGCTGATTTTGGATTGGTAGATGATTGAGGATTTTGTTTTGGATTTAGTAGAGATTTTCTTTTAAGTAAAATGAACTGAATTTTGATAAATTGCTGAATTCAAATACTGATTGCAAGTATTGCAAACGTTTTGGAGGAATTTAAATACAATGAAAGAAAATCCTAAATGCCAAATCCAGACGTCATGAGTGCTCAAACGTCCAATACCTCAAATGCCCAATGATTTCAGACAAATGCCTTAAGCCAATTCTCGTGAATTACTGGCAGGGTTCTGCTATCTGTGTTGATCAATTTGTAGTATCCTCCGGTTATGGACCTAGCAACCATAAATGGTCCTTCCCAATTAGAGCTCCTTGCAGAATGGAGATCTCGTTTAGTCGCCTTAAGAACCGAATCCCCTTCCTTGAATTTTTTGGGCTTAGTAGTTCGCGCCTTGAATATTTTTTGCTGATTCCATGGTTGTGGCCCATATGGACACTCGTGTAGGGGAGAGTATCCAGCATATTGTTTGTCGTGCTTAGCCATGTCTTTAGCAATAAACCTCTCGATAGAATGATCAACATGGAGATGCTCTGAGCGTAACCATTTGGTGTAATACTGCTGAGGTGAGACTATCCACTCGTAGCTTTTGGTAATTGCTAAGTTGTTGGTGGAATAAAGTCCTCGGACCAAATAAGCATATTTGAAAACTGATAATATAGACACATGAGGAGGAATAAGACTTGCCTGAGTGTGAAACCTTCTGATGAAAGCATTTGTATCTTCTTCAGGTTTTATGTTAGCTCTGCTAGGGCTCTGACCTCCTTCAAATACTCGAATGGTGAAGTATCTTCTTTTTCTTCTTCCGAATCAGAGGTTTCTTCTTCAATAGAGAAATGTGCAACTGAAGGCATTGGTGTTACCTTTCCAGTGTGAATCCATGTTCGTCCAAGAATCATATCATATCTTGGATCTTCTCGAATTATGAAAAATTTTGTTTGTCCATTCTGAGTTTATGTTCACCTTGAGGGTGATGTGGCCATGAGCATCTCTGGGTGTTCCTTCATGATCTGTGATTATTACTAGAGCGTGAATGGATTCTTGTCGTGTGATACCAGCAGTTCTGAGAGTTTTCAGAGGGATAATATTAACAGCGGTGCCGACATCAATCAATGCTTGTTTGAACTCGTTTCCCTTGAGATGGACTGTGGTGAGGAGTCCCCAGTTGTACATTTATTCATCTGTTGTTGAGGGCGGCTCACGGAATGCTTCTTGAATCAACAAACGCTTTCCTGACACGATGTGGTTCAGTGCAGCGAACATGTCTCCCCTCTGAGCTTTTGATAAGTATAACAATTCACAGATATGCTCAATTAAGGATTGAACTGCTTCTTTGACAGGTGGTTCAGAAAGAGTGAAGGTTCTGACATGGAGAGGATCTCTATGCACTCCTTCAGTCCCTAGGTTGAGTTCTCCTGCTTCGATCTTTTCTTTGAATATGCGCTTCAAATTTCTGCAATCACTTGTGGGATGGTTGACAAACCTATGAAAGCGGCAGTAACGAGGATTTTCCATGGTTTCTTGATTGGTTCTTTCTTGACATATGGGAGCTTGATCGTGCCGTCTTGAACCCAGGCGTTTAGAAGTTCAATAACTTCCTCAATGGAACAGGGGAAGTCAGGTGCCTCTGGATCAGGTTCTGTGTGTTGAGCAGGAACTTGCAGATTATCCTTCCTTTGCGCCTTTAAAGGGGTTGAGGAAGTATGTTTGCGATGTGGCTCGGCTTTTCGTTTACTCCCTTCTGCAACAACATTTGTGGAAGGTTGGAGGTTGTACTGTTTGTTAATTAGGCGCCAGTTACTTCGAGTCTCCCGTGGCTCTTCAACTTTTGTAGTCTTAGCTCCCTCTATTAGGGCAGGTGCAGTAGTTGCTGATCTCTTGGCCGCTTCATGGAGTTCTGAGAAAGTCTGGAACCTGAGATTTTCAAGTAAAGCTCCGTAGTCTGGGATCATTCCATTGATGCACAAGTCCACGAGTTGCTGCTCTGTGACGTTTGGATCATGACAATCCAAGGCTTGAACTCTAAACCTCTTCACATAATCATTAGGATGTTCATTACTCCTTTGAAACATTCTTCCGAGATCGGACAGAGTGAGTTGCTCTGAAACGAAGAAATATTTTATGTAGAAAGCATTAACCATTTCTCCCCAACTTTTGATACTTCCTGGTGCGATGTTATTATACCAGGTATATGCCCTGCCTTTTAGAGACTTTGAAAATTCCTTGAGATGGACAGTATGGTTGTGTTCATGTTCTCCCAACGCTTCCAGAAACCGAGAAACATGTTTTCAAGCATTGCCCGTTCCGTCATAAAGAGTAAATGTTGGGGAGGTATAACCTTTTGGTAGAGGAATCCTTTGCGTAGCAGCCGGGTATGGAGGTTGGCGATAGTGGACAGAAGGCGTCTTGTCTTTTCCACGATCTTCCAAGAGGCGCTCCAGGTCCTCACGAGTGATGAAACTGGATGGTTCTTTCACTAGTGGATCGTCTGTAGCCTTGGGAACTTCCTCATCATCTACTACATGGATTGGAGTGACTTTGGGATCAGCATCTGAAGAATTTTCTTTAGCTTTTCCTTTCTCTTGAGTTTTCTCTGACATCTTGTTTGTAAGAGTCTTGAGATAGTTGAATAGCTCCTTCCGAGTAGCAAAAGCAATGTTAGTCTCGCTTTTTGGCAAGAGTTTCTTGTACCTTAATGAGATCACCTATGGTAGGTGGATTTTCTCCGATTTCTTCTGGAGACCGACCAAAGAGTGGATTATTGATGGCGTCAAGGTCTTTGCCACTTGTGGGTGATCACTGGAGCACCAGTGCTTGGAGGAGTAGTAGTGGCAGGTTGCACCGGAGGATTAGTGTTAACAGTACCGCTAGAACTTTGCGATGTTAGGGTCGGGTGTTGAACCCGGATTGGTAACTGAACCAGACCTAAGACCGACCATCTTTGTGAGAATTGAGATTGCAACCGAGAGAATGATCTCCCACTGTGTTCGCCAATCTATAGATGGGGAAAAACGATTCGCTGGTTTTTACGGAATTGAGGAGATGATCGCACAGAGGAGACTCCTTGAACTGGGCGAAATGCTTAACCTCACACAGATGCACTGCAAGAAGGGAGTGCTTTGAATTCGAGAGATATAGTTATGGTTAAGATGAATAAGGTTGATATGAGAGTGTTCACATGGCTAACCTTGGTTAACTATTGTTGAGCCAACATGGTGTACATGTTTAGGTACGGTTACATAAACCTAAATGAAGGTACATTTCATTTGTGTGTAACAAGCTAAGTTCGATCTAACGGTTGAAAGATATTAGCTTGAATCTAATCAGGTTTTCATCTAACGGTGAATATTGAATGCTTTGTTACCAAGGTAACTGTTTATGGGTAAAAATCGTTTCCGCCGATTTTAGTAAATTCGGTAGGTGAGTGAGAAACTGGTTTAAACCCTAAACAAATATGCTGCACGTGAGCACTTTCTAGATTCGAGAGATCAATCTGTACAAGTCCCGCCTAAACCAAGAAATGGTCGTTCCAGACTTGCTTCGGTCACAAAGTGGAGGAGAAGGGTTGATTTGGGGAGGGAAGCAAAGAAATGTGTTGAGACCAGAATAATTACCCGGGGGAGAGTAGTGTCTCGACTTGTATCGAGAAAGTGAAAGCTTAGGAAGCTTGCAAGAGATGAAAGCCTTTTGGAGAGCTTGCAAAGTTGCCTTTTCTGAGAGTGTTGTATTTTTCTCCTGACCGAGACTTGTTGTCTGGTGGAAATAGGTAAGACCTATTTATACAAGTCGAGATTGAAACGTACCCTGGCCTCATGAAGGAAGAGAGCAAAGGGTGAAATAATAGGAGGAGGTGGTAACCGCAAGGTGTTTATGGGTGAAAACGTTTTCACCATTATTTCCTCATTTATTTGACCGCTTTATTCCTATTCACGCTTTCTTAATGTGAGCGTAGTGTACGCTGCAAGTTGTGACCGCCAAACCAAGACCCTGGAAAGCATCCCCCAGTTTGTGTTGATGTCTCGAGTGTTGGTTGCACCTTGAGTGCAAGTGGCGCTGCTAGGGGCGCATGTGGCATGTGCCAATGGCATGTGCGGAATGCCTTTGTTGCGGGTTGCACCTCGAGCGCAAGTAGCAATGCCAGAGCTGCTAGTGGCGTGTGTGGCATGTGCCAATGGCATGTATGGAATGCCTTGGTGGTAGGTTGTACGTTGAGTGTAAGTGGAAATGCATAGAGCTGCTAGTGGCGTGTGTGGCATGTGTCAATGGCATGTGCGGAATGCCTTGGCGGTAGGTTGCACGGTTTGCAAGTTAGGCTACCAGCGTGGGTTTTGGCATGTGCCAATGGCGCGTACGACCAAGTTGGCCTAGGTTGCACGGCTTGCAAGTTGGGCTACCAGCGTACGTGTTTGGCATGTTCCAATGGCATGCGTGGCCAATTTGGATCATGGCATGGTAAGAAAAGCTACCAGCGAGCGTGTTGGCATGTGCCAATGGCATGCTTGGCCATTAGGGCCACGCCCTGGTGAGAAAAGCTACCAGCGAGCGTGTTGGCATGTGCCAATGGCACGCGTGGCCAATTTGGTCTAGGTTGCACGGTTTGCAAGCCTAGGTGCGGGGCGCTACTTTGGCATGGCGCGGCTAGAGCCAAGGTAAGGGTGTTTGGCTTGGCGTGGCGTGACCGGCGTAGCTAGGGCCAAGGCAAGTATGTTTAGCATGGTGCGGCTAGGGCCAAGGTAAGGGTGTTTGGCTTGGCGTGGCGTGACCCAGTGTAGCTAGGGCCAAGGCGAGTGTGTTTGGCATGGCGCGGCTAGCTTGGGCTAGGTGTGGCTGGCATGATTTGCCATTGGCACGGAGGTGCGGCTAGCATGGTTGGCATGCTTTGGCGCGTTTGGTGTGGTCGGGCATGATTTGCCATTGGCACAGAGGTGCGGCTAACATGGGCTAGGTGTGGTCGGCATGATTTTCCATTGGCACGGAGGTGCGGCTAGCATGGTTGGCATGCTTTGGCGTGTTTGGTGTGACTAGCATAGCTAGGGCCAAGGCAGAGTGCGTTTGGCATGGCGCGGCTAGCTTAGGCTAGGTGTGGTCGGCATGATTTGCCATTGGCACGGAGGTGCAGCTAGCATGGTTGGCGTGCTTTGGCGCGTTTGGTGTGGCTGACATGATTTGCCATTGGCACGGAGGTGCGGCTAGCATGGTTGGCATGCTTTGGCGCGTTTGGTGTGGCTGGCATGATTTGCCATTGGCACGTAGGTGCGGCTAGCTTGGGCTAGGTGTGGCTGGCATGATTTGCCATTGGCACGGAGGTGCGGCTAGCATGGTTGGCATGCTTTGGCACGCTTGGTGTGACTAGCATAGCTAGGGCCAAGGCAGAGTGCGTTTGGCATGGCGCGGCTAGCTTGGGCTAGGTGTGGCTGGCATGATTTGCCATTGGCACGGAGGGGAATTAGGGTTTTGTTCATTGTAACCCTAACTTGAAAAAATACCCCCTATTAATTACTGACTACATGCATTAAATGTTCTAATAAATGTGTCACCGGTGATATTAGGTTATTTGGGGTTTTATGATTTTACCCTTTGTTTAAAAACCACCATCAACATTAAGTCCCCTGCTTAGCTCGGAACAGGAGCTTTGTTGCGAGGTAAGCATAAGATGGTGACAAACTATCAACAGCAAATCGTAAAGAGAATTGAGGAGGCTTGTCTGACCTTTTTATAAATAGGATTTGGAATCCTTGCCTCTGGCAGTTTTGCACAAATATGGAGGCTGGCACAATTGGGAAGTCAGCGTCATTGAGAGACAGGAAGCTGGGCGGCACTGAGAAGTTGACGCGAGTTGGGAAACAGAGCGTGCTAGATGGCGGGACCGGCGCAAAGTGGGAAGCCGATCGCGCTGGGGCATGGGCCGGTGCAAGGTGGGGAAGCCGAGCGTTCTAGCTGGGCGTGACTTGGGCGACGTTGGGAAGTTGGGCGCAATTGGTGGGACCGGTGCAACTTGGGCGACGTTGGGAAGTTGGGCGCAATTGGTGGGACCGGTGCAACTTGGGCAACGTTGGGAAGTTGGGCGCCCTTGTGGGCCCGTTCCTTATATGCACGATTTTTGGTATAGGGAAATCCTTCCCTATTTGTAATCTCCACGCCCATATATATAAAATCCCTTTCTCTCATCTTTGTTCTTTCATCTTTTCATACTAGCAGCAGAGTCATAAAGAAAAACCGGCTTCCAGGTATGTCTTCCAGTACTTCTCTTGTTTCCATTTTCATGTAGGTGCAAACCCTAAAAGTAGGCGTTTTTCTTTCATAATCCTTGCAATGATATTGCGCATATGATTTCTTGGCGTGCTTCTTGTAGAAAATATTGTATATATGCACCCAAGGGAAATACTGTATATATGATTCGAACCCGTAGAAAAATGCTCCATATATAATTTTGAACCCGAAGAAGGATACCATAGACACATTCGAGCCCGTAGAAAATACTACGCATAAAGTCTTGAACCGGAAGAAGGATACTGCAGACGCGCTTGAGCCCGTATAAAATACTGTGTATATAATTTTGAACCCTGAAGAAGATACTGCGTGTGCATTTTCGAACCCGTAGAGAATACTGTATATGTGCTTCATATGACTTCGAACCCATAGGAAATATTGCATATATGAATTTCGGACTTGAAGAAATATCATGCGCAGTTTGAACCCATAGAAAAATGAATTTTAAATCCTAAGAAGGATACTATGCGCATTCGATATATAATTTCGAACCCTGAAGAAAATACTACGTGTGCAGTTTTGAACCCGTAGAGAATACTGATAGGTGTAGAATACACCTAATTTACTATCTATTAGTTTATGCTTTCTTTGCTATTTTTCGTGTAAATTATGTATTTTACGCTTGTTTTGAGTTTTGTAGCTACTTTGGAGTCGCACGGAGGAAAAGAAGAAGAAACCACCTAATTTGAGCCAAAAGGGCAAAAAGGTCATTTTAGCAATTGATATATGGAGCTCGATTAAAGGGGCTGCCATCCGCTAGCCCCATCGTAACTAACCACTTATTAAGGCACCCAAACTGGGGGTGGTTCTTATGTGGGCGTTTTAATCTTGTTCGACTCCTTACCCTAAAGAGAGTTTTCTCTCATTTTTTCTACACGGCAGAAAGAGATTTTTGCAAGCAGTCATGGCTGCTGTTGAGTCCGAGTGATTGAAGGAGAGATTAAATTCAAGAACCGAGAAATTCGAGATGGTGATTTCCGAGGACCGGGTTTGAGCGAGATTGATTGAATGATGGGTTGGTTAGGTTGAAGAATGGGTTGATCTGTGGTTTTGAAATCGATAGATGAGAAGAAATCACAGAGGTAGCGCCACCGATTTGCTAGTGGAATGGGTTTTTTAAAGAAGATGGGTTTGTATGAAGAATGTGCTCAATTGAGGATGAACGTTAACTGGGGAAGTTCAGTAGCATTTGTTGGTGCAATTTTCGAGATGTGAACGGGCGCCCGTTGATTGTCAAGATGAAGAGAGAATACAGAGATGGGTTTTGTGAAGAAATGAAGATGAATTTCAAGACTCAGGAGATGGGATTGTGGATCGATTTTTTTTTTTTTTTGGTAGGTTTTCCAATTTTGTTGTTAGAAGTGACCGTTGTCTAACTCATTCTCCCCTTGACCTTTGACTAACTCGTTGTGACGGTTGACTAGAGTTAGTCCTAATAATTTCGAATATTCCCTTGACGGAGAAAATTTCCAGGTTTCTCCGTGAGCCAAAAGATTTCTTGGACTTCTCTCATGGGTGTGAAGACTTGGGCTAGGAATTGGATGGAGAATTGACTCAAATTTGGAAAGAGAAGGTGGAAGAGTTGAGAAAGTTGTTGGAAATTGAATTGCAAAAAGGAAAAATAGAAGATTTGGAGAATATTGAAGCCTATAAAAGATCTACACACCTCTCTATACACACACATCTCTACACACACAACACTTCTCTCTTCTTATTTCTTTGTGTGAACTCCTTAACATGAGTAGTTAATTTTATTATTGATTGAGGATGAATTCCTAGTTCTTAATATGATTTGAGTTTTTGTTTTTAATTCTATCTTGAAGTTTTTCACATGATTATCGTTTGTTTTTACTAATAGGAATTCCAAACCATTTAACACTAGTGAAAGTTAGGGGGATGATGAATTCTGGAGGGATTCCGTGGAGCAATTGTGTGTGAAAAAACCTTGATCTAAGAGTCTAACTACTAATATTAACCTAATAAGTTCATAAATCTTAATGCGTTTATTTAAATTACATCTAGAGTGAGCTACTAAGAATCACGTGTCCGGTGATACAAGGGATTTAGGGTTTAGCACTGAGCTAGCTGCTACGGTTGGTGATTTTGTGACTAATTAACATAACTTGATTCATTGGTGGATTCCTTGAAACTTTATCTTTCAATTGTTTTGTTTATTATCTTTTTGCTTTTTACCCCCTTTCGTGACAATTTTTAAAAATGACTACCCTATATTACTAGTTAATTAGGTAGTAAAGTATTAATTAATTTGATTGCACCTAATGACACGCATCAAATTTTGGCGCGTTGCGGGGAGCAGCTGGATGATTTTAGTTGTTTTTAAGACAGATTCTATTCGTATCTAATTTGGTTTTTGAATCTTATTTCAGGTGCCAGTTTTCCATGTATGGTGGACAAGGGCAAGCATATTACAACAATCAATACGGTTTTCAACTCAACATTATGACAACTTCCAACCATCCTTGGATACAATCAAACCAATCTTTTGGCTATGATCAAATTCCTAAACCTTATGGATATTCTCATACATATCAACAACCTTATGACGGGTATGTAAGTGGACAATCACAAGGATGGGAGGATAGTTTTGTTTATGATCGAAATTCTCTAGTTTTGCGTATAAGATGTCGCCATGATTGGGGATCTTCAACAAAAGTTTCAAGAATCACATCGAGAAATTCAAAGGAATTCGGAGAAAATATACGAACAACTTAACCAACCTTTAGAGACTTTTGATGACGCTAGTGTAGATTACTCGAGCCTTGATCTTAATAATGATCAATCACCTATTCAAAGGAAGAGCTTGAGGAAGATGCATTTATTGCTTGGCAAAAATTTCTTAGGAAAGATGGGAGTCCGCGGAAGTGTATGAATGTCCGACAATGAGGAAGTTATTCCAACTCCGGATCATAATAACGATCCTTCACCTATTCAAAAGGAGGAGATTGGGTGTCACTTGCCTATTGTTGTAAACGGAGTAACACCCGCACATGAAGATCTTACAATCTATACTGATGAAAATCATTTTAGTGAATGGCCCGATTCCGATGATGAGAATGTTGAAGAGATGATACTAGAGGATGAAACCACATTCATTGATTTTGTGGAAGACCCAATTGAACTTGCGAATGATTTTGATGATACCGAGACTTTGGTTAAGGTAGAAAACGACGAAGAATGGTTGCAAGGCTTAATAGAGGACCACGATATACAAGAGGTAAGTAATTCACTTGAATTTTTTAAGGATGAAGAGGATTCTATAATACAAGAGATTGTGCAAGGTTTGATGGAAATTCCCAAATTCTATGTTCTTTATACACTGAGAGTGTGGATGAGAATAAGTGTGGGGGAAATTTATCGAGCGATAATTTCATTATTATTTTCTTGTGCTAACATTTGTATGGAGTTATTGTGTGCAAACAGGTATTATGGGTGGATCCTCAAATTTTCCGATTGTTGGTATATGGGGAATGAATCATGCAAGAGCTAAGTCGGGCCGTCGACTTTAAAACAAGCGCTTAATGGGAGGCAACCCATAGGTTTTGTATTTCTTATCTTTTTGCTTTTTGTTATTTGTTTTTCTTGTTCCTTATCATGTTAAAATTTCCCACCTTGACTTTACTAGGAGGATTCAATTACATTGAGGACAATGTAAGGTTTAATTGTGGGGGAGTGGTTAAGCATGTTTTTAAAACAAAAAATTACAAAAAAAAATTTAAAAAATTTAAAAAAAAAAAAAAAAAAAGTTTTTCATAAAAACTCCAACTTTTAAAGATTTTAGAGTCACTAGCATACTTCTAGGTATGTTTACATAGATAATTGAACTTGGAAATGTTAGAGAACTACATTCGGATTTCTTGTTTGTTAGAGTGTTAAATAATGGATTTAATCATGCCGGTGATGCGAATTTGGTGAGTGGAGAAATGCGTTATTAGAATTGCCGATCAATCATTAGTGGAGACTACCCGTATTCATATCATGAGGAGGCACCACTCAGAAATTTTCCATCTACTAAAGAGCTTCTTTTTGAGAGTGTGTCACCGTACGTAAATTCGGTAGAATGGTGAGCTACCCAACTTCCCACCAATAGAAGCACTACTCTTTGATCTCTTGAGTGCTAATTTTGTCAATCATGAGGGTGACGTCCATGGATGAAAGCTTCCTTCTTGTAGTTCGATTTTGCCTAGCACCATTCTCTCTCGACAACAACGGATCCATAGAAACACTCTCATCATCAACAAGGGGCGACATCAAAATCTACAAGGAAAGTTGGAAAAGTTTAAGGTTTACAAGCAACGGAACGAAAAAAAGTGCAAATTTCAAATTCAAGTAAAGCAACATACAAATGAGCGGATTTTACATATATGTTGAGGACTTACAATACAATGAGGTAATTTTATATTCAAGTATGAAGACTTATTCACAAGAGCGAAGAAAAGTAAAAGGTGAGAATTTTTGAAAGTTTATGATTTCAATACGATACAAGTTGTGAAGAATCAAGTGGTAAAATACTTCTTCCACGGCCATGGTTTATTTTGTATTTAATTTCTCTTGTTTTCAAAAAAAAAAAAAAAAAAAAAAAAAAAAAAATGAAAAAATTGAAAAAATTGAAAAAAAAAAAAAAAAAAAAAGAGAGAAAACAAGAGAAATATTTGTTCTATTTTTTTATTGAATGAGCCGTGGGGAAGGAAAATATATAAGGAAGTTTCAAGCGACAAGGAAGGATTTAAGGTAAAAGAGTTATAAATTGTTAAGGATTTATGAAATTCAAGGGTTTATCATCAATAGTTGAAACCGAAGACCAAGAAGTTAAAGACGAGGAGCTAAGACGTTTTATTGATGTCGTGAGAGTGGTGTTATCATAATTGGCGATCCTGGATGAAGGTGAGTAAGTAATCTCATCCTCGATAATAATGGTTGATTTCCTTTCTTAGAGATCGTCGAAAAATGGTTTTTCAAAATATTAAAAGATGTGGGTTTTTAAAAATATTTCTGGAAGTTGTCCTTCCCACCATTCAACGTGTTCGGAATTCTCTTTATTCCTACCCGCACACATGTGAGAACCATAAAAAGCTGTCTTTTTGAGTGCAATTATCATAAAATCCTTTTTGGTAGGCAGAAGTCGAGGTGAAATGCGATTTCTCGAACACGCTCTCTCATTATGGTGTGGTTATTTCTCACCGACATTTAAGAATGAGAATATGTTCTTTAGTATTTCTAACTTCTTATTACTAGCATGCGTAAACTCTATGTCCTCATAACTCTTTGATGCTTGTGACGCTTGAAGAGTGAGTTTTTAGTTTGATTTGCTCGAGGACTAGCAAAGTCTAAGTGTGGGGGAATTTGATAGGTGTAGAATACACCTAATTTACTATCTAGTAGTTTATGCTTTCTTTGCTATTTTTCAGTGTAAATTATGTATTTTACGCTTGTTTTGAGTTTTGTAGCTACTTTGGAGTCGCACGGAGGAAAAGAAGAAGAAACCACCTAATTTGAGCCAAAAGGGCAAAAAGGTCATTTACTGTGCAATTGATATATGGAGCTCAGCTTAATGTTAAGGGGTAACCCTTTTTGGGAAGTTTTAAAGATAGACTAATCAAGGTTAAGGGCTGCCATCTGGCTAGCCCTTATCTCTTACCCTAAAGAGAGTTTTCTCTCATTTTTTCTACACGGCAGAAAGAGATTTTTGCAAGCAAATATGGTCCGTTTGAGTCCGAGTGATTGAAGGAGAGATTAAATTCAAGAACAGACGAGAAATTGGAGATGGTGATTCGAGAAGTTTAGGGATCGAGACGTGATGAAGAGACGGGTTTGAGCGAGATTGATTGAATGATGGGTTCGGGTTAGGTTGAAGCTCTGGGGAAATAGATGGGTTCGATTCGTGGGTTTTGAAATCATAGATGAGAAGAATCAATAGAGGTAGCAACACGATTTGCTAGTGGAATGGGTTTTTTGAAAGAAGATGGGTTTGTATCTCTTTACAAATGATGAAGAACCGAGATGGAGATGGCTCAAGAAGAATGGGAAGAGCAGCTGTTGGTGCAATTTAAACTCAGAGATGTGAGATCGCGCCGTTGATTGTCAAGATGAAGAGATCCAGAGATGGGTTTTGTGAAGAAATGAGGATGAATTTCAAGACTCGTGAGATGGGATTGTGGATCGATTTGAAGAGAGGAATCAAGATGATATGTCCGAGTAACGATGGGTTAGATGTATGTTAGGTTCTAAATGTATGAAGACGTAAGAGAGGCCCGAAATTGGCCGGGAAATCGATAAACAAACAAACTCTACGGCGGTTTTTCAGACGGCGAGTCAACTCGGCAATGACCAATGACGAGTCGAGCGACTCAACTCAGTAAGAATACACCCAACTCATTCTTTTTTTCTAGGTTTTCCTAACGGAGGACTGACGGAATTTGTCGAATGAGAAAATTTCCAGGTGTGCGGTTATGTGTCAGGTGAAATATGGACTTTTCATGGGTGTGAAGACTTGGGCTAGAATTGGATGGAGAATTGGACTCAAATTTGGAAAGAGAAGGTTTGAGAAAAGCTTGGATTTGGAAATTGAATTCCTTAGAAGATTTGGAGAATATTGTGAAAGTTTTCTACAACTTCTACACACCTCTATACACACACATCTCTACACACACAACACTTCTCTCTTCTTATGAATCTTAACATGAGTAGTTAATTTTATTATTTGTTAGTTCTATTTGAGTTTTTGTTATGAAGAATCGCTTTTTGTTTTTATAATAGGAATGATCTTAAAGACATGATTGATTGAAGATGTTGGCCAACTAAATTGATTTGTCGATTTAATCTAAAGCAAAATTTCTTGACTCTTTACATAAGTAGCAAACACGAGATCGGAGGGAAGGATGTTTCTTGATCTAAGAGTCTAACTACTAATATTCCAAACCGTTTATTTAAAAACACTTAGGTGGTTTGGTAAATAGAATGATGAATTCAAGGGATTTAGGGGTTTAGCTAAAACCTACGGTTGGTGATACTTGTGACTAATAACAAGTAGAATAGAACATAACTTGATTCATTGTTTCAGAACGAAGAAGAATCAACTTTATCTTTCAATTGTTTTGTTTATTATCTTTTGCTTTTTTTCGTGACAATTTTACAACTAGAAATTTTGACCTTGAAACTAAGTTGTTATGAAGAAACCGACAAGATGTTACCCGAACAAAATTTCGCCTCATCGAAGGATGTTCATAGTTCCAAACCAAACACGGATGATGAATTCTTTGCTAAACCCTCGCCCCGCTCGGAAGAATCACCTGTGTTTCGTACAATTTTGTTAACCGGTGGTGAAGATGAAAAATAAGACACGTTCGGGTTCGCCCAGAGAACACCATACAGTTCTCTGTCTTCATAAAGGGTATATTCTTCTTCCAACATTGATTTCGAGGATGTGTCAAAGCCCATTGCGTTCTTTTGATAGATGGGTTGAGTTCATGGTGAGTAGGAGCACATAAATACCAACTTGACTCGAGCGCAGATTATTGATACCGTCGAGCTTCAAGAAATCTCAAGATTAGGAAGGATATCCGGGCTTGGTTGCTTTCATCTCCAGATGGTGTTCGGACACCCATACGATCATATGTAGATGGGGTGAAATAACTTTCTCCTTGGAGAGTGTGGCTCTCTTGTTTGAATATTCCAGTGGCTTAGGGAATCTTAATATCCGATTGTCCGAAGGTGAAGAGAAGATGCGGGATGACCTTGCCGCTAAGTTGGGAGATTACGCTCGAAAAGACTCCACTTTGCGAAGTCGAAGGATTCTGTCCGGAAAGAGGATGAAAGGTGCTTTTTACAATGGGTGGATATCTCAATGGTTTCCGGACGAGCTGGAACCTAAACGTAAAAGCAGTGATCTTCATGTTGCAGCATTTTTGGCTCTCTGGTTGTCTAGAGACATTTTTGATGACGGTTCCGGCAAGAAGGAAATAAGACCGAGTTGCTAGTGATTCTTTGTGAAGTTAGCAAAAGGTGAAGTTCTTCCCATTGGCAAGCTATTCCTTGGTTCCCCGTATGTGCATCCGGATCACCTAGTTGCGAACATGCGAGTTTCGAATGTTTTCATGAAAGTGGATTCATATGTGCACGTTGCTTTTCTGCAAGCCTGGTTATGGGAGCACTTTGAGAAGTATGCTCCGAAACCGTTGCCTTCGATTCCCGCGAGTTGGGGCGGCTCCCGAATTGTTCGATGGGTGAACAGGCGTCCAAGAGTTGGCATGAGCTTGGTTAGTCTTCTCAATAAGTCGCATGAAATCAGTTTTCGCCCATGGGAGCCGGTCCATAGGTCGGTGACTCAAATTGACACCTTTGCTTCTGCTCCGATCATGTCTTTATCTTCTGACGACAACTTGAGTGTTGGTGAAAACTTGTTTATTCAAAGCTGCATGTCCGGCTATATGCCGTCTTTCTTCATGGGGTCTTTCCGAATAGCTGCTTACAATATTGACAGTGCTGCTAGTCACATGGGTTTCGATCAAGGGGTGCCTCTTGCTTACCAGTTGGTGGTTCCTAAGGATTCATTGCATGCCGCCCTCAATGCCAGTGCCCTTGAGCAGGTATCCGCCTTCCCTTCTTTCAAACGGGAAGAGTAACTTCGACGACTTTTGGCTATAATGAATTCTGGTACGATGAGTTCATTATGATCCAAGATTTTGTAAATAACGTGGTGGAGAATGTTCGTTGTAAACCATCCCCAGCAGTTTTGAAGAAGTATCCAATGTTGAGAGATCCCAAGCGAAAGTTGCCTGGCAACTCGGAAGGTCCCCAGGCAAAGGAACAGAGAATGAAGAATCGTGCTGGCGGGTTCCGGGCGGTTTCAAAAGATCCTTCTGCAGCTCTCGTGTCTTTCAGTTCTTCCAATAACCAGGTATGTGTCGCCTCCTTGTTGGTTTGTCTCAAAACACGTGAATTTCTGCTGAAAACACGTGTCTTGTTTCTTCTAGGGCTTCGGTAGTGTTAATGCTTTCGCTGCCCTTGCACGTTGCCAGGAGACGGCAATTTCTTCGAAGAATTCCGGCGGCACTGAGCCTTCTCATAGCGGTGATGAGTCAGAGAAAGAACAAAGTTCGACAAGTGAGAGTGATTCCTCTGGCAGCACTGGTTCTTTTTCGGGGAAGTGGTTCGGTGAGTTTCGCGCTTCTTTTTCTTTCTTCTTCCGTTTCTTCTTTTGAAAAATGTCTAACTCAAGTTCGCAGGAGGAATCCGGTTCGGAGGACGATTCTGGGGTGGAGCCACACGAAAACTTGCCTTTGGTGACCACCGCCGGTGACTTGGAGATGGGAGTTAGCCAATTTCCGGGCACAGATGTGGTTCAAACGGTGGATGATTCTCTGATGGTTGCTGCCGTAGACATGGAAGAAGACCCTTTGCGAGTCGTGAGGCTAGTTGCAGGCGCCATTTTCGATCCCCCGTACTTGGTTCCTTATCCAGGTCATGTGTTGGTTGGCGGTTTCAGCGTGTTGGCTAAGTATGAGGCGTTGTACACCAGAATCTGGGAGAAGTATGGACATATGGCCACAACCAAGAAGGTCACTAGTCGATTTGCGTTGGTTAAGCGTGTGGAAGAGGCTTTATCTTCCATCGAGGACATGCATGAGGTGACTGGCCACACCATTTCGAAGACGTTATTGCCGACCGGGAGCACCATCGCGACGTGTGTGTAGAAAAGGAGTTCAACGCTTCGTGGTTTGTCGAAGGCCTTGCTTGAGATCCGTAAGTCGAAAGATGCAAAGAATCGAAAGCCTTTACGCAAAGGAGATTGCACGACAGGAGGTAGAACTCGAAAAGCTTTCCAAGATGTTAACTATGAAGAGAGCGGCTCTTGAAGATGCAAAGTTGACTTTCTCCAAGAAGAGCAGACCTCTGTTGGATGATTTTCCTTGAATGTTTCTCTGTTAAACTTTCATTTAGGTTCTTCTTTTTTTTTTTTTTTTTTGAAAAAACATACTGGATGTCCGGTTCAAAGTTCGACCGGTTTTGATAGACAGCTGGTAGCTTTTGAGGATATTGGATTATTTCGGGATGATTGGTTTTGATAATATAACTCTGGTTATGTTTTGTGAAAGGAATATTGTTTTTATGAAAGTGTGTGCTAGCAATAGGCTCAAGACGCAGTAGTATGACGGTTTTATTAAGAACCTAAAAACAGATCTTATATCTTGCCCAGTCTAAATTTACTCACTCCATAGGTTTTTGCGAACACGCCCCTCTCCATGTAAAATGCGGCTTTGCTGGTAGCATCGCCAGCAAGTCCCCAATCGCTGGTAGCATCTTCAGCGAGTCCCCAGTTTTCTGGTGTAGTTTTTACAACTGGTAACCGGGTTATCTGGCAGTTGAGTCGGATTGAGTCGCCTTCCCCTACCATCTTGACATCTGGGTCGAAGAACGAGATCGCTTGCCCGATATTGTAGCCGATAGATCAATCCTCCCGCTGTGGTCGCCAATTATTTATGGGTAAAAATCGTTTCCGCCGATTTTGGTAAATTCGGTAGGTGAGTGAGAAACTGGTTTAAACCCTAAACAAATGTGCAGCACGTGAGCACTTTCTAGATTCGAGAGATCAATCTGTAAAAGTCCGGCTTAAACCAACAAATGGCCGTTCCAGACTTGCTTCGGTCACAAAGTGGAGGAGAAGGGTTGATTTGGGGAGGGAAGCAAAGAAAGGTGTTGAGACCAGAATAATTCTGGGAGAGTAGTGTCTCGACTTGTATCAAAAAGTGAAAGCTTAGGAAGCTTGCAAGAGATGAAAGCCTTTTTGGAGAGCTTGCAAACTTGCCTTTTCTGAGAGTGTTGTATTTTTCTCCTGACCGAGACTTGTTGTCTGGTGGAAATAGGTAAGACCTATTTATACAAGTCGAGATTGAAATGTACCCTGGCCTCATTAAGGAAGAGAGTAAAGGGTGAAATAATGGGAGGAGGTGGTAACCGCAAGGTGTTTATGGGTGAAAACGTTTTCACCATTATTTCCTCATTTATTTGACCGCTTTATTCCTATTCACGCTTTCTTAATGTGAGTTTAGTGTACGCTGCAAGCTGTGACCGCAAACCAAGACCCTGGAAAGCATCCCCCAGTTTGTGTTGATGTCTCGAGTGTTAGTTGCACCTTGAGTGCAAGTGGCGCTGCTAGGGGCGCGTGTGGCATGTGCCAATGGCATGTGCGGAATGCCTTTGTTGCGGGTTGCACCTCGAGCGCAAGTGGAAATGCCAGAGCTGCTAGTGGCGTGTGTGGCATGTGCCAATGGCATGTGTAGAACGCTTTGGTGGTAGGTTGTACGTTGAGTGTAAGTGGCAATGCATAGAGCTGCTAGTGGCGTGTGTGGCATGTGCGGAATGCCTTGGCGGTAGGTTGCACGGTTTGCAAGTTAGGCTACCAGCGGGGGTTTTGGCATGTGCCAATGGCGCGTACAACCAAGTTGGCCTAGGTTGCACGGCTTGCAAGTTGGGCTACCAGCGTACGTGTTTGGCATGTGCCAATGGCATGTGTGGCCAATTTGGATCATGGCCTGGTAAGAAAAGCTACCAGCGAGCGTGTTGGCATGTGCCAATGGCATGCTCGGCCATTAGGGCCACGCCTTGGTGAGAAAAGCTACCAGCGAGCGTGTTGGCATGTGCCAATGGCATGCTCGGCCATTAGGGCCACGCCATGGTGAGAAAAGCTACCAGCGAGCGTGTTGGCATGTGCCAATGGCATGCTCGGCCATTAGGGCCACGCCCTGGTGAGAAAAGCTACCCCGAGCGTGTTGGCATGTGCCAATGGCACGCGTGGCCAATTTGGTCTAGGTTGCACGGTTTGCAAGCCTAGGTGCGGGCGCTACTTTGGCATGGCGCGGCTAGGGCCAAGGTAAGGGTGTTTGGCTTGGCATGGCGTGACCAGCGTAGCTAGGGACAAGGCAGAGTGTGTTTGGCATGGCGCGGCTAGGGCCAAGGTAAGGGTGTTTGGCTTGGCGTGGCGTGACCAGCGTAGCTAGGTCCAAGGCAGAGTGTGTTTGGCATGGCGCGACTAGCTTGGGCTAGGTGTGGCTGGCATGATTTTCCATTGGCACGGAGGTGCGGCTAGCATGGTTGGCATGCTTTGGCGCATTTGGTGTGGGCGCATGATTTTCCATTGGCACAGAGGTGCGGCTAGCTTGGGCTAGGTGTGGCTGGCATGATTTGCCATTGGCACGGAGGTGAGGCTAGCATGGTTGGCATGCTTTGGCGCGCTTGGTGTGACTAGCATAGCTAGGGCCAAGGCAGAGTGCGTTTGGCATGGCGCGGCTAGCTTGGGCTAGGTGTGGCTGGCATGATTTGCCATTGACACGGAGGGGAATTAGGGTTTTGTTCGTTGTAACCCTAACTTGAAAAAATACCCCCTATTAATTACTGACTACATGCATTAAATGTTCTAATAAATGTGTCACCGGTGACATTAGGTTATTTGGGGTTTTACGATTTTACCCTTTGTTTAAAAACCACCATCAACAGTAACTTAGATTGCAAACCATGATTTGAAAACTATATAAAAGAGAACTCTAGCAACTGGGAAACCTAATCCCTACACCTCCTGTGTGATACTAGTTGCATAAGCTAGAGTCAATTCTGCTTTAACCTTAGGTTTTTCACGGAACCTTGTAGGTTAACGACTTGAAGACTTCATTGGGATTGTGAAGCCAGACCCAACTATTGGCTCGAGATTTATTCTCCGATAGGCAAGATAAAAAGTAATCACAAACATTTTTGTCTCATCGTTTGTGATTCCGCAACATCTTGTTTCGCTACCATACGATTAAGATTGTTGTGAGGTGATTGATAATACTTGGCTGTTCTTCGAGAATATAAGTCCAGTTTATCAATTGGTTTTTGTTCACCTTGATTTATCAAAAGTAGAACAAAACTCGTAGGTATTTCTGTGGGAGACAGATTTATCTATTCCTATAGACTTTTCTGTGCGAGACAGATTTGTTTATCAAGTCTTCGACTTTGGGTCGTAACAACTCTTAGTTGTGGGTGAGATCAACTAAGGGAATAAAGTGCGTAGTATCCTGCTGGGATCAGAGACGTAAGGAGCGCAACTGTACCTTGAATCAATGTGAGATTGATTAGGGTTCAACTACAGTCCAATCTGAAGTTCATTGGTAGTAGGCTAGTGTTTGTAGCGGCTTAATACAGTGTGATGTTCAAATCTGGACTAGGTCCTGAGGTTTTTCTGCATTTGCGGTTTTCCTCGTTAACAAAACTTATGGTGTCTGTGTTATTTCTTTTCCGCATTATATTTTGTTATATAATTCTAATCACAGGTTGTGCGTTGAATCGATCTATTGGTAAATCCAACCTTTGGTTGTTGATTGAAATTTATTGATCCTTGAACATTGGTCTTTGGTACCGTTCAAGTTATCTCTCTTATATTCAATCGGGCTCGCAAATTCTTATTTGCTGATTGCAGATTGAATTGAGAGATAGAGATATAAAACTCTTTGATATACTTTTCTATAGATTGAGTCTGACTGTCTAGTTGATTTTCTTGAAAGTATATTGGAGTTTGTCTATTCAGATTTCCAAACGAATTGTTGGGTGTGTGGTTGTTGTACCCCCGCTTTTTCAGTAGCAACTCTTAGTTGTGGGTGAGATCATATAAGGGAATCAAGTGCGTAGAATCCTGCTGGGGTTCAGAGATTTGTAAGGAGCGCAAATGTACCTTGATCAGTGTTAGGTTGGTTAGGGCTCAACTACATTCCAGTCCGAAGTTAACTTGGAGTAGGCTAGTGTCTGTAGCAGCTTAATATAGTGTGGTGTTCAAATTTGGACTAGGTCCCGGGGTTTTTCTGCATTTGCGGCTTCCTCGTTAACAAATTTTTTGGTGTCTGTGTTATTTCTTTTTCGCATTATATTTTGTTATATAATAGAAATATCACAGGTTGTGCGTAGTTCAATCAATTAGATAATCCAACCTTTGGTTGTTGATATAAATTGATTGACACTTGAACATTGGTGTTTGGTACCGTTCAAGTTGTTTCACATAATAATCAGGCTCACGAATTTCTATATGTTTGATTTGTTGATTACATTGTGAAATAGAGATACAACTCTTGGATATATTTCCATTGATTGAGTCTGAGTGTCTAGTTAATTCTCTTGGAATTATATTCGAGTTGTCCATACAGATTGCTAAGCGAAATATTGAGTGTGGATTGAAAAAAGCGGGGGTCTAACAACCTCACCCAATATTTCGCTTAGCAATCTGTATGGACTAACTCCAATATACTTTCAAGAGAATCAACTAGACAGTCATACTCAATCCTAATAAAAAGTATATCAAAGAGTTATATCTCAATCTCTTAATTCAATTTCAATCAAAGAGTTATATATCAAAGAGTTATATCTCAATCCGCAATCAAACAAATATAATTTGTGAGCCTGATTGAATATAAGAGATATAACTTGAACGGTACCAAAGACCAATGTTCAAGGATCAATCAATTTCAATCAACAACCAAAGGTTGGATTTACTAATTGATCGATTCAACGCACAACCTATGATATTTCAATTATATAACAAAATATAATGCGGAAAAGAAATAACACAGACACCGTAAGTTTTGTTAACGAGGAAACCGCAAATGCATTTAAAACCCCGGACCTAGTCCAGATTTGAACACTGCACAGTATTAAGCCGCTACAGACACTAGCCTACTACAAAGCTAACTTTGGTCTGGAATGTAGTTGAACCCTAATCAATCTCACACTGATTCAAGGTACAGTCGCGTTCCTTACATCTCCGGTCCTAGCAGGATACTCGCACTTGATTCCCTTAGCTGATCTCACCCACAACTAAGAGTTGCTACGACCCAAAGTTGAAACTTGATAAACAAATCTTTCTCACACAGAAAAGTCTATTGAATAGATAAATCTGTCTCCCACAGATATACCTATGAGTTTTTGTTTCGTCTTTTGATAAATCAAGGTGAACATGAACCAATTGATAACCCGTACTTATATTCCCGAAGAACAACCTAGTATTATCAATCACCTCACAATAATCTTAATCGATTAACGAAATAAGATATTGTGGAATCACAAACGATGAAACGAAGGTGTTTGTGACTACTTTTCTATCTTCCCTATAGGAGAAGTTAATCTCAAGCCAATCTTACGATTGTACTCAATCACGATAAAAAACAACAAGATCAGATCACGCAACTACAGAGAAAATAGTTGGGTTTGGCTTCACAATCCCAATGAAGTCTTCAAGTCGTTAACCTACGGGGTTTCGTGAAAAACCTAAGGTTAAAGGAGAATCGACTCTAGCTTATACAACTAGCATCACACAGGAGATGTGGGGATTAGGTTTCCCAGTTGCTAGAGTTCTCCTTTATATAGATTTCAAATCAAGGTTTGCAATCTAAGTTACCTTGGTAACAAAGCATTCAATATTCACCGTTAGATGAAAACCTGATTAGATTCAAGCTAATATCTTTCAACCGTTAGATCGAACTTAGCTTGTTATACAGAAATGAAATGCACCTTCATTTAGGTTTGAGTAACCGTACCTAAACGTGTACACTTAGTTGGTTCAACAATAGTTAACCAATGGTTAGCCATATGAGCACTTTCATATCAACCTTATTCATCTTGACCATAACTAGTTCAAATGACTCAAATGAACTAGTCAGAGAGTTGTTCAATTGCTTAGATCTCATAGAAGTATACAAGACACAATTGAAGCAAAAACGATTTTGATTCATGAACATTATAGCTACGGTTTGCAAAAGATTGCATTCCTTAATTTATAAATATATTAGTTCATGAGTAAACTGTTTTTAGAAAATAACCTACTTAAGTACGCATACTTAAATACCCGAATTGAGTTTGGTTTTGGTTTACAAACTCCAGCAGAAATTCACGGGATGTGAACTTCCGTCAGTACGCGTACTGGTACGCGCACTTAGCTCCGGACATCCTGAACCAGTAAAGTACGCATACTTTGGTTCAAGGATTTGGACTTACACAAGTATGAGTTCACATACAATGTTTATACCCAATCATGGTTATATATTCTAAACTCTCATTTCAATCATTGAAACTTTCTTAGAGGATGTTAAAATAGTTGTTATCCACAAACTATTTTCATCAAGCGATTTTCAAGTTATTGAAAAAATGAGCATGACTTTCGTCACGAGTAAAGATGAACTTGGCCAAGCGAAAGTTTACCAACACATAGTTCGAGAAATTGATAAGCGAGATAAACTCGGCTCGAAATAGCAAATGTGTATAATTGAAGTCTATATAGCAATACAAATTTTGTCTCAAATAGGAGATAGAGTAGATAGAGTTTTGAGTGATAGATAAGTTCAAGTCTCCACATACCTTTTGTCGATGAAGTTCCACAAGTTCCCTCGAGTAGTTCTTCGTCTTCATTTGATGAACACCGTGGAGTCTAGAGCACAACTACACTTACTATCCTAATCCGAGACTTAGTTATAAGTAAACTAGAAATCAAGACTTATAGTTTTGGCAACTAAACTTGACAAACAAGCTTGAGATAGCAACGCTTGCGAGTTCGACAGAGCAATGCTCTAGCAATCTCCTCCTTTGTCAATTTTAGTGACAAAACTATCAATACCTATGTAATACAAAATAAATAAACTTTGTAGCTTCTCATCCAAATGCTTGATCTCCTTGGTTCTTCAACATTACTCGAAATCTTCGTCACTTCCAAGTACTCCAATGATTCTAAAGATGTTCAATTCAGCATCATCGTTGTTAAAGATCTGTAGCCATAACAATGAGAAAACAATAGCTCTCAATCATTGTTATACAGTGTCATAGTATTATTACACAACATCAAAGTTCAATTGTATCACAACTTCGACAACAATACTATGGTGATATGTATCACTCCCCCTTAGTCAATACTTCATCTCACATGAAAACCACTCCCCCTTACATGATGATCCGTAAACCATATGTATTTGTAGTGCGAACTACACATTAATTCTCCCCCTTTTTCTCAATAAAATTGGCAAAGGTACGAAAATTAGTGGGATCCTAATGAAATTTCCATAGAGATACTTCATGACCAAAAGAAAAGCACATATCATCTTTTTAGATGCAATCATATAGCCGAAACTAAATGTATCCATCAAGGAGTTTATAAAGATATAAGATAACCCCTATAATATAACCGCACTCCCCACAAAGATTTCGCAATTAAGCACAAGTTCAATTAAGAACTCTCCCCCATAAAATGTCATTCCCGAAAGAACAACAAGAGCGACCTTACTTTCACAAGAAAAGAAGGATTTCTTTGAACAATAACAAATCACATGAAACATGAATTTGTATCCAAAAATATCAATTAAATTAACCACAAGGGAACACATGATTAATTTAATCGTAAATGCTCACATAAGAGAACTTACGGAGCCGCACAATATTTACATAAAGATATGGATCAAGGAAGACCAATACTGCGGAATAAACAAAGATTCATTTTATTTTTCATCACTATTTGCACAATGACATATAATAGACTAAATCTTTGTAAAAAAAAGTTCATCCTTTCTTCAATATTTGCATAATGACATACAAGGCTTAACTTTTATTTGTCAAAAGTTCATTCTATCTTTTATCAATACTTTCATACTGACAAATGATAGACTTAACTTTTGAACACGTATGGGACAATCATAGTTCATAGACGCAAACACACATATCCCATAACAAGTTGCAATATATGAAACCATAAAGATTAATACTGCAAAATCATCTTCCAAATAAACTTTAGAATTTAAATAAATAAATCTAAATACATTGCAAGATGAAAATCGTTGGAAATAGCTATGTGTACTTACAATAATGGCTATTCCAAACCCTAGTTATCCTTCTTAAAACACAAGAATAAATTCTCATAAGAAGTTTCCTAGATAAAAAATAACACAACTCTTGGAGAACATAATCCGACAAACATCAGACATGGCTAGCAACCAGAGATCAAACATAGACGAGTTCATCAGTTGCTTTCTTGTCTTGTTTTTAGCTTTTTCTTGTCTTGTTTTTATATTTTCAGATTTCTTGTCACATTTCATGTAGGATTTCCAACCTTGACTTTACTTGGATGACTCAATTTACATTGAGGATAATGTAAAGTTTAAGTGTGGGGGAGTGGTTAAGCTTGCATAGTAGATTTTTCAATTTTTTTAATTTTCTAGTGCATGAAAAACTCCAACTTGTAGTTAGTTTAGAGTCACATAGTATACATGTCGCAAAGATTACATCGAAATTCTCACAAGAGTGACTGAACTTAGACATGCTAGAGAATGTGATCAGGTTTCTTACTTGTATGAGAGTTAAAGTTGGATTTAACTATGCCAGTGGAAAATGAGGTGCGGATTGAATTCGGTATTAGAGTTGTGATCCCCTATAGTGGAGAATACCTATTATTACATCAAGAGAGGCACCGACCTTCAATTATTTGTACATGCCTAAATGTGTGCTTTTAGAGTGTGTGTCACCGTACGTTAATTTCGGGTATAATGGTGAGCTACCCAACCTCCCACCAATAGAAACAATACTTTGATCTCTTGAGTGTTATTTTGTCAATCATGGGGGTGACATCAAATTGCCAACTTACATACCACTTGTAATCTTGTTTGCAGTTAGCACCATCCACTCTATCTCTCTCTACACCAACAGGTCCATAGAAACACCATCATCATCAAAAAGTGGAGCATCACAAGTTCGAAGGAAAGTTGAAGACATTCAAGGTTTACAAGCAACGGGACAGAAATGAGTAGATTTCAAATTCAAGTAAAGCAACAAGACAAGGAGCAGAATTTTTACAAGTTGAAGACTTATGTACAAGAGCGAAGATTGTCAAGATGAGAGTTCAAGAAGCTTATGCTATCGAGACAATACATGTTATGAAGAATCAAGTGGTAAAGTACTTACACCATGGCCTTTGTACTTGCATTTTTATTTTATCTTTATTCTTATTTGTTAGTTTGTATTTTATTTTCTCTTGTCAAAAAAAAAAAAAAAAACTTGGGACAAAGTCATCACTATGCTAGGTGCCTTGTTAAACTTATGGAATCAACAAAGTCTGAGGCGAAGAGAACTTTGATGATTTATATTCATCTTGATTGATGGAGCAAGCTCAACAATCAAACAAGATCAGGATACTAAAGCTATTAGAAGGGTTTTAGGAAGAGGACGACTCTAGTTTTACAACTAGGACACACACAAAAAAAAATAGTGTCGGGATTCAAAAAGACTAGTTGTTTTAGGTTCCCCTTTTATAGACACTCAAAGTATAGGTTTCATTAGGTTTAAGCTAAGATAGATTTGGAACCAAGCAAATAATATCCACCGTTAGATGAATCTTTGAATCTGATTTACATAACAAGATATACACACTGGTTAGGATGAACCGTAACCGAACCATGTACAATTACCAGCTCATGAATGGTTAGTCGAAACTAGCCAATTGAACTATAAGCTTGAGCATTTTCATATAACACTTAATATTTAACTCGAGTCACAATCATGTGATCAAATATGTCTATAATGTTTTTAGAGATTATTCTAATGCTAATTATCTCGGTGAAATAATTTATGTGAATATGAATTTAATCGACATGGTAAGTGGGCGTACTAGGTACATATACTTAACATGTTCGTGAACAGTTATGTCATGGTAAGTAGGTTTGGGAACTCACCTTGAGTATCAAGGAATATCTTTGATCAATAAAATAATAAGATTTTATACTTTTTCAATTTACTCACTATGTCGACATCTTGAACTATTCTATTTAGCAAACCCAAATTGCAAAAATCACGCAAACACTAGAGAATACATGAAACCGTAAATATGTTTTTCTATGGGGATCGTAACTGCTAGAGATCCCGAATAGGTAGGGATCGGTCCTGTTATAGATCCCCAATAGGAACCGGACCACCAATCTTAATGATTCCTTTCAACTACGAAATGAGTTTCGCAAGTCTACTTCCTTCAACTCATATAGTTAAACATAGTTTTCTAGGTATAGGATCAATCCTAAGTTCATTACACAATCTAGTACCAAGTTAAAAGATAATGTCTATGTCAAGATTACGAAGTTCAAAAGATAATCATTATACTCCGTAATTCAATATACCAAAGTTGTGATACAACTTATATAACTTTCCTTGACACTTTTATCATAATAAAATGATCGAGTCTCTAATACTAGAGTTTCATATATATAACTTCACATGTTATGTTTTCAATCTAAACGACTTGAAAGTAACGTAGATAGAAATAGAAACAAGTCAAGTCTTGTATTATTGACCTCGACCAGAAGGATAATGTGTTCATTGTTGTCGACATGTCTTCAGATTCTCCAAATCTTTAGAGTAATATTTCTAGACTTCCTAGTCTAACCTAACAAAGTTGACTCTAGTATTCTAATCAAGCGACCTTGAGTTTTGGAACTAAAATATGAAAAACAATCTTGACATACCAATGCTTGGAGGGTTCACCGAGTAAATGATAAGCACACAAGTGCGACGCATTTACACCCATAACTACATTAGTTAGGCCTCGTTATTTCGCTAATAATATTATTTCGAGTCATTTATAGGAATTACAAGAATAATCCTACCATCGAAGAATAAATGGTTAAAATGGAAGATTTATGGCGTTTACGTCTAAAACAGTTGATGGTCCTACTCATGGAACTAAATGAAGCAATTATGGGCAGTTATTCGACCGATTATAATTGTTGTCACCACTTATTTTTATTAATCTCATAGGGAAGTGATAATACGATGGACCTAAGCATGTGAAGTACACTAGTGACTAAGAGGAGATTAACAAATTCCAAGTGCTGGACTAAGAGGAAGATGAGAAATCATTTCCCGAGGGTGACTCAAAGATTCTAGGTTGTAGGTGTTTACTGTCTCACAATTGTGTATACTTGAGTGATTTTCATTCAGTATTTATATGTATTACAGAGGAAAAGTTTTAAAACTAATCTTAAACAAATTGTACGATATTACATGACGACTTACAACTTGTTACAACGCAAGACCTGGACTTACAACAGATTGCTACTATATACCGAAGGACTTGGACTTTACAACAACTTGGACTTGTACTTGGCTTCTTTGTACTTTCGATGTGTGTTGTGGCCGCACACCATGATGATACGTCTAATACCCCCCTCAAGTTAGAGCAGGAGGAGAGTCAGTACAAATGCCCAACTTGCTAGCAAGGCGCTTAAAATGATCCACTCTAAGTGGTTTTGTGAAAAGATCAGCCAATTGAGTTGTTGATGGAATATGAGTTGGTTTGATGAGACCTGAGAGCAGTTTTTTGCGGACAAAATAACAATCAATTTCGATATGTTTAGTTCGTTCGTGAAATACTAGATTTTCAGAAATATGAATAGTGGCTTGATCGTCACAATAGACTGGAATAGGCTTCGAAATAATAATACAAAGATCACTAAAAAGATAATGCAACCATTCAGTTCAGAAGTTAGCCTGGCGAGGGCTCGATATTATGCCTCTGCGAAAGAAAGTGAAACCGTCGGTTATTTCTTAGATTTCCAAGAGATAAGACTATCTCCCAGCATTGTAAAATATCATGTTATTGATCTACGAGTAGTTGTACATCCTACCCAATCAGAATCAGTATAACCGGCAAGAGATAAAGAGCTAGTGGCACAAAGGAAAATGCCGTGACTAACAATACCTTTAAGGTAATGAACAACACGATGTGCAGTATCCAAATGACCAGAACATGGGTGCTGCATAAATTGACTCGGGTAATTAACAGAATATATTATATCAGGACGAGTTACCTGTAGATAAAGTAGTCGACCTATCAGACGACGATAAATACTTGGATCAGGTAGTGGATCACCAGAAGTTGGTAGAAGCTTAAGATGTTTTTCCATAGGAGAAGGAGCAATCTTAGCACCTAAAAGACCAGAATCATTAACAATGTCAAGAATATATTTACGTCGACAAAGAAAAATACCTTTAGGAGAACGAGAAACTTCAATACCCAGAAAATATTGTAAACGACCAAGATTTTTAAGTGAAAACTGGGATTCAAGTTTTTGTTTGAGCATTTGGATAGCAGAATCATTGTTTCCTGTAATGATAATTTCATCGACATAAACTAAAACGTAAATTGCTACGTCACCTGAATGAAAAGTAAAAAGATAATAATTTGCACGAGATTGAACAAAACCAGCATCAATTAAGGTTGTTGAAAATTTAGCAAACCATAGGCGAGAGGCTTGCTTGAGTCCATATAAAGACTTGTTGAGTTTATAAACACGAGTGACTCCCTTTTTCTAAAATCCTAGAGGAATTTTCATGTAAATATCCTCAATGAGATCGCCCTGTAGAAAAGCGTTGTTATCATCAAGTTGATGAAGAGGCCAATTATTAATAGCAACAATAGATAAGAGAACACGAACAATGACTAATTTGGCCACCGGAGCAAAAGTGTCATGATAAGCAATGCCTTCTTGTTGTGTATAACCTTTAGCAACAATACGCGCCTTATAACGTTCAACCATACCATCGGGTCGATATTTAATCTTAAAAACCCATTTGCAGCCAATAACAGTTTTGCAAGGCGGGAGAGTAGTAATATTAAAGGTGTCATTGGCATCTAGAGCCGCATGTTCCTTTACGATGGCATCACGCCAAACTGGAATTTTGATAGCTTCTGTAAAATTGTGTGGTTCATCATTGGTGATGACATATGAAAAAAAGGCACGATATTGTGGAGTAAATTGATTGAAAGAAATATAAGTGGTAAGAGGATAAGGAGTCTTGGATGTGCTCTGCTGAACAGAGCAAATATAGTCCTTTAAGTGAGAAGGACGATGATGTTCTCTGGACGACGTAAAAAAACGTCTGGCGAAACAACTGTAGGAGAAGGTGCTGCAATTTCAATAGCATTGTCAGAAGCACTTGACAAAGGAATCGTTGTAGAGTCAGTGTCTGACTGAATATCATCGGATAATAGATTACATGAATTCTGAGAAGTATGTGCCGGAGTAGGGATAGCAGTTTAGGGAGACGATGGAAACTGTGAATAGGATACAGAAGGGTCATCGTAAAAAAATTCCTCTTGGATTACAAGTTGGAAAAAAATCATGAGTAGAAACCCGTGCATCCTTGAAAGGGAAAGGATGTTCGTGAAATACAACATCACGAGATATGTACGTAGATTTCGTAGAAAGGTCCAAGATAATATAACCTTTATGATTATATGGATAACCAAGAAATACTCCTAGTTGAGAACGAGGGTCAAATTTATTCGTAATCCTAGTATTACGAGCATAACATAGGCAACCAAAAATACGAAGATGAAGATAATTAGGTTTCATACCTAACAAAACTTCATGAGGAGAGCGTTTAGAGAGCACCGGAGTAGGCATTTTATTGATAAGATAGGCAGATATTAGAATGCATTCGCTCCAGTATGTAATGGGCAAATTGGCCTGGAAGCGAAGAGCCCTAGCAACATTCAGTAAGTGGCGATGTTTTCTTTCAACCACTCAATTTTGTTGTGGAGTATAAATACAGTTGCGCTGATGATGAATGCCATTGTCATTAATCCACGTTTGAAATTCACGAGATAAAAATTCAGTGCCATTATCAGATTGAATACGTTGTAATATTGGCAGAAAAGGTAAAGAAGTACCTGTAGAGATAGTAGTAATTTGCTTAGAATATTGAGTCACAACATGACGTGCAAAAAATTTGATAAATTTACAAGTTTCCCTTTGGTATGCATAAGATATACCCAAGTGCAGCGAGAAAAGTCATCGACAATGTTGAGAAAATACTTTGCACTAGTGAAAGAGGGTGTAGAAAAGGGTCCCCATATGTCACAGAAAATGAGTTCAAAACAACGTTGAGAAGAAATACTATTTTTATTAAACGATAAACGAGTTTGTTTAGCCATCAGGCATACATAACAAGTACTAGCAAAATTAGAATGAATATAATCATACGAATTACATAGAAAATAAAAACTATCTAAACTAGGATGTCCTAGACGACAGTGCCAAGTGTCGAATGACGTCTTATTGAGAAGAGATGTAGGCGATGCTGCTGGAGTTGCAGAAATCCATAGGTGATAAAGACCCGCACTGAGTTTACCCTGACCAATCACTTTGTTTGTGAGCAGGTCCTGAAAGACAAATGAATCGTGGTTAAGAACAACAACACAATTCAATGAGTGAGTTAATTGGCTCACAGACAGAAGATTAAACTTAAAGTTGGGGATATGATGAACATTAGATAATTTGAGAGTTGGTGAGAAAACAACTTCACCAATAAGTTTGACAATAGAAAAACTTCCATCAGGGAGTTGCATTTGAATTAAAGATTTAACGGAAGAATATGAAGTGAAATAAGATAATGAGTTACAAATATGGTGAGTAGCACCACTATCAACAAACCATGGTTCAAAGAAAAAGCTGTTAAGAAGCTTACCAGCAAAATTCACCCTTGGTTCCATTGGCATATCCTCGGATGGGGGATTGATAAGAGCCAGCAAATGAGAGTACTGTTCAGCCAATAATGCAGGAATAACCGGCTGATGTGCAAACTGAGAATCCCGAGGAACCACAGTGGTGTTGAAAGATATAAATTAGAGAGCACTAGGGTCTTTAAATCCACCACTAGTCTACACTTTGTGTTCACTTCATTATGCTACTCTTGCCCTTGTGAGATAAGGGGAAGAGTGTCAATGCTACCACTTACCTAAGGTGTTTCTCCGCTTGATGATTAATCTCAACTAAGGTATTTATCCTAAGTATTAACTAATCTGACTAAAGTACAATTAATCTGTAGATAAACATTGATTTCATTAAACTTGAGTTGCGAGTGTAAACTACACAGAGGGGAATCAAACTACAGTGCATCCATGGCGTTGGTATGCACTTTGTGAGAGCAAAGTGTATCCTGCTTGATGTTAATTCTATCTAGAAAACATTCAATCATTCAAGAAGCAGTTCATGAAGAATAACACAGAGAGATAAAACTAGGGTTTCATCTCAAACCCTAGCAGAATTAAACTAAAGCAACAAAATACACAAAATAAACCTAATTGACAGCACTGGCTAATCCAGGCGTGTCTAAAATCATCATCCCCTTCTATTTATACATACCAAGCAAACCCTAAAACAGCAAACCCTAAATCAATTAAAAATAAAAATTAAATGAAAAATAATCGAACCCATACTCTATTCGCTCGAATCGAGCTTCCCTCTTGTCTAATCATGCTCGAGAGAACTCCATGCGAGTTCGGTTGTGGCTAACCTAGCTCTAGCTTTTCTAAATTAGCTTCTAGGGTTGATAGAGGCTAAGAAAGAAAAAACTAGTGCTAGGGAAGTAAAGCTGAAGTAGCGGTGGTGTGGTTGTGTGTCGAGGAGATGGTGGTGGTGAGGGTTCTTTGGGCCGGGTGAAGGACGGAGGTGGTGTGGTGTCGGAAGAGCGAGGCTCTGCTCCGATGGAGACAGGAGAGAAGCGAGAGGAAGAAGAAAAGTGAGTTTTAGGGTTAGGCTTAGGGGCTTATATAGGGGCTATGGTGTTGGCGGAGTACATCGAAGATCGATGGGAACGCCGCACCGAGCGTATGGTGTTGGCAGCAATTGGAGTTGTTGCAGAAGATGAAGGGAAGCCATGTAAGCGGTAGCATTTGTCACGAACATGATCGTGACGATTGCAGTAGTCACAGTGTGGTCGTGGTCTCTTTTTATGACTGGCAGATGAACGAGCATGTTGAACAGGCGGTAGAGTATGACGATTGACATTCAGAGCAGCAGATTCAATGCTGGGAAGAGGGATGGCAGTGATGTGCTGTTGTTCTTCTTCCTGTTGTACCATGTTGAAGATCCTCAAGGCAGTAGGAAAGGGATCCATCAACAAGATTTGACTTCGCATATTGGAGAACCTATCATGAAGGCCCTGTAGAAACTCCATAACACGATCTCTTTCAAGTCCTTCCAGCACGGGCTTACCAGCTCCACATGTGCAAACTTCAGTCGCAACAACAAGGGAATCGTATTGATCCCACAGAGTTTTGATTTTCGTATAATATAACGAAACAGACATAGACTCTTGAAGAATAGCCGCAATAGCTGATTTGAGTCGAAAAAGGATTGGAGCATTAGAGATGAAGAATCTTACCCGATGGTCCTTCCATATAACATGAGAGGATGGTGCATATAGACAGCTAGCACGAATGTCAGGTTGACAAGAATTGAGTAACCGGCTCCCTACGAGATCATCGCAACGTTTCCAGCACTGATATTGTATCTCATCAGTTGGAGGAGGAAGAGAACCATCCACGAAGCCGAGTTTCCCTTTTGCATTCAGGGCTTTGGTAATACCCCGAACCCAGGAGCCATAGTTGTCTCCCTGTAAAAGTGGAGAGAATAAAACTGTGACAGGATTATCACTAGGATGGATAACATAGGGATCTAGAGTTCGAAGATTTCCTGAAGATAGATTGGCTTGGGTTTCTGTGTTGATATGACTTGGACTGGGAGGAGGTGATTGATCATTGACTCCACCATTGTGAGAAATCAGAGGATTGAATTTGCGGAAGAGATTGAAAATAGGTCCTAGGATGGATCAAGATGATCCCATCAAAGATTCTAGGTTTTATGTGTTTACTGTCTCACAATTATGTATACTTGAGTGATTTTCATTCAATATTTATATGTATTACAGAGGAAAAGTTCTAAAACTAATCTTAAACAAAGTGTACGATATTATAGGAAGACTTACAACTTGTTACAACGCAAGACCTGGACTTACAACAGATTGCTACTATATACCGAAGGACTTGGACTTTACAACAACTTGGACTTGGACTTGGCTTCTTTGTACTTTCGATGTGTGTTGTGGCTGCACACCATGATGATACGTCTAATAGTGACATAGTCGCATGAGGCACTGAAGAAATTAAGTGGCAGTGAGGGAATGTGATCTTTCCTCTTTCTCACCGGAATGACAAGAAAATTAAAAGTAACAATGAAAATTCTTTTGTGAAAACTACAGCCAAACCCATTTTTCAGATTTTTTCCACTGTGAAGCCCACCGTCCAAAAAGTTCACGGGCGCACCCATTTCTTCGTGAATAATTACAAACAAACCCATTTTTAAAAAAATTACGGTTTCTTCTTCTCTTTCCATGTTCTTCATCTGATTTTTGAAATTCAATTCTTTCACCAACTAACTCTTAATTCTCTCGCTTTATTTCGATCAATTGAACATAACACTTACTCGATCTCTTATTCGTAGAGAGAATTAAGAGTTCGTAGATCTTTTCATTTTGATTTTCAGATCTTGTGTAAACCCTTTTTTCTTTTTCCTTTCTTGGTTGTAATCTTCACTGTGCTGCTCGTGGTAAGAATGATAATAAATGGATTAAGATTTCTGATATTGTTTCGATTTTACCATAGGATAGGGATGATAAGCCTATGTGTTCTACTGTTGCGATTCGTTCGGTTTCGGATTCTAAATTGTAGTCTTCTAAACAGTTTAAGGTTATTACTGATGGGAGTTTGGGGATGTTTTTCTTTAGGGTTTGTTGATTTGGTTGACATTGATTTTCTCTGTGTTTTCGACATTTTTAGCTCTCTGGGTTTTTTTCTTAGAGCTTCTTCATTACTGATTTCTTCTTTTACTGATCCCGCTCTCTATTTTCGATTTTTTTCTTTCTTTCTGGGTTTTCAATTTTATTTATTTATCATTTATCATACCGAGTTCATAAATGCGCACCAGTTGAGTTCTTTTATTGCAAAAGTTCATAAGAATGTCGCAATATCAAAGAAGAGTGGATTGAACAATGCAAACTTTGGGAAACATCTTATCATCCACCAACTTATAGTATTGAGGGAATTACATGGTTCAATGAAGAGGATTCATATTCAGTATTCCATTTTATAAAGATGGAACTTGAGATTACAAAATTGGGTGGCCAGGTAGTAGTCAATGCAGCAGTTATAGTAGATCCTTCAATTCTACGAGCAACTGCAGCGCAGTTTCAGTGCATCCAGAGGCAGCCTTCAGCTGGTTGTATTAGGCGCCTCTTATATCTTGTTTGACCACCAGTTTCGATCCATAGCCACCACAGCAAACTCCAAGACATCACCGGATACCACCTGAACAAAATCATTTTAGGCTGAACCCACATCAGCCACACTCGACCCATTTAATCTTATTCCCCTGTAATCAATGCCATGGAAATCATCACCAGCAACTGAAGTTCATCTGCTGCTTTGATAAGAACCACCGGCTGCATGGATAGGAATGATATCTCTCCTATAGGTGATGTTTGTTATATTTATCACAAACAGAAATGTGGTGGGAGACATTGGCACGTCCTCCACTTTATTTGAGCCTGTCTTGGTTGGTCGCGGAAACTAATGTCTTAAAAAGAGCATGACCAGCCATTTTCAGGAAGCTGCTGGGAGCTATTTATACATGCCAAAGGTTGGCCGGTAGGTCCCTATAGGAGAGTGATGGCTGGCGACTATGATGACATCTTATTGGTCGCCTAAGATTAAATCTAGGCCGGTCAATTCGGCTGGCAAAGTTGAATGTCCGAGATGATTTTCGGCAGTTAATGGCTGCCTTAAAATTCATGTAAACAACGCGACCAGCCCCTTTTGGACGATCGTTTGGGAGTCATATGTGGAGGTCGTGGCTTAGCCGATTGCGGCTTACGGAAGGGTGTGGCCGTTGATCATGGCCATATCTTGTTGGCTACCTATTATAAGAGTTAGGACGGCTGATTCATCTGGCGAAGTTGGGCGGTCGAGATGATCTGTGACAGTTAATGGTTGTCGTTGATTTAATTTAGGTTTTAAAAATTCGTGTGGCCAACCTATTTTGGGCTAACGGTTTTTGGTGTTAGCCGCGCGCTGGGAGTTGTTCGACCGACCAACATAATAGCCAGACCGCTGGTGAACATATCCGCACCTTGCTCGTTGATTGAGATTGAATCTGGGCCGGTCAATTCCGCTGGCGAAGTTTGGTGGAAAAGATCGGTTTGCGGCAGTAATGTAATGCCGCTTAATAGAAATTAGGGTTTTGTAACTCGTGTGGCCAACATTTTTGGTAAACGTTTAGTGGCTTCGCTTGTGAGTTGGAGAGATGCCAATCGGCCTAGGCATTAGTAGGCCCGCCGGTGTACACGATGGCACTTGTCCGACCATGTTAGGAGGCGACTAGGTTTGATAAATTGACTGGCCAAAACGTGCGGCTATGATCGTTTTAAGACTTACATGGGCAGCCTACATTGAATTTCTTAAGGAATTAGGTATGTCGACCGACCAACTTCTAACTTCATTTAAAAGTGCGTGTGGCGCATTTAAAGCGATCTGATTGGTCGATGGGAAATGGGGCCGGCAAGCGGCAATATGGAGTGTGGCCGATCGGCCACGGGTGGCGCCTGCTGGAGCAGATCGGCCAGCCAAGTGGCGTGGCCACGCCTCTCATTGCTGCTGCTTTTACTTGCCGCATTTCCTCTTTATTTCTTGTTTTCTACTTTTGGTAGGATTTTGCTCCTACTAGTCCATGGCGGATCAATTTCCTAGCTTGCCTAGGTTTAGTTTCGACCAATGGGGTTCGAGATATTGCGCAAGCCGCAAAAGACCTAATTTTTGTAAATTAATAAAATTAGGTTAAAGAACTGAATTTTGTGGGTTGCCGCAAAATCAATCAATTTTTTGGTGAATTTCGCGTATTGATACAAAAATCACTAATTTAATATCAATGGGCATCATAAATTTGCGTGCCTCTGATTGAGTACTTTTACACGCATCTTAATCCTGACACTTCGGGAAATTCATGCTACTCAACTGCGAGCGAACATTAGTCGTCATGTCATGTCAGTATTAAGAGTTCAACCGGGGAACATGGCATAGAAAAATACTCAGAAATTTACAGAATATTTGGGATTGTTGCTGCACGCACCATTCTAGATAAATTTCATATAAATATATTGAGTTGCTCAATACATATGTGAGTGAAGAGGCCTAGGCACTCGTTACTTTCAAATGGCTATGTTTCTTTGCAGAACGACGACACATTAAATACAGGGTCTTACAATTATAGACCTGAACTAAAAACCACCATCAATATTAAGTCCGTTGCTTAGTACGTAACAGTGACATTGTTGCGGGGTAAGCATTAGACGGTGACATTCGAAAATAAAACTGAAAAGACGAAGCAGGTAGATATTACCCGGAAAATTCCAATCGTCCTTCAGCAGCGGGATCGCGCGGCCATTGGCCTTCGTAGCAGCATGTTGCTAGCTCAGCTATGAGGTATGAGTGTGGTGCGCCCAGCTATCTATTCCCGTTCATGGAGCAAGAATGAATCATTCTTCTATTCGAACTCTAGAAACTCCTTTCGTATAAAAAGGGGTATCGACGTCCCTCTTCTGTTTTTTGTTGTTCTTCTAGTTCCGTGCTTTCTTCTGTAGCGGCCGGCTCCTCTTCGTCACTGTCAGCATCTCCATCACAAGCGTTCCAATCGTCAACGGCAAGGTAAGTTCATCTTTTCTTCGTATTTTAGCTGTGAGTGTAATATCCATGAGTAGTTGATCAAACTTGGACATTTAGCTCGGTGTGAATGACTTTATTTGTTAGCGGCGGTAGAGCGAGCGTCAACGACAAAAAAGCAATCTCCAATAATTATGATCAGCAACAATGCAAGCAAGGAGAACTCAATGTAGGTGTTTTTTCCTATTTTGCACATGTAGCTACCCAATAGTAACTAGGAGCGCAAATCTTTTTTTTTTTTTTTTTTTTTTGAAAAATATTACACCTGGAGGTATTCCCGCTGCTATGCCACGAGACATTAATGATTACAAAGACATGCCAAATATAGATGATGACTTCTTGGAAGTGTCCTATACGACTGTTAGGACTCATCTTAATCATGTGACGGTTGTTCTTCTTGGACCAGAGGGTGTAGAAGTTATACCATCGATCTTCTTTGGAATGTGTAATGAGGTTCCGTCTCCAGAAGAATGAGTGTCTAGCCTATCCAGTGAATTTCAAAATTTTCCAAACTCCATTGCGCTCAATTGCAAGAGGCCTTGACTTTAAGTTGTTTGGTGTCTGGACTGCTGAGTCACAATAAAATGTTCCTTAAACTCCTGAGCATTGACTGGAATGAAATTGTATTTATTCCGACTCTTTAGCTCATAAGCTTATTCTTGCCCTTCTTATTGCGATGATGATATGCTTGGAATGCTTGTTTGAGATGGGATGCGATTGGGCAGTCCCCAGTTACACTTCTGTGATCACTAGAGCTGTATTTTTGAGTCGGCTTGGGAATACGATGCGGCCTTGTAAGGAGTTGTAGATGGGTACTAGATCCGATGGCATGGCCGGATATGTGAAAATATCTTTGCGACATACTTTTGGAGTCTTTGATGCACGTGCACGGCTTCATATTGAGTAATTTTTTGTGGCTCGTAAAGCTTTGACAGTGATGATGTTGATATCATAAATAACCTGGTTGAGGGACGTGAAGGCACCTCGTGCTGGCAGTCCCCATGTGTAATAATACCGAGCCTATTTTCTCATGAAAGATGTATTTCCATTGCTTTTGCTGGTAAGGTGGTTGACGAATTGATGAAGACGGCAATCTTTTGGATTCGTCATTTTTTGATCAATGGGCGGGAGTCGCACTTGATAGATATATATTTTACTCAAACTTCTGGTAGCCCATGCACCCCTTCCATAGGAAATTGGAAATCTAGAAACACCGAATCTGACTTTGTCGACTGATGTGGTTGTTGATGCGTAGTCGTGAAGATCTTGGGTAGGTAGTACTGAGTTTTGCGTAGGTGATGTGGCAGAAATGATTCGGTTGGTCTGGCTTTCTAAGGCGTGACTTTCCTCTTTGATTCTTCATTGATAACAATGCTTATGAATGGTTGAACCAAATACTGCTTGTCGGTCAGGCGCCTTCCGGACAGGGAGGTGGTGATATCCTTACGCTGCATCTTTGAACAGTGGTGACCTTGTCACGGTTATGGCTTCTTGGTTGACTGTCTCTTCAGAGTTGAAAAGGTTCTTGACGGTGAAGGGATTCTATGTTGAGCCTCAGTCCCCAAGTGTGATTTACGTGGTTCTATCTTGTATGGTCGATGGGTTAACCATGATAAAGATATCACCATCTTTTATCCATACTAGTGACTCTATTACTTCCTCCATGGGAAACTAAAATATGCAGAAGTTCGGATTACCTCTGTCCGTAGTGGTTGTTGATATGGTGAAGCTCTGGCTGGTATCAACAAATGAGCAACAACGATTCTTGGCAGCAGTTGTGATCAGAAGAGACTGCATTTTTGTGGAAACAAAACAGGTTGGATGGAGCTTGGATGTCTACGGTCACGATCCTTGACAGGGAGGAGTGGTGGCTACGGACACGGACCCGTGATGAGTGCCAAATATTGCATATTTATACACCTTTTTATTAGTATTTTACTCATCTTTTGTGCTTAGAAATCAGATATTATCCCAAATTCTGTGTTTTCTTTGTTTTCAAGAATAAATATTTGTATTAATTAATTTTGTGTTTTTAGGTAATAAATAAAGCTCGGAGAAACTGAAGAGCCAAAGAGCGAAGAATTGGAGTCGAGCATCTATGGAGCAGATAGCCAAAGCCCGCGTGCAAATCAGTTGCAACCCAACAAGGAAGACATGGGCTAGAGCTACCCATGACCCGGATCCGAACCCGTTCATCCCAAGCCGTTCAGATCGCGTCTAGATACATCCTACGGTCGCTTCATCGTTCACATCAAGTCTTGATACTTCCGTTCCACACCAAGTCGCCTCATTCGCCTTCAGCCATTCAGATCTTCCTCCGAAATCCAACGCTCGCCGCAGCCTTCCCCTTCAAGCATCGATGCACTCCGCCTCACATCAAAATCGCCTAACCCTATACCCCCACTCGAGCAAACCTCATTCTTTCCTCCATCTTCTCTTTCTTCCTCCCCCATACTTCCATCATAGAAAACCCCATGTCTCCACCTCCTTCTTCCATGTCTTTTTACGCAGCCATCACCACCTCCATCATCGCCTCATCACCAACACCATCACTACTAGCCCCTACTCCATCACCCTATCTCTCTATTATCTCGTTCTTAGCTTCTTATCAACCTAGAAGCTAGGTTAGAGATAATTAGAGTTAGGGTTTTCACCAACCCCTTTTGCATGTCGATTCGAGGTCGAGGAAAGACATGGCGAGAGAGAGAGAGTTTGGGTCATCGAGTATGGTTAGTTTCAGTGTCTTTTGAGAGCTATAAATTGATGTTTGGACTGATGAGAGAGACAGCATGTTTTAGGGTTTTATCTTTTTAGAATTAAAATTAAAAGTTGTTTTATTTTCTACATCATGTTCTAAATAATTAAGCTAGGGTGTAATGAAACCCTCTGATTTACATATGAATCAAATAGATTGTCAAATTATTCTTAATAAGTATATTGTTAGGAGAGTAGTGAATTATTAAGCTGATTGTGCCTGTGATCACTGGTACTATAAAAAGACCAGTGATACTAGGGGTAGATAAGTTAATTTAGTTCATTAAGTATCCAATTGAAGCCTTCAATGGAAGGAAATAGAACAAGGTGAAAATCTACTTTGTATTAGTACCCAAGATCGTAGGGTGTAGTTAAACACCCTAGTGTCACAACAAAATCGGTTCCAATTTTCGTGTATATCATTGCCTTAGTTTAGATTAAAGTCACTTCACAAAACTCTCAGTAGATCGGCAACAAAACCAATCTTTGTGTTACACATCATCTTGGAATTCAGTAAGAGAAGCCTTGGTTCATATTACACACTCTAGTTCTCTGTGGGAATGACCCGTATTTGCCACTGTCTATAAATTAGACACCGTGCACTTGCGGTTTAGACATAGTCGTAGGAAAGACATTTTAAGCACCTACCAAGTTTTTGGCGCCGTTGCCGGGGAACTGGTGGTGTGCATTGTGTTCTATAGTGCATTTCTCCACTGTTTTTCAACATGCCCTGTATATACTTGCTTTAAACTGTTGTTTCTAGTCAGTCTTAGTGTTACTTTGATTTTAACCATCCACAAGCATTGTATATTGCATTGTAAACAAGCATTGTAACTAGCTCTTTTATTTTTTTATTTTATGCATCTTATTTACTCAGCTTTTGAGCATATCTCGATTTAGTTAGGTGTAGCTTAGAGTCTTGTCCTTTCATTTAGTGCTACTTTGTTTTTCTACCCTTGCTTCATCTCAGGCATTCCCCGGGTACTAAATGTCCGTGTTGAGTTACGTGTACATGCCGAGCTAAAGCGAAACCAAGGAGCGAACCCATTGGTGGAATAGCCTAAACCAGTGAGTGTAAAACTGGTGGTATTGTCTTCCAACTTTGTTCCCTTGAATGAATGAATGTATGCTTGGTAAATGAATGATATAATCTGTGCTTGAACCCACGAATCTGTTGAGCCATCTGCTACCTTGCAAGCCCCTGAAGCTGCAAGCTGTAAGCCACCACCTGGACAGCCTAGTTGGTGAAAGCCAATCTTTGTGTGGCCGTTGAGCCGTAATACCTTGCTAAGATTTTTAGTCTCATCTGCCTGAGTGAGTTGACTCCACATATTGTTATTTCGCATGCTGGCTCTACCCTGAGACTTAGTGTTAGTCTCATCTGCCAAGGGTGTGATCAACCCTGAGCTGACTTGAATAACCATTCCTTGTAAGCCTGTATTGCTTTGCTGTAGCCCTGTATTGCATTGCCTTGAGGTGCATAAACAACCCCTGAGCTCTGAGTTTGACATCAACTCAGACTTTTGGTAGCTGAGTGAGTTGATGCCGCAAACTCAACTGAGCCAGTTGAGTACCTCATCTTTACACCTCGAGCATGCTCAATCTTTTGTGTGACCTCGTGGTGTTTGAATGATCCGTTGAGTGGCAGAAATTGCTTGAGTTACATCTTGTTTTTCAAACAACACAAACCCTGGCACATGCTGCACCATTGAGTGGGCACATCCAATAACCTGTGCACATCATAAATTTTTTTTTTCTTTGCCTGTGCTTTGCTAGTACTCATTGTCGATTGCTCTGAGCTGTGCTGCTGTTCTCAGTGCCGTGCTCCCTTGCTCCATCCGACTTTGTGCAAAACCTTTCCTTGCCTCGTGGCCGAATGTGACCACCTAACCAATGCTATGTCTAAGCCAGCATGCACAAAGCCGTGGCCCGAGTTGCCAAACTCTGCACAAACTAAGCCTTGCAACAATCTGGGCTGTGCAATAGACTAAGCCCACCTAAGTTTAGCTGCTGGGCTTAACCCAAACCGAGCCCAACACCACAAAACTGGGCTATACATTTCTCAACCAAACACGGGTCTGTAAGCCCACAACCCAAACTAAACCAAACCGAACCCAAATCAAACTAAGCCCACATCATCTCCGGGCTGCATAAATCTAAACCTATTCTCGTTGAGCTTCATAACTTCTCCAAAAGGGCATCCTTTGGGTTTGAGTCTTGTATTGGTTAGTCATTTTTGAGCCTTTGCTTTTATGTGTTGAACTTGTTGTTTATTAACATGCTAGATGCTAGCTAGGCTATGATTGTGTCTTTTAGAGACCAAACAAACCGATTAGTTAGAATCCACCCGACGAAATCGTTAGCATACCTAGTTCTTCAACGTAAAGCCCAATTCCACGAAACCCCATCCGGATCGTAAACCATGGGTGAGGAACTTAACCAACCCCGTAGTCTCAAGGACTACATGTACCCAACTAGGGCAACCCAGACCCTCTTGCATCATTCTGCCACCGATGTCGGGCGTTTGAACCGAAAGCAAGCACCATTCATATGCTACCCGTGTTTAGAGGGGTCAATGATGAGAACCCCTACCATCACGTGAGAGACTTTGAGGATATTTGTGGGACTGCGTTTTAACCAAATGTCGAGGAGTCCCTCAAATTGAGACTGTTTCCTTTTTCTCTGAAAGACAAAGCCAAGTCTTGGCTACATGCTCTACAACCACAGTCCATTAGAACCTGGGATGACCTCACAAAGGAGTTTTTCAAAAAGTTTTTCCCAAACCATAAAACTGCGGCAATTCGCCAAAGTCTAAATGGTTTTATGCAATTAGAAGACGAAACTCTAGCAAGGTACTTGGAGAGATTCAATGAATTACTACTCCAATGTCCCCACCATGGTTTTGAAAAATGGAGACTCGTGCAAATCTTGTATGAGGGTCTAGATGTTAGAACCCGAATCACAGTCGAGTCAATGTGCAATGGTGCATTTATTGAGAAGAGTGCCGATGACGGTTGGTCTTTCTTGATCGAAGTCGCTGAAAAGACTCAACAAAGTGGGAGTCCATCCGAGAACCAAAACGGACTACCCCTACAAACAATGTTCATAGAATCGAGTCTGACTTTGAGGGAAGGGCAAAAATGGCTGCTATGGCCCGGAAGATAGAAGAGCTTGAGTTGGAAAAGAAATTAAAATCTAATGCCCCTACTCTCCGTGACCAAATTGCTATGGCCACTTGTGCCGCATGCCATAGTTCTGACCACTTAGTGGACAGCTGTCCAGATCTACATGCATTTCAAGAGTCCCAAACCGAGCAAGCCAATGCATTATACCATAGGCAAGAGAACAACCCTTATTCTCAAACCTACAACCCAGGGTGGAGGAATCACCCTAACTTCTCATGGTCCAAGGGACCTGTACAAGGGGGACCAACACATAACAACCAAGGATACTCATATCCTAGAAACCCCCAAGTACAACCACCCCCCACACTTCGTGGAGAAAAAGACTAGCTTGGAAGACTGTGTCGTTCTGTTAACCCAAGGTCTTTCAAAACTTGAGAAAACTACCGACCAACATCTTGCTGAACTTCACAAAACCACCGACCAACGTCTCACCAACCTAGATCTTAAGATTGGTCAAATCTGTGATGCATTGAATGAGAGAGAAAAAGGCAAGTTCCCTAGTCAACCCCTACAAAATCCAAAGAATGTGTTTCAAGCAGGCTCCTCTACCTGCAATGAAACTTCACATAGTCATGTGAATGCTATCACCGCTCTCCGTAGTGGTAGAATTATTGAGAACAATGTAGGTGTACCACCATCAAGCGAGTCTCCATCATACTCACCAGTACACACAACACCACAGAAAACATCCACTGTAGAGAAAGAATCTGAACCTATTGATAAGACCAAGAGTCCTACTGATGTTGATGTTCCTGTGCCAAGTCATGTTCCTGTTGCTCCGTTTCCACAACGGTTGGTGCAACTGTATGGGGGTAACCAATACAATGAGATTTTGGAAATGTTCAAGAGAGTTAACAAAAACATTCCATTTCTCGAAGCAATTAGACAAATACCCACCTATGCTAAGTTTCAAGGACCAGTGCACACAAAAGCGTAAGCTTCACGTGCATAAGCGTGCCTTTTCACCGAGCAAGCGAGCTCCATAATCCAAAACAAGATTCCAACTAAGTTTAGAGACCCGTGTAGTCCAACAATTACATGCACCATAGGCGACCATGTGGTCGAAAAGGCGTTACTAGACTTAGGAGCTACAGAATCTATTGCCATACTGGGCAGTATGTGCAATTGGGCCTTGGGGAGTCGAATCCCACACCTGTTACGCTACGCTAGCTTTACGCATCCGTGAGAATCCCCGTGGTATTGTTGAAGATGTGTTAATCAAGGTTGATAAATTTTTCTTTCCCGTAGACTTCATAGTCTTAGACACTCAACCCGTGCAAAACCCAAGTAATCACATCCTCAGTGATCTTAGGACGCCCTTTCCCGGCGACGTCCAATGCCATCATCAACTCGTCGTAATGGTGTGTTGAAATTGTCCTTTGGTAACATGACCGTAGAGCTGAATGTTTTTAACACTAGTCAACAACCCATTGATTGTGATGATACCGATTTGCATGAGATTAACATGATCGAGAGTCCGATCCAAGACTCTTTGCCCGACATTTTGTCAATGGGACCCTTTGCAAGCATGTTTAGATAACTTTGACTTAGATCTCTTTGAGTCTAAGTACATTGGTGAAATTAACTCTTTGCTTGAATCGGTCCCACCCATGGATATTGCTAAATGGCAGAATGCAGTGGAACCACTTCCACTCTCTGATACCAAATCTGCCCCACCTCTTGACACACCACCTAAGCTTGATTTGAAACCATTACCTGATACTTTGAAGTATGCATTCTTAGGTCCTCCGAGACTTTCGTGATTATTGCATCATGTTTAGACACGGAACAGAAAGTAGACTCTAGAAGTACTTCAAGAACATAAAGGTGCCTTAGGTTGGACCATCTCCGATCTTAAGGGTATAAGTCCCACAATTTGCATGCATCACATAAACCTTGAGGAGAACACTAAACCATCTAGGGAAATGCAAAGGAGACTTAACCCCAACATGAGAGATGTTGTCAAGGGTGAGATTCTCAAACCGCTTGACGCGGTATCATTTACCCCGTCCCCGATAGCCATGGGTCGGTCCTATTCGTAGTACCCAAGAAGTCCGGCATTACCGTTGTTCAAAACGAGATGAATGAGCTCCTTCCCACCCGTGTGACCACCGGGTGGCGAGTATGTATTGATTATAGAAAACTGAAACACAGAACCAAGAAAGACCATTTTCCCTTCCCTTCATTGACCAAATGCCTGGAAAGGTTAGCCAAACATAAGTATTACCGCTTCTTAGATGGATATTCTGCTACAACCAAATTCACATAAAGACCGAAGACCAACAAAAGACCACATTTACATGTCCTTATGGAACATTTGCTTATCGTCGTATGCCTTTTGGGTTGTGCAATGCACCCGCCACTTTTCAACGTTGCATGATGAGCATTTTTCCGACATGGTAGATAAGTTTCTTGAGATTTTTATGGATGATTTTTCGTGTTTGGATCTTCATTTGATGAATGTTTGCATCATCTCACATGTGTGCTAGTTAGGTGTAAGGAGAAGAGTTTGGTCTTGAATTGGGAAAATGCCATTTTATGGTTAATTCAGGCATTGTTCTAGGGCATATCATCTCGGAAAAAGGCATAGAAGTAGACAAAGCCAAGGTAGATCTCATTCAACAGCTTGCCTCAACCTCATTCCGTGAGGGACATTAGATCATTTCTAGGCCATGCGGTTTTTACCGCCGATTCATCAAAGACTTTAGTAAAATTTCACGACCTTTGTGCAATCTCCTTGCAAAAGATGTTGCATTTGTCTTTGATGATGCTTGTAAGGAAGCATGGGAGCAAATCAAGGCTCTCCTTACATCCGCCGCCCTATAGTCGACACCCCGATTGGTCATTACCATTTGAGATTATGTGTGATGCGTCTGACTATGCTGTGGGAGCTATTTTGGGCCAACGAGTAGACAAACTCCCTTATGTGATCTACTATGCTAGTAAAACACTTAATGATGCTCAATTGAATTATTCCACTACTGAGAAGGAGTTGCTAGTCGTTGTGTTTGCATTAGACAAGTTTAGATCTTATTTGATAGGGTCTAAGGTCATCATTTATTCTCGATCATGCCGCATTGAGATATCTTTTGTCTAAGAAAGATGCTAAGGCTCGTCTAATTCGATGGATACTCTTGCTACAAGAGTTCAACCTCGAAATTCGAGATAAGAAAGGGTCGAGAATGTTGTTGCCGATCACTTGTCTAGGTTGAATGTTGAATCTTCCGATGAGTCTCGTGTTGATTAGGGAATCATTCCCTCGATGAGCAATTGATGCTTGTGTCCGAGATGCCTTGGTTTGTCGCGATATTGTGAACTACCTTTCTACAGGTAGAATGCCCTTGCATTGGTCTAAACAAGACCGTTCTAAGTTCTTGGCTGAAGTTAAACATTTCCTTTGGGATGACCCATATTTGTTTAAGTACTGCCAAGACCAAATCATTAGGAGATGTGTCCCCACTTGAACAAAGGGACGTCATCTCTTTCTGTCATGACCATGCATGTGGAGGCCACTTTAGTGCCAAGAAAACCGCCGCAAAGATCTTGCAAAGCGGTTTCTATTGGCCAACACTGTTTAAGGATTGCCATGCATTCTTTGTTGCTTGTGACCGATGCTTAAAACTAGAAGTATATCTAGGAGAAACATGATGCCCTTACAACCCATATTGATTGTTGAAATGTTTGATGTTTGGGGCATTGATTTCATGGGTCCATTTCCGACTCAAGGTAAGTTGTACATCCTTGTAGCTGTCGATTATGTCTCTAAGTGGGTAGAGGCCATTGCATCCAAAACCAACGACCATAAAGTTGTTCTTTCTTTTCTTAAGGAGAACATTTTCTCCCGTTTTGGAACCCCGAGAGCGATAATCAAGTGATGGAGGTAGTCATTTCGCAATAAACCCTTTGAATCACTAGTGCGCAAGCATGGAATCACTCACAAGGTCGCAACACCTTACCATCCTCAAACCAAAGGGCCAAGTAGAAGTTTCTAATAGGGAAATTAAGCATATCCTTGAGAAGACCGTCAATCCTTCTAGGAAAGATTGGTCTTTGCGCTTAAATGATGCTTTATGGGCCTATAGGATCGCATACAAGACTCCCATTGGGATGTCTCCTTATGACTTGTGTACGGAAAAGCATGTCATCTACCTGTTGAGTTAGAACACCGTGCATTTTGGGTGTGAAAAAGTTGAATTTTGATCTTGATAAAGCTGGTACCCGTAGGAAACTTCAACTCAATGAGTTAGAAGAATTGAGAAATGATGCATATGATAGTGCCAAACGTACAAACATAGAATGAAGGTGTTTCATGACAAGCGCATTTTGCGCAAGTCTTTCACCCCAGGTCGAAAGTTTTATTGTACAACACTAGGTTGCATTTGTTTTCAGAAGCTACGTTCCCGATGGTCTGGACCATTCGTGGTACGCACCGTCTTTCCCCATGGAGCCGTAGAAGTTGAAAACCCAAAGAACAAGAACATTTTCAAAGTCAATGGTCGAGATTGAAACCATTTTCGGAGCATCTTCCACCGTAAGTTGAGACCGTTGACTTGAAGACCCCATCTATGTGGACCGATCTAGTCCACTTGTGTACATACTTATGGACTAAACATCCATCATCTTTCCCTTTTCTTTTTCTTTTTGCATAATTTTGATGTGTGCTAACCAACCTTTTTGTCTTGCGCTCGTGATTGTTTGCTTTCAAAGCATTCATCTTTCTATGGTTTAGCAACACCCTTGCGTCCTAGCAATCTCTTCCCTTTTCTCCTATTCAACATAGTTCTCTTGGTATGTGAATGTTTAAATTCTTATTATCTCGCTAACACATTGAGGACAATGTTTGATTTAGGTTTGGGGGTGTGATTTGCATTTAGAGTTTTTAGTCTTTTTGTTTTACTTTTTAAAAAAAAAAAAAAAAAAAAAAAAAAAAACTCAAAATTTGCATAAAAACCTCCAACTTTAGAGATTTTAGAGTCACTAGCATGCTTTTTAGCTATGTTTACATAGAGAGTCCGACCGAAATAACAAGAACTTGGAAGTACCGGAGAACGCAATCGGGTTCCTTAGTTGATTAGAGCGTTAAAGTCGGATTTAACCATACCGTGAGGGCGAATTAGGTGCTCGTTTAGATATTCTGTGAGTAGAATTGTGATCAACCATAGTGGAGACTACCCATTTTACATCAAGCGAGGTACCGACCTTCACTCTTTGTGACTTTCTAGAAAAGCTTTTAGAGTGTGTGTCACCGTACGTCAATTCCGGTAGGAATGGTGAGCTACCCAACTTCGCACCACTTTCAAAGACTACTTTTGTTCTCTTGAGTGCTAATTCCGTCAATCATGAGGGTGACGTCTAAAGATGAAAACTCCTTCTAAATATCGATTTGCGCTAGCATCACTCTCTCTCTCAATCGCCAGCTCCATAGAAACACATCATCGCCGCCAGTTTTGAGCAACATCAGAATATTTGAAGAAAAGTTGAGATAGTCCAAGGTTTATGTGCAACAAAGAAAAGAAAAGAAAATAGGATGAGAATTAATGAAGTTTGTAAAATCAAGACAATACAAGTTATGGAAATTGTGTGATATAGTCCTTCATCCATGGAGTTAGTAGTTTTATTGTTTTTATTTTCAATTAATGTATATAGTAAGTTCTTTAAAAAAAAAAAAAAAAAAAAAAACAAAAAAAAAAAAAAAAAAATAAAAAAAAAAAAAAAAAAAAAAAAAAAAAAAAAAAAAAAATTGTAGTTTATTTTCTTAGTTTTGATACCACCATGGTAAAGAAGAAAATTCCAAGTAACAAGGAAATTGAGTAGAAAAGTTAAAAATTGTCAAGTTTTGTGAAGTTTAGAAGTTCGTCATCAACATTTGAAGACCGAAGATTGAAGACGTTTCTATGGTTCTTATGAGAGAGTGATATTAATTGCCGATCGGGTGAGAAGTGAGTGAGTACTCCCACCCCTTGCTAATGGTTGATTTCCTTTCTTAGAGATCATCGTAAAAGATTCTTTTTGTCCACACTTTTGTGGAGTCTCCAAATTTTATTTCTAAGGTTATCCTTCTTACCTACAACGTGTGTGTGATTTCTCTCTTTATTCCCGCCGCACACATGAGAGACTAAAAAGCGATCTTTTTGAGTGCAATTATCATAAAACCCTAATGGTGAGGCAGTAGTTGAGACTTATGATCACAATCGAATCCGAATTCTTTCATATGGTATGGTTACTTCTCGCTCAAAGACTTAAGGATGAGAATGCGTTTTTAGTAGTTCTAACTTCTTGTTACTAGTATGCGTAAACTCTATGTCCTCATAGCTTCTGGAGGCTTGAGACTCTTTTACACTCGAAGTTGGAGAAGGTTTTGTGGGTACACTCTGTAAACCCTCACGAGACTACAACTCGTCCACTAGGGACACCTAGGGGTTTAAAGGCTTAGTGCATACGCTAAATGCATTCGAGAGACCCGCGATGGGGTATAGTTAGGATTTCTTCATTTCTGTTTCACTTGAGGACAAGTAAAATTCAGGTTTGGGGGTATTTGATGAGTGCCAAATAGTGCATATTTATACACCTTTTTATTGGCATTTTACTCATCTTTTGCGCTTAGAAATCGATATTATCCCAAATTTCGTGTTTTCTTTGTTTTCAAGAATAAATATTTGTATTAATTAATTTTGTGTTTTTAGGTAATAAATAAAGCTCGGAGAAACCGAGGAGCCAAAAGAGCGAAGAATTGAGTCAAGCATCTATGGAGCAGAGAGCCAAAGCCCGCGTGCAAATCAATTGCAACCCAACAAAGAAGACATGGGCTAGAGCTACCCATGACCCGATCCGAACCCGTTCATCCCAAGCCGTTCGTGATCGCGTCTAGATACATCCTACGGCCGCTTCATCGTTCACATCAAGTCTTGATACTTCCGCTCCACACCGAGTCGCCTCATTCGCCCTTCACTGCTCGCATCTTCCTCGCCGAGATCCTACGCTCGCCGCAGCCTTCCTCATCGATCATCGATGCACCCGCCACAAAGAAACCGCCTATCCCTATACCCCACTCGAGCAAACCCATTTCCCCTTCCATCTTCTCTTTCCTCTCTCGACCACCCCTCCTCGAAACCCATGTCTTCACTTTCCTTCTTCCATGTCTTTTATCACCACCTCCATCATCACCTCCTCCCGTCAACACCATCACTACTAGCCCCTACTCCATCACCATATCTCTCGATTATCTCGTTTTTAGCTTCTTATCAACCTAGAAGCTAGGTTAGAGATAATTAGGGTTAGGGTTTTCACCAAACCCCCATTGCATGTCGATTCAGAGGTCGAGGAAAGACATGGGAGCATCGAGAGTGTTTGGGTCATCGAGTATGGTTAGTTTCAAGTGTCTTTTGAGAGTTATAAATTGATGTTTGGATTGATGAGAGAGACAACATGTTTTAGGGTTTTATCTTTTTAGAATTAAAATTAAAAGTTGTTTTATTTTCTACATCATGTTCTAAATAATTAAGCTAGGGTGTAATGAAACCTCTCGATTTACATATGAATCAAATAGATTGTCAAATTGTTCTTAATAAGTATATTGTTAGGAGAGTAGTGAATTATTGTCTGATTGTGCCTGTGATCACTGGTACTATAAAAAGACCAGTGATACTAGGGGTAGATAAGTTAATTTAGTTCATTAAGTATCCAATTGAAGCCTTCAATGGAAGGAAATAGAACAAGGTGAAAATCTACTTTGTATTAGTACTGATCGTAGGGTGTAGTTAAACACCCTAGTGTCACAACAAAATCAGCCCAATTTTCTCGTGTATATCATTGCCTTAGTTTAGATTAAAGTCACTTCACAAAACTCAGCCAGACGGGCAACAAAACCAATCTTTGTGTTACACATCATCGGAAGTAAGAGAAGCCTTGGTTCATATTACACACTCTAGTTCTCTCGTGGGAATGACCCGTATTTGCCACTGCCTATAAATTAGACACCGTGCACTTGCGGTTTAGACATAGTCGTAGAAAGACATTTTAAGCACCTACCATAATCACGACTAGGGATGGCCATGGGGCGGGTATGCCAATCCCAGTCACTGCCCGTTCGTAAAAAAAAATCCCATACCCGCCCCGTTACCCACATGAATTGAAGGAACGGGTATGGGGAATACCCATATGAGACGGGTTTCCCATGGATTACCCGTAACACTAAGTTAATACATAAATGTGTTTATAATCAAAACTTAGATACGATTCAAACAAAAGTAATAACATAAGAATAAAGTTTCACCTATTTGCCACCACGCTTTTCCTATTTACCACCCCTCACAAATTCTAAAATAATTTTACTTTTCAATTCTATTTTTTCCTATTTAACACCTATAAAAAAAAAACTATTACCACCCTTCTTCACTATCCTCCTTTTTTTTCATTAAAAAAACCACTAATTCTAGGTTATGATTTTGATTAATTCTGAACATATATTACTTAATTAGTATAAGCCAATAGATTATGAAGGTATATAATATCGAAGTTAATCAAGTGGTCAAAGCTCTTAAAAGAACATTTGTAACCTTCCAGTATAAGAACAGTTGTAACCTGCCAAGAGCTGCCATGCTATTTGGAATTCTATCATCATGAACATTTACGTTTTTAACTTAAAGCATGGCAGTCGTTTAGAAATTAAGACTCCCCTTAGTTTTTTAGTCGTCAATAAATGAACAACGAAGAACAACAGTGGTCGGATCAATCGCAGTCCTAGTCGCCCGTAAACCGACGACCTATTCTGTGTTCTAAAGATGATCAAAACTGTGATGATAAATAGTAATAAAAAACAAATATTTTATATAAGAATCAACGAAATGTCTTCCACAAGAACGACAACAAAGAAGACAAAATCAATACCAAATAATTGAGCACGATTTTGCAACCATGTGATTATGCACATTAGTCATCTATAGGAAACGGATAGTCTCTTACACACAATTGATAAAAATGACAAAAAAGGGAGATCTCTATAACTATAAGGCACCTCTAAATGAATAAAATTGTTGAAAAAAGCAACAACAAAAAAATAATGACGAATGGAGATGGTGGCCGGGTGGGTGGTGATGGAGAAGAAGGTGGTTGGCTGTGATTGAGAAGCAAATATTATTTATAATTTTACGGTCTTTTTTTTAAGTGTTTTGCTGTTGGGTGTAAACAAAAATCAAGAGGTAGTATTTAGAATTTATTGAAAATTATACGTGGTAAATAGGATAAAATGGGGTGGGAATTAATGAGGGTGGCAACAGGATAAGTATGGTGGCAAATAGGTGAAACCTAAGAATAATGCATTCTAAAATTTTAAATTTGTTGTA